>VZRQ01004173.1:0-34446 GCA_013397975.1 Machaerirhynchus nigripectus | reverse complement strand
CCAGTTCCAGTGCTCAGGTAAATTTCTTGGCACCACTTCATTTAGTAGTATACATGAAGCCTATGTACCCATAAATAATAATCACAGACAGACAAAATCATTATTCCCAATTCTAACATGCTTCAAAAGGTATAAACTCATATCAGCTATAACTTATGAAGACACTAGTAAAGCCTCTGTGTGACAGCAGTCTTTAAAAATTTGCATGGACAAAAGGAAGAATTAGCAGTGAACTGTTGATGGTGTGAAGTGTTTATTTGTTCTCTCCCTTGTTAGAACACAACAGTAAGCTGGATGGATCATTAGTTGGAAGTTGCACAGTAACACACTTCCAGTATTTTCTAAACTCCAATCTGATCGCAGTTAAAATCTTTCCAACTAGAATTCTCTCCTCTGCCTTACATTTGAACTCTCTACTCTTTTCTTACATGTAAATATAGCTGCCTTCCATAGTCACAAGATGTAATTACTAAGTGGAAGGCTTCACATACTTATGACTTCAAAGACAGACATCAAGTATTATGAGACTACTTCATGAGAATCCACTTGGACTTTGACAAACAAAACCGCTTAGAAATAACTGCTACCCCTATACCCTCAATATAGCATTGCTAGATTGGGGGATAGGGGGAGGAGGAGGTGTAAAATTTTCAAGATCTCTCTGTTCTCACAGATCAAACTACAGACTTGTGTGATTTGTACTGCTCAAATCCTATATGCAGATCTCCTATGCATTCTTCAGCCTGCTACTATGAGACAAACACCTCTTGTTATGACAGTTCCATATGAAAGTAAAAATTAAAACTAAAAATGAAAGGCATAACTTCCCTGGGTTTTCAGTAAGAAAGCAGGAAGTGAAGAGACGTGACTGATATAAAGAAGAAATACACTAAGAACATTAAATGGAGAAAGAACAAGGAACACATAGAAATAAAAAGGTAGCAGGTAGACATTCGGGACAGGCTGTGAAAAGAAAAAGGAGAATATCACAATGTAAGACTTTTAGAAACATGGAATCATCTATGCTGGAAGAGAACTTTAAGGTAACCAAGTCCAACCATCAACCTACCAAAATCACTTTTGTTTCCTTTAAAAAAAAACCCATACCAAAATACAAAAAAAACCCAAATAATCAAATGAAACCTTATATTTAGGAATGCAAGAAATAAGAGCAAAGGTAAAAAGAGTTCTCAGAATACTGCAAAGCCCAGGACTGACTTTGAAGCCAGAATGAGGCAGAGAGGCAGAGCTCTGTGGAGAAATGTGCATCAGCAATATTAATTTGGTCATATCCTGATTTTTAGTCCTCCTCATTTAGCATGTTAATTTTTGATAGTGTCATTTTTTGCCTCTATTATACAATATTGCTTATCTGAAGTAGAGCAGCAAGTGTTGACTGCTGGAAGATTATTTTCAAATCCAGTGCACTGTATAAAAGCCAGAAAAAATACAATCTTACCTTAAACAAACAATGACAAACATATTCATACACTGTATGTTTCAGTGAGCCAATAAGCAACTTGATTCTTTCCTCAGTACTACTTGAATCCTAAAAAAGAAATTTCAGATTTCAAAAATTCATTTGGAAGTAAAAAACTTTTCATGTGCTTCGTCAATTTCAGCAGAATGACACAAATAATCTGGACTCCATGTGACACCAGTTCTAAAAACATTTTCATAAATTCATCTGCAGCTATCAATGAGCAGACAATTAAATGGGAAGTTCATGCTGAAGTTCTACCAAAAAAAATATTTTGGCATATTTATACGAATATTTTGACTATGAATATGATACAACTTTGTGTATAAGATGAAATACATCGGGAATGACAAAACAGTTTCTTCTCCTAACATTAATATCATTGAAATTTTATCATTTTCACGTGATAAAAAATTGCTTATATATTGATTTACTACATTGATTACTACTAAACAAGTATGTTGATCTTAAGTGTAGTTATTAAACTTCTGGTCGAATTTGGCCCAACTGAAATGAACATTGTAGAAAACAGTAAGTGTACACTGTCCCTCAAAGCTCATAGACTGAAAGACTAATTCTAACAGGAAAAAATTTGAAAGACAGAACAAAAGAAGAAAAGGACTGGGTGTGTTACAGGTAGTATGAGTTCCTTTGTACCATGCTGGAATTGGAATGATGAGTTTAAGGAGGGCAGTTGGGCAATTGATTTGCCTAATACCTTTCCCATGTCTAGTAGATCACTTGACAAAAATGAAGAACTGGATAGAGGACAAGGAAAAAAGAAAGCAAGTAATGAAGGCAAAACCGGAACCTGAGCTTTTAAAGATTATAAGCAGGAAGAAGAAAAATTATGAAGGAGTGTGAGAGTAAGAACAAGAAGTTAAAACCTCCTGTTGTGGAAAAGAAGTAATAGGAACTTTAAGGAGGGCAAATTCCCATAGTCAGAATTGTGTTCCTAGTAATGACTGGAGCTGACGGAGAATTGTAGTCACAGATGCCAGAATAAAGGTGAATCCAAAGGAAACATGATGAAAGGTTGGTGAATGACTTTCTAAGCAGAAACAAAGAAAAATACAAAGGACTTTGGAGGTGCTGAAAAAAGAAAATGCACTATTACTCAGTGTAGGTATTTAGATATAAAGAGTGAGGCAACAAGGGATAAATTCATTCTGTGCTTCAATAGGAATATACTGGCCTAAGACTACAGAAGAATAAAAATTACATATTAAACAGGACAGGCTGAAGGCATGCTTACAAACTGTATAAAAGTAGATACAGTTTTGACCTTCCTTTGAGTAAATGAACCATGTAGAAATATAGGTCTTTTCTTATTCTACCCCTTGTTGATAAAATTAGCTTTATTAGCATTTTAGATCATTAATTTATTTAAATAAAGCCTTCAGTGAAGTTATAATCAACGTTTGTTTTCCTAATTCACCGTAGACAAAGAGCAGGTCTGAAATCACAAAGAGTTGCTTTGCTTTCAGATGTTACAGAAATTCTGTGATTTATATACAACGTAAGATAAGTTAAAAGTCCGTGTGCCCGTATTCTGAATATCTAAAGCACAACAGGTCAGCATGGCTACTTATTATACACTTCATCATCAGTTACCATAAGCTTTCTTTTAAAACAAGGTCCAGAGTAACTAATAAATTCTAAAGATCAGAGCAGATGGATTCTTCTGCAGCATTAGCAGCTTCAGGAGAAGACAAAATACCTGCTCGCTTCGCAGAGCTCTTTGGAAAAGCCGCAGGAACGCCGCCAAACTAAAGCGGTACATATTATTAATTTTGGACAAGTCTGAGATAATGAAATACATTTTGCTGGCACTCTCAGCCAAAGGGAGATAGGCGTCCCTCTCCTGTGGAGAAAAACAACACGCACATGAAAAAAGCAGGTGCATTACTGCCACCTACTGATTATTGCATAAACATTTACTCATCCCACTGAGAAAACATTCCTACGACTCCCACTGCTTTACAAAACCTTTCCAAGCCTCCACACTGAGGGGCCAGCACTCCAGACATCAACACTGTCTTCAGATTTCAAAATTTGAAGTAAACATTTTTAGCAAAAAATTCTTTAATGATGAAGAACATGTTGGAAATTAATCCTTAGGGCACTAAGGTCTTTTCCCATCACAGAACACATCCCAAAATTCAATGGGAAATTTTAAAGTAAACAAATAGAACACTGAAGAAAACCCTGAAATCTGTCACAAAAAGAGGATGTCAAATGAATAACATCACGATGATCTAAACTTTGCCAATAGCAAGGGGCATATGAAGCAAAAACATCCATATGAACTATAACGTTTGCAACAGTGGATGGCAAAAATGAAGTCAAAATCCATGACTTGCCAATATTCCTTTAATTCAAACTGGCAGACTTTAAATTGTGTAACTGTTCAGCATATACAAAACAAAGCTTTTTAATTACTGAAAATACTGTATGTAGTTGCATATACCGAATATCATTTACTCAAAAAAACCTAATTTGTTACACATCTTATAGCCCTGTGGATATATGTATCTTCTCTAGACAAAAAATGACTATTTTTAGCAGGAGAAAAACAGTACTTAAAGATTAAAATATTCTTCTACCTTATCAAGGAAACTCTGAAGTTTGAAAGATTCAGCCAGTGATTCTTGGATGAGTGCACTGCTTGCTTTAGTTTGATTCAAAGATTCAATCAGATCCTTATTTTCTAGTATATTGCCTTGTGATGTGGCAAGTGTCTGGAAAAGAGAAAGTCATCTATGTTACAACAAAAATAAAAAATCCTGTAAAGTAACCATTTTGGAAGCTGTCTTTCTGACCTGTACATATTTCTGATTGAGTACTAGAAAACAGGTGGTTACTCCAAAAACTGAGATGTTTTTTAAAGAAATATGGAAAATAAAGCTCAAGAACATACTCCCAAGAATCCAGATTCTGAAACATATGTTATCAGCAGGCTTTTGAGAAAGATTTCTATGATCAGAGTCTTAGGCACTAAAATCCCCATGGCAAATACAGATTAGGGTATTTTTTTCTTGTATTTAACTTCCCATTTAACCTGAAGTTGGCTACTTGTAACTTCCTGTACACAGTTATTCATAAATTGATTTTCCTTCAAAAGCATTCCAATATCTCCTATACAATCTAGTTCTCATTTCCAACTGACATGAATATTCACATTACAACAATTTAAGCTTCATAATCAGAGATCACTTCAAAATCCTTGAGATTACCCTACAGTTTTCCTGAGTTCTCCTCATTAAATTAAGCAATTAAGCAATTAATTTCACTTCTAATAAGTAGGAAAAGTTTGACTAGTTCACTTATATTTAAAGGTTTTTTACTAACCTTCAGTAAATACACATCAACACATTTATTGTAGTTAGACAGAAAACTGGCTGCCTGTCAGTCAAACCAGTTCTGGGCAACCACCTGTAGGACAGCATTTTAGCGTATCTGGAGGCAGAGATTCACCAGTTGGAGTAGCAGAATGCATTTACTTCTCTGCCTGAAACAAGCTTAGGACAAGATCACCTGCTTTTTCAAAGAGTCCAATTAATCTATGAGGAATCATACTGTGAGCTATGAGACAGCAGGAGCACCAGTACAAAAACCAGTACAGTACATCAGATGGAATGGCAATGTTGTATTAAGACTAATTTAAATTTAGCTAGACCTCATCCAACATTGACTTCTTTGTTGACAGAGTCCATGTGATGTAGCACCTGCCAGTTTCCACTGAGCTTTAGGTTTCTTTCATCAGGATCAAAGAGTATCCTGATTCCAGTGCTAACAAGAACTCCAGAACTGACATCAACCTTGCTGTTAGTACTTGGATGCTTTTTGTTGCAGATAGCCGAGGCATCAGCTGCTTTAAGTTTTGTACTTGATAATTCAGATCAGACAAATGAAAATGATTTTTGAGTTCCAAGATCACAGAAAAAGTGTGTCCTAAAAAGTGAAATTTGTTTTGTTGCATCTCTGAACCCTCAGATTCTGGTAGACAATTAGATGTTAAAATGGTCAAATCTGGATACGGAATTTTATTAGAGAGCAAGTTTCCCTCTTCCTATAAGAGAAATCTGCCCCATCAGAGTTTTAAAAAAGGGCTGAGCTTAGTATTTGAGAATAGGGAGTTCAATAGGGACTGTAAATGTGGAAATTCAAATCACATCAGATATGTGTAAAATTCTAAAACTGAGCTATTAATCATAGAATCATAAAATGGTTTGGGTTGGAAGGGATCATCTAGTTCCAACCCCCCTACCATGGGCAGGGATGCCACTCAATACATCAGGTTGCTCAAAGCTCCATCCAAACTGGTCTCGAACATTTCCAGGGATGAGGCATCCACAAGTGCTCTGGGGAACCCGTTCCCAGAGGTCCCCCGAGGAGATGGTGCCTTACCACCCTCACAGGAGAGAATTTCTTCATAGTATCTAATCTAAACCTACCCTCTTGCAGTTTAAAAGCCATTTCTCCCTTGTCCTGTCACTGCATGTCCTAGTAATAAATCCCTCTCCAGCTCTCTTGCGGGTGAGTGCAATAAATGGCCAGGCTAACCTGTAGAAACTATTATCTTATGCTAAGCCATTGCACTCAATACTGCAAAGTTCTGGGACTTAGCTACAGACTGAGGGTTTTAAGGCACCAGGTCAACCTCCCTGCATCTCTGACCTTTCAGAAAGACAGAGGATTTGAGGATCCATTCCTGCAAGCATGAACTAAAATTGATGTGAATTCCATGGCAAGACACAAACAAAAAATAAAACAGTTCTTCCTTGTAAGCTACCTTTTTTCATAGAGGTGAACAGCTGCTTCTGAGCATAAGTACTTTCAATAAAATACTGAAAATTGAGAATATTAATTTTACATGCAAGACAGGGAATGTTAACTGTAAAGAATATTACAGCTCATTGCTAATAAGAAACAACTGTGGAGGTTTAAATTTTAAATGTCTCTCTCAGCCATCTTTCCATTTTGTAGTGGGAACTTCTTATTGTTTTCACAACACAGGATCATTTCTCAACTTGAGAAAGAATCCTGACATGCTTCACAAGCTTAAAAATGTGGCTTTTTTTAAAACTCATAATTTCAAAATGAAATAGTATCATTTTTAATATAGTTTTCTCTTCTTGGTGTGTTAAAATTAATTAAATTTCTAATCAATCTAAATCAGCCTAAATCTAGCTCACCAAATTCATAAATTTAACTATGAAAATGCTTCATGTATTGAAATACTACAGTTTCATAGCAGATGTACATTTTTATCTGTTCTACTCTTCCAACAGGTCCAGGCAAATAATGCCTTTATTTTCTCTAATCAAAAATCTTGAGGGCTTATTATTCCAACACTTCCAGCACGTTCATTCAAACACATGCCAATGTGATCATTATCTTAGTGGTCTAACAGATATAAAAGAGGTAGATTTGTTTTACCTCCAAAAGAGAATCTTCAAGCTTAGCTAACTGTATCTTCTTGTCTTCTTCCTGTTGTAACAGTTTTGTCTTCTGCTCTTCCAAATCAGGCTTTTCATGCTGAATCGTTAAAGCCAAAAGCTAAAACCAAAGAGAGAAAACAAAAACAAAGCTGGGGTTTTTTTCTGCATTTCGAGCAGTCAGTTTTCATGGATACATTGTAAGATGCCAATTCTCTATCTCCAGAGGAAGGAGGAAATCCATATGGTTATCTATGCTTCATATTTTTAATTATATCTTACTTATCAACATCTACCCCATTCTAAGCCTCTTGTTAGTACAGAAAAACTCATTTCATACCAAATAAAGGGGGGATTTTCTTACTGTAATTTATCTCTCTTCTTTTTTTTTCTTCCATTTGTATGTTACATTTTGATTTCTGGAGTTTATAGAGAAAAGCTCAAAAGCTACTAGCATTTTAAAGGAAATAAAATACACAGTATTTTGGTTTCACTACATTTTTTATGTACACAAAGTATCTTGATGGTACCAGCATTACTCTCTAAGTAGGACACTGGAGAGCTATAACAGAAATGTTTCCATGGTACCATAAATGCATTTTGAACAGAAAGCAAAGGCTTAGCAATTAATCTCTTGCAACTGAAGTCAATGAGAATATTTTCATTTTCTCTACTGGACTCACTCCTCGGTTCCAAAGTGCATAAAAATTTTACTATTTATATTTGTGAGCTAGAAAATACCTCCATAACCATTAACACAAACTGCACCACAGGGTTTATTTCAGATGCTGGATGCAGCTATGCATGTTCACTATACATACACTGGTTTTATTCTAAATGCCTACCTGTCCTCTTAAGCCACTTGCTGTTGTGGTAAAGTTTACTTCTGTAACAATTGAAGAAGCATCAGGTGGAATGAAGGGATTTGGGTTCCTTGTCGATAGAAAAAGACGGAACTCTTCATTATAGTCTATCATTTTTTCACCTATTTGTACTGCGTAACGGGGTCCTGTAAATAATAAATAGATGTTATACTCACTCTGATTGGAACATCCTAAAATTATCTGAAAACAATGGTATTTGTGTAATACTTTATGACCCATGGATCTAAATATATTTTACAATATGTATTTATAAACTGATTGGAAAAAAATACAAATTCAAAGAATTTAAAGAACACATCCTAACCTGCATTGTTAGACACAGAAAAGTAATAACACTAATATAGGAAAATTACACTGTAAGAATTTTTAATTTTTACACCTGAGTAACTTAATTATCCTTACCCAGAACACAAAGCATAAAAGGCAAAAGACGCACTTGATGTGAAAGTAATACTAACAACTTTTTGAAATCTTCAGACAAAACACCACAGAAGATAACCTCGAAAATCCCCCTTATGTATAAGAGTCTTGTCATAATTTAAACATCTTCCTTTACCTTTAAACATTGGTCTACCACTCCATACTAGCCATAATTATATACTGGCTAACTAAAATGGTTCACTGTTCCCTGAAATGTCATCCAAACCTGTTAGATTTCATCTCTGGATCTGTTATATTTATTTGTAGAAGGTTGATGTTGCTGTATAATCATAATTCTATTAAGATACTATTTTCTATGATAACTGTTATAGATCAAGTCTATGAAACTAAAGATGCTGGAATACCTAGACAGTAGAACGAAAGAAAAATATTCCATCAAGAATTATCCCATAAATTTGTATCATTATAAATACATTTAATTTAATCATACTATGAAAGAAACAAGTGATTTATTAAATAACTGCTGTCATGGTTTCAGTCTGTTTATATTCCTAATATTTCTCAATATGCCTGTTACAGACTAAAACTACATGGATGGCCCCCCCCACCCCTCTTCCATAACAGGTTTTCATTCTTGTAGGATTAGAAAAGAATGGACTCAGACAATCACATGATCAGAGCAAGATTTTGCCTCCTGATATTGAAAAAGAAATGAGAACAGAATTTTAAGATGAAAAGTGAAAATTTCCATTCCAGAAAACTTTCCAAGATGGCATACTTAGGTGCTTCTCTATTTTTAGCACTGAGTGCAGATCAGGAATATAAATCTCTTGCTGAAACACTGGTAGAGATGAAAATCACATACCAATTTTGCTTCCATGCCAAAGATCAAAATAAATTTTAGGTCTATGTAGTAAAAATGTCACACAGAAAGTGGAAGCTGTACAAAGACAAACTTACTGCAGTGTATACGTTCACATTTTTCCTCACATTTCATTCCAAGTAATGAAGAAATGTACAGTCATCACAAGCAAAATAATGCAGACAGGCCCCCACAGCCACATTCTGACAAAAAAAAGGAGTGCATGCTTGCTTGTAAAGTGATATAAAAGATTCAAATAGTGACCCATTCTTCCTTTTCCAATAACAGCTCCCTAGTTTGGACCCACACAGACCTGGCATTAACATAGCTCATTAACAAGCAAAACAGGATGTCTGAGTGTTATGAGCAATTTTCCTGAGCAAACTAGTATATTTGAATTCAATCTGCTTTCTCAACAGCTCTGCAGACATAGTCATCTCTCATACTGTATCTTACCAGCTTTCCAAAATTCAGTAGAAGCTAGAGGGGGAAAGAAAATCATTACAGTGTTCTATGTAACGCCCCACAGATGCCTGGAATCACTGCTTTGGTGGTGTTCTTTTAATGAGAATAAACAAGCAAGTACATCTGTAATGGAAAACTGATTTAAAATAACTTTTTTTTTTCCCCTAAACAGACTTTTCTTATATTGGTGATAAATGTATATAAGAATCCTATGGTATCTGCATTTATCTTTAGCATGTACTTACTATTAAAGAATTACTGCTACCTCACACATTATTAGATCTCAATAGTAGATGAAATGACAGCAAAAAAAAGAGTCTTGAGCTACTTTCAGTATGCTAAGTTCATATAGTAAATTACATGCATGGGCTGTGGTACATGCTGAGGAATTACCACTTGAGGCAGAAATACAATTGCAAAGGATACTGAAAATCTATTTTAATTACTGTAATTCAGAAAATATTTAAAACACACATTGCTGTATTTTTTAATTCACCCAGTTATCATGATATAATTTCAAAATATTAACATAATTCAACAAAATTCATACTGAGATACTTGCATAATTACTCTTTATTTTTGCTAAGCTTTCATCACAATTTTTCATATTAAAAATACTTTTTTAAAGCAACTAAGTCCAAAGCAGTTATATAGACAGTTAGATAGAACACATTATCTGTCTGAAACAGAGACATTATATTGCAAAACCTAAATGTTATGTTTCTTCCCTTTACTTGCATTGGTTAAGGGACTCCTTTCACCAAATTCCACCATTTTGCTGATCTGTATGACCCTCCCCATTCCAAGGGCACATCAGGAACAGACCTGTGTTTCTTCTTTAGTTTCAGACAAGTGCAAGAGAAGCAGAACACCAACAATTCTAAACCTTTGATTTCTAACCGCACAAACAGTTCTGTAATTTCTGGTTTATTTAAGGCCCAAGTTTCCAATTAAAACTATGTGTTTAAAATTATCACTAGAAATTAACTTTAAATTTTTAAGAATCGATAAAAACACATTATTTTAATTTCAGTAAAAAAATCTTTAAATACTTTTCGATATTTTTCCACTTACTAAATAAGAACATATCTCCAACATATTTTATGCACTGAAGTGTTAGCAGCAGGTTAATACTACAGAGGACAAAAACTACACAATATTCATGTTTTCAGAAAAATCGAGTTTTATATAAATAAATCTAAATTACAAAAGTTCTGAGCAAGCATTTGCAAAGATCTTGGTGATTTACCTTGAGCAATAAGATCTTTTCTTAGCAATGGGTAAAGTACAGGCTCCACTCCATCCATTTCCTGTATAATAAGTGTTTTCCCAAATCTCACTGCCAGCTCAAGAGCAGTTAGGAAGTTGGTGTCCTAGATAAATAAAAATACATTCCTTTGATTCATGCTTTTCTGAAAGATGTAAACACTTCAGAATGAGTAGGAAGACATTACACCAAATAGACCAAATCTAAAAACAGTAGTATAGATGAAAAATCCTGAAATATGGAGGCATATTTCAGGGTTTAGCCATAGATGTTCAGTTTAAATAAACTCGGATCTACTCAGCTACTGACACAGAGAAAACCTATTTAACATGCCTAGATCTTCAAGTGCTGCATCAGAAGAGAGCAGGTTCATCGCCGTGTCTGCCAGGTGCACCTGAAAGTCCTGGCCACGTCTCATATCTCAAACTTTATTACGTAGCTATGCCTCAAAACTGAACCAAGCACAGGATTCACATTATTAAGAGGTCTACATGCAGTCTGTTGTTGCAAACAGGTGTTTAAACATGCATGTGGTGCTTAAGATCCCATTAGTCAATAGAAATCCTGGACAATAAAGACAACAGAGGCCAAAAGGTAATCAGGCCAATCAGCTAGCAAGAGAAACAATCAATTACCCAAAGATATGTAGTTATCTACTGCCATCAGAGAGGACCTACAAGGCTTACACAGAGCCAGCAGGGATCTGTGGAAGACCGACATACTGTTGAAGCAATATTTTGAGGCCAGGTGGGGTTCAATAAGGGACCTCTGCACAGCACCAGATGCCTGCCTGTGTGTGTGCAACTGAGCCGCGCCCCGTTATGTAAGATAACAGTTACAGGTACACAATGAATTTCAGGTACCTTAATCTCAAACTGAAATCAAACTTACTCTTTCCAGTGTAGATAGTACAACACAACAATCACAGGGAATTAACTGTATATATACTCCTGAAATCCACTGAACTGCAACCAAGTATGCAAAAGACCTCTCTGAAAATTTTTTACTATCTTCCTCTCAGCAGGGAATACGACACTCTCGGAGACTGCAGCACAAAGAGGCAAACTTGTAGAATTAATACCAGATGTTGAACTTCAAATCTTAAATAACCTAGAACTCTGTGAGAAATTATATGCTTCATAGAATATAAGCTCATTTTTGGTGATTGCTATCACACACCTTTAAAACTACTCTGTAAAATTTGGAAAAAAGAAAGCGCAAACAGAAAAGAATTGTGAGACCAAGAGTAAATACTGCACCTGTTGGTTAATAACTTCCAAACGTGATTCCTTCAAATGTATCTTCAACCATTCAGTAGCCCGGAAAGAAGGGTCTATCAAAAATGGGCAAACTGTACTCTGGGGGAAAAAAATACAAATATTTTTACTAGAATATATTTTGAGAATAAAATTGGAATCCTTTTCCCTATTTCCCCAAAATAATGGAATATGTATTTTAATTTTTTTTTAATTTACAAACTGTTTAGAGAAACAGTAACAAACTAGGAAATTTATGTCTTTCATTTTATTTCTTCTTAAAAAAAAAAGAGCGCTCAAATCCAAAATTCTCAGATGTTTGCCCTGCTGAAGTTATGTGGTTCTTCACCTTCTCTTAAAAATAAGAGTCTCTGTTCAATGAGTATAATGTACAGCTTTTGTTATTCACAACTGCTTTTAAACTTAGAAGAGGTATTAGTTTTGCTTTTTCTTCCTCTGGTGGGCAAAGGCACTAGACTTTTGGGTTTGGACCTCAATGCATTTTAGAAGGAACCATGAACACAAGTATTTTGCATGCACAAAGCTACATTCGATTTTGTCCAGTACATCCACGTCTCTCTTGTGCTGAGAATCACACAACTGGACCCAGGACTCCAGGTGTGGCCTCACCAGTGCCAAGTGAAGGGGAGGGATCACCTCCCTTGACCTGCTGCCAATACTTTGCCTAAAGCTGTCCAGGATAGCACTGGCCTTCTCCCTGGCAAGGGCCCATTACTGGCTCCTGAACAACCTCGTGTCCATCAGGACCACCAGGTCCTTTACTGCAAATCTGCTTTGCAACTGGTTTGTCCTCAGCACATGTTGGTACATGGGGTTGTTATTACTCAGATACAGGACTGTGCAATTCCCCTTGCTGAACTTCATGAGGTTTCTGTCAGCCCATTTCCCCAGTCTGTCACAGGCTCTCTGGGCTGCAACTTTACCCTCCTGTGTATCAGAGACTCAATCACAAAATAGCTTGGGTTGGAAAAGTCCCTTAAACATCACCTAGTTCCAACCTCCCTGCCACAGGCAGGGGCGCTACTCACTAGATCAGGTTGCCCATGGTACCATCCAACCTGACCTTGAGCACTTCCAGGGATGGGGCATCTACAGCTTCTCTGGGCAACCTGTGCCAGTGCCTCACTACAGTCTAAGTAAAGAATTTTTTTCTAACATCTTATTTAAATCTCTCCTCGTTCAGTTTATAACCATTCTCCCTTGTCCTCTTATTATCTGCCCATGTAAAGATTTGTTCTCCCTCTTTTTTCTAAGTCCTCTTTAAGTACTGAAAGGCTGCAGTAAGGTGTCCCCAGAGCCTTTTGCTCTCCGGGCTGCACAACCCCAGCTCTCTCAGCCTATCCTCAGAGCAGACATGCTCCAGCCCTCGGATCATCCTCGTGTATCAGCCATATCTCCCAGTTTTGTGTCAGCAAACTTGCTGAAGCCTTCAACATGTATTTTCAACAATTCTCTGGTTCAGTTTGATAGAAAAGCATTTCCAAGTTTGAGGCTTTTTTTAGATTGAGTTCCAGTATTCCAAACTGAGTAACCACAGAGATCTCAAACTGAAAGACAGGAGAACGTGACCAGTATTCAAGCATCAAAAGATGATGAACACAAAAGGCTGAGAACTTTACTGTAGATCACATTGGTAAAATACCATGTCCAATTTCAGCTTTATAAGGATGCTGAAAAAAAACTGTACACAAAAAAAATTATTTGAGCTGAGGGAGTGCTTCAAAAAGCTCTTTACGCACTGTGAGATTTTTAAGAGCTCAATCTATTCCATTAATGAAAAAGATGAGAATAAGATTTTATTATAGCATGTAAGTAGCTTTAATGGTACAAGACAGTATTTATTGAAAAGTTTTTAATCAAACTGAGAAAAGAATATACAGATCTACTAAAAGAGAATGATAAAGCAAGATAAATTCAAATTGGAGAAAAAGCAGTAACTGATCTGAATCATAAAGTATCTAAGCAAATCACCTGTAGTAAATGCAGTTTCTCCTCATGCAATTAAGTATTTCCCTGTTAGCAGATCTAATAAATGACTAGAATATTACATACATAATTGTATATTATGTATTCTATATATCTATATGTAACTATATAATAAAACTGAATCTTTTCCCATTCTCAAGTATTATTAGCGATATATATACAGGTCTTGAATAGTATCTGCATACAGCCTTTTCCTTTTTCTGAGAAAAAAAGTAATAGAAATTATAAATCAAAGTGAACATATACAGGACATAATCTTCCACTGGTTGTACTGTTGTTAATGACTATTTACACTTTAAGCCTGAACAGACTGATATGGAATAAAACAGTAAAAGCAAAAATGAAAACGTATTTTCTTTATCAGGGTTTTTTCCTTTTGCTACAAAATATCCATTGTCACTTAAGTATTTCTATGTGTGTATGCTCTGTGATGCCAATAAATAACACAAATGAAATAGTTCAAGTTGCGATGTTACTGAAATTTGTAAAAATTTAAATACTTCCAAGACAAGGCAAAAAAAGCAAATTTACCTGCAAGATGACAAGAGCATTTTCTATTGAAAGGTCATCTGAAGGCAAACCTTCACTTTTCCAAACTAACTCCTCACTTTCTGTACACAGGAACCGCCGCAAATCGAACTCTGACAAACGAAAGTGTAAGTTTCTGTCAGCATTTCTGTCAGTATTTCTGTCAGTTTCTGTCAGTCTACATAATTTTAAAGCATTTACCAGTCTATACAGAACAGAGACTTTGTCTAATAGAGTGCAGGTCTGTAGATTTCCCTTTAATCTATTATTTTATTGCTTTTATTGAACTTATTATTAGTAAGTAAAGCTGATGTCAGAAATATTTAATAGTTTTGCTAACACACATAAAAATGATTACTGAAAAAGCGGAAACATTCAGAATGCACTGGCAAATTTACAACAGTTAATGTGAACACATTCATTTTTGTAAACTTTTCTTTTTAAGCAAGGACTATAAAGATACAATTATTTATAAATATTTATAATCTTGATAATTCCATTGAATGATTCTAAGAAATAGTCTGTCAGTATGTAGAAATATTTATTGAGCAAGAAAACGTCTCTTCTCTTTTGGGACCACAAAGACAATTGAGACTGTTCATTAGAAGTCACTGGCATTTCTCACTTCCTCAATCAAGCTTAATTACTTGCATGCAGACACTGACAAACACACACACAAAATTACTTTCAAGGCCTGCTGATTTGGTCCATTCATCCAAGCTGTTTTTCCTCTGATCCTCGGGAGCAGCAGAAAGATATGTAATAAATGCAGCTGCTAACTGAGCTCTTTTAGGCAACGTAGCCAGGTCATCTGTTATCTCTGACACCTTAAAAAAAAAAAGCATACAGAATGTATAGGTGTTTTGCAAACTAAAACTGCATAAATACATCTCATCAGTTTCTAAAATGTCAGAATTTAGTTTGCCTGCCATTGGTAATACAGATGAGACAGCTTCTCTTTTGCATTTCAGGTATCTATACCTAGCTAAGACACACATGGAGGTATAGGAAAAATTCCTTTCAGCTCTAGGCTAGGGCATGGACATATTTCTGAGAATGTAGCTGCTAAAAATCCATGAATTTGATGAACAGTTCAATTTATAAGCAAATGGATAAATAGTATTAGAGTAAGAAAAAAAAGAAATATGTGATCCTAGTCACAGTCAGGCTGTAAGTATAACTTGAAATATGTATATAGACAATAAATACTATATGCAACTATTATACTTACTGTTATTCACTGCATATTTACATGGTAAAATACATTCATCTGCACTAAATCAACTCTGTTTTGAAATGTTCCAGTATTTTGGAGAAAAATACGGTGTATCAACGTAATTTGTGACTGCCATAATTGGTTTCAAAGTCCTGTCACTTTCTCTTTTACTTTACTCAAGTTGACATTAAGAAGAAATGTTGATATACAAAATAAAGGCAACTTCTCATTGCTTCCTCCTTACTTTAAAGGGAGACAAATACTGCCTTTTTAATGTCTACATTATGGGATGAGTTCCTGATTAATCTACCTGTCAGTTTAGTTTACTGCACACCATTAATAGATAGTCTGAATTTTCTAATGTCCCAGGGTGAAAAACTGTGAGGGATCACTTTTAGAAGCATTTAAACTCTGGGGTTCAAGTAGATCCAATCCTTATAGCAGATGGAATAGCTGTAAATCTACTTTCAGAGGAAAATTTTCTTCTTTTTTTCAGTATGGTGGTCAACCTACAAGAAGGATTTATCTAACCTTTACTTTGGTTCTTCAAAATGCAGGCATTTAGTCTAATTGTTTAGGCTTTTTTTGGTATCAGTGGAGAGACAGGACCATGTACCTCTGCATTAAGACTTCTTCTGCTTTATGATACCCATGGAAGTTACTTACAGCTTTCTGGAGGTGACAGCTATTTTCAGCATGTATACATCTTGAGATTTCCCTTTTTGTTTCAGACTGTAGACGAGCCTGTGTCTCCAAAGACTTGACAGTTTCTCTCAAATATATCGTTTGAGTAAATAAGATATGCTTACCTTCCCTACTTTAGCAGCAGAAGAGTTTCAAGCATTTAAGTGAAGACTTCAAAAGCAACCCATCATTTTGGGTAGACCTAATCTGCATTCCCAACACCGATGCCATAAAGGAGATATATTTTAAGACTGTGATTGTTTAAAATCTGCCCCTTTTGGCTGTATCTCAGGTTGGAGAGTCCAACTGCTGACATGTTCAGCCGTCATAATAATTACATTACTGTGACTGAAAACCAGCACAGAATTTTGTATGTTTTTTATTAAATAGTGGGAGATTTTTACACATTTGGTAGCGAGGTGATAAGTATGGTGAAGTAAAAAGAAGTTTCAGAAAGAAGGAAAGCTTTATTTTCTATTGAGAAATCAAATAAATGTACACCGGGAGACATGCAGAATGGCAGTAACTCACGTTCTCCAAACAGTGCAAAAATTGTATTTTCAAATTATTAGCTATAAGGTGTAGTTATGAAAATTTTCACTAACCTGCATGCTCCATCTTTTGTGCTCCCTATCGAGTTGATTTATCAGCAGTTCTGCAGCTTTCAATGTTTTCTGAGCTTTACTTAGTTCTGCTTCAAGTTTTGCTGCTTCTGTTGTTCTACTCTGGAACCTGTAAAACAAGTACTCTTTGTAAGTACTGTCATGAACTACTAACCTTATGAACAGTTATTTTCAAAGCAGTTTAATTGATTGAATTTGTAGTGAATGCCTTACTTACTGTTAAAGAAGAACACAACTGTAGCAGTTCTTTTTTTTATACCTCCTGCTTCTAACTGGCAGATGGGCTTGCTGACTTTCAGCTAACAAAATTTAGATAGATGCACAGGTGAGATTTAAAAATTGATTTGAAATAGAGACTATAATGTCTGAAAATCATTCCTACTTCTATTTAAACAGCGTGACAATTTTAGTGATTGTGTAAAGCTTTGATCTGCACCTAGTGAGGACAATAGCATGCTCAATGCCATACCATACATTTGTAACTATTTGGTCAATTTAATCTATTAAATGTTTAAAAAAGAATATTAGTAATGCACATGGATGACTCCAGTTCAATGCACAGTAGTCTATTTTACAAACTAATATGAAGTAAGAACATGCCCTAAAAATCAGGCATGGTTTAGGTATTATTTTGTAATTTTCAATACCTAATTAGTTTGATTAATATTTAAAATAATTAATCCATATAATCCACCTATTTAAATTTATATACTATTATATTTATATTATTTATATTTATACATTACTTTAAAAATATATAATATATAGTATATAAAGTAATATATTTAACTCTAATATATAGTATATAATTAATCTAAGAAATCACTGTATAGCTGAATTAAAAGAATAATCTCTATTTTTTTTTTGCAGACCACAAAACATGGCTTTCAGTAATATGTACATACGTCAGGTTGAAAAGTATCTCCTATACGAAGTACATAATAAAAACATCAAACTAAAAAAGTTGGCTTTAACAGAATTTGGAGAAAGTATAAATGTTTACCAGATCTATTTTTATGCCTCTGTGAGTCATGGATTTGATGAGAGGCTAAGAAAAAAGGAGATAGCTAACTAGCTGTGTCATAAAAGTAGGCCATCCTGAAGAAAATAGAACTGCCTCTCTTCAAGCTGTGATCAGTAGAACTTTTGTATAGGAATGTTTCCAAAGTCCTAAGGAGTCACTGAAGTCCTCTGTGATTCAGAAGATGAGAAACATACTGTTTACCTTTGACATCTACAATGGCTACAATGAAGGCTACCAACACAGTCCGTAGTGAGAAGCGGGTACTTTTAAGGAGCATTTATTTCATCTGATCAAAGGCATGAACTGTATTCTAAAAGTGTTTATCTCTTCTGAGAGTACACATAGCCCAAGCTTCACTAATTCTGATGTAAATGTCATGCAGCACAGGAAGTTACATTTCCTTAGATAAAATTCATGAATCATACTGTCATATCATCAATGTTTTTTACTTATATCTTGCAATAAATGAACCCAACTTACTTTTCTTTCAGTTCCAATACTTTTTGACCAACAGAGTTCAGAAGATCCTCTAACTTCTGTTTTCTGTTTTCAGTTTTCTTGAGATTACTACAAAAATGTGATGTTTATTTTAAGACTATGGACCCAAAGGGAAAAAAAAGAGCAAATATACCAGGAAAGTAATTTACATAGAGATAGTTCAGAGACAAACATGTGTCAGACAGTTCTTCCTTGTGATTTATATTAAAATATATGTTTTCACATGTAAAACCTTGAGTACTTCTCATCATGTAGTTTTAAAAAATGGAAACCAAACACCCCATTCTTAAAGATCAGAACAAATTCTTCCAATACAGAATTTTAATACCTGGAAAAACAATCAGTACAGATTCCTCAGGTTATGGATGGTCATAAGACAACATCTTACCTTTCTGATCCTAAAGACAAACTGATAATGCTTGGTACATGACTAAAAAAGAAGAACTATGTCTCTTATGAAACAGCATGGGCTTCACTGAGAATACATTTTAAGCACACCTGTGATGCTCATTTCTCCCTGACAGTATTCAGCTGAGAGAGGTAACTCATGATTGTACAAAAAACATCCAAGGTGTAGCTTCCAGGAAAAATAAACTATTGCACACTTACTTTATCTGTCTCAGCATGCACATTTTATTACCTCTAGATGAGGTTATCTTTTATCTTTTGTTTTTAATAAACTTCAGTTCACACAGCATCACAGAATGGTTGGGGTTGGAAAGTGCCTCTGGAGATCTTCTAGCCCGATCCTCCTGCTAAAGCAGGATCGTGTCCAGGCATGATTTTAGTATCATCAGAGGAACTCCACAACCTCTCTGGCAGCTTGTTCCAGTGTTCTGTCACCCTCAACTAAAGAAGCCTTTCCTCATACTCAGATTCCTCCTTGGTGGCTTTAGCTCCACCCACTACCATTGGAATTAAAAACACTTATTTCGTAATAGAGTCTAACTTACGCTTCCAAGCCAGCCTTTTCTTTTTCCAATGGCTGAATTCGTTCTAGGACATGGGAATACTGGATGTTGGCATTCACCCAAGCTGCTAATGGAGCAGCTGCAGCACTGGCTCGTTTAGCATTCTGAAAAATTCAGTACAAGAAAAGTTGTTACAATAAAGCCCTTGAAGTATAATGCAGAAGAGATAAATGCAGGAGCATCAACTGCAACAGATTTTCTAGTTACCAACTTAGATGTGCTAATAAGCCAACTCTTCTACTGAACTAACCTTTTAAATTGTTATTAAGACTGTACTGCAGGCCATCAATCCATGTAAAAAACCACAATGGGTATCTTTACAACTATGAAGCTAAACTGAAATTAACAAGTTTTAAATTAATGAATGATGTATTAGACTGTTACTGTTACAAGGAGGCCAGAGGAACCAGTTACAATTCCTTGGTCTGAGTGTTAATTTATAGCAGTAGTAAAAGCTTTGAGTACTCAACCCAGTAATGACTTCTCACCCCTTCTCACCCACCAACCAAATTCTCACTGTTGGAGGTAGTATGCTGTGGTGGTTTGAACCACATATGCAACAGAGTAATCTCTTCTACACCTTTATCTGTTTACACTAACAAATTCTGTAAGCAGGATTCATCACTTTTTCTCTAATGTAAGTTCATCCTAAAAATTATACTGGCAAACCAGGCAATCATGTCTTTTCGTTTGGTCTTTTTTTGTTGTTGTTTTCATTTTACATAATGCCATCAGGAATTACCTTTGGATCAAAAGATGCTCTGTTTTTATAAAGAAGTTCTTCAACACTCTCTCTTATTTCTTTTGGAATATTACGGGCATCAAATGATCCTATGTCTTCCCTTACACTTCTTTTGGCCAAGAAACTGTAAAAATAATTAAATAACTAAGTAAAGAAGAAAAAAACGTTAAAAAGGTTATTTCCATATGAAACCAAAGAATTCTGAGCACACAGTATTCCAGAGTACAATAGGAAGTAGTTCATACTGTAAATTAAAGTTTAATTTTAAAGGTTAAATAAAACTCTCACCTCTTCATGCTCACCCATGATGTATCAAAAATCCCCATCAGCCGCAGAACTCCCTCTAGAATGTCTCTGATTATGTCAGGGGGCATCCGTAGCGACCGGATTTCTAACAAAGCCTCTGGCTTTATATTTCCAACAGCTAATTTAGCTTCACTAACCAGCGGCTTAAAACATGAAAACACATCAAAGAGATGAGGATACAAGAAACTGAGCATTTCCCACTCCAGTTTTCATACAATTTCTTGTTCTTTTTAAATACTTTATTACCTAAAAAACTACAATTGATGCAGATTTATGTTTACAAGTTACTAAAAAATTGCCACATATTCACTAAGTGATAATAAGTATACTTCCATACAAAACAGCATAATATAATCCTGACATTGCGATATAGGTATTTTTTTTAATGATGCTAATTACTATTTGTAGGCATGACTGAGGATCTCTTTGTAAACATCAATAGAAGTACAGGCCACAGAAGCTTTCTATTTCCAGTAGCTAAACAAATCCTTCACCCTTATGAACAAAGCCAACAAAATGGTCAGGAAACAAAAGAAAGTTACAGATTATCATTAAAGACTGTGCACACCTTACACATCCTTTATATTTATCAAAGACCACAGAATGGGTCTAATCCTGTAGTTCTATGTCACTTTCAATACAAGGATCTAATTCTTTGGTACCTATGATATTTAACAGGAAAAAAATTTAAGTTGTTGTACTGCTCCCTTATTCTTTAGTATAAATTTAAAATGGATGGGATGGAAAACACAGACTAAAAGCAATGACTGAACATACATACCCCCCAAAACACCTGATGCTTAACAGCTGTAAAATCTCTAGAACAAGCAGTTTGCTATAGCATCATTAGGAGATACACTTCTCAGGATTTAGTAATAACTGTAAATTACCGCTCACTAAACTATTTCCATTCAGCTGAGAGTACCAAGCCTGATATTACCAGTTTGATCAAGGCAATGTAATGTAGTTGGTCTATATAAGATAGGAGTAATTGAAAAATATTCCACAAAATCAGATCTCAGCTGTAGAGCATGGCAGCATAGAAATAGCATGGGGAGGCAAGATTTGGCTTGAAAACTCTTTCTGTAATTACTATCTAATAGAATACAAATGCCAAAATGACAAGCTCTATTTGGCAAATGGAATAATGATTTCTAATGCATAAACATTTTAATATCAAAATAATTTAGAGTAAAATTTAAGAACTGCAGAGATAAATTCTGCAAAACTGTTTTGCACAGCAGAACATAAGTCAGATAAAATCAGACTGCAAAATATTACTTTTCCTTATCAGCTCTTACCTGAACCTCTTTTAGTTCATCTTCAATTTTTCTTTTTCTTTGTTCTATTTCTGCAGCCTCTTCTGCTATTCGTTGTTTTATTTTTTCCATTTCTGCTTTTTGCTCACTAGCACTCTGTAAAAAAAAAAGAATACCTTTAGTTTGCGAATTTACACAGATTTTATTCCTTTAGGTCTCGTATTTCTTTTAGTCTTCATCATAATATTTTGCACACTACCAATTACAATAAAATATCTGAGTCCATTAGATATTAGGCAGGCCTAGGTAAATAAAGTATATGGAATAAGCATCATTTGCTTTTACTGTGCATCCTTGCCTTTCTTTACCACAGACCAGATCTGTACCTCTGTCTTTGAGGCTCATTATCACTTTTTTCCCCTTGCTTCTGATTTTCCATTCTTTATCAAGATGTCAGCCTTCCTCCAGAAGCATATGAGTAACAGCCTCTGTAACATTCTCACTACATTTGAAAGTACTATTTTCCTGTCATTTTCGTTGTCCTGCTCCCATTTCTATTTCAATTTCTTTCAGAACACCATTAAAACACTCTTTTTCTGTCATGTTCATAAAAGCAGCAGTTGTATTGGAACTACAGCTTATTAGCCTAGAATTACTAATCGTGGAATGGTTTCTTTATTTGTAATTTTGTACCAATCTGTCTGTAAGGATACTTGTCTTACGTCCTACTTGTATACTGTACGTTGTTGGGGTTTTGGGTTTTTTTTCTGGATTTGTACTGTGATTCCAGTGTCTACCAGCAGACAGTAGCTATTAGCTATCTTCAGGAATCCTAAATACTTCAGTACAACAATTAATACCTAATATATAAAACTACAGTAGAAAGGACCTCACGTGTTTTATCCATTGAGGATAAATGTATAAAACACATAAAATAAAAAACTAATATTCTAGGCTCAGTTCACCTAGAAGACACAAGACAATCAAGTCCAGAGTGTATGTTTTTCCAGTATATAACACAGTATCATCACCAGCCATTGTCAAGCGGAGTGGAAGATGTAGAAGAAAGTAACAGCAGGATAAAAGCAAAGAAAATCTTAAAATAATAATAATCCTCGGAGTACTTAACCCAAGCTAAAGATCAGCATGTTATTGAAGATTACATTCAAATCCATAAAACATTAGCTACATAAAACTAGATTAGACATTTCATGCAAATGAACATGTACTGAATGATCACTCTGAATAAAAAAATGTTAAAATTCAGTTGTAGGTCAAAAGCCTCTCTCTGAAAGGAGATTGAAAGAGTCTGTATGTATTAGAGCTCTCTGTTATATAAGCTAGATCATTTGAAGTAACGTTAAAATGTTAGAGGGCACCTTTACTTTATGCTAATCTAAATAATCAGCCTTCCACTGTAATTTTTCTGATGTCAGTGGGGCCATAATGTTTCATTGCTTTTGGCCTATTTTGCCCTACAGTGCAGTATATGCTACCCACATACCCATAACTCTACTGGACAACAGCAGACGCAGATTTAGAAGTGAAATCTTAAAACACCAAGCCAATCATGGGTTTTCACATTCAGGTACAACGGGCAGCCAGAGCCTAAAAGTACTAAAAACTGCCAACAGGAAGAGACTTACAAAGATAGGAAGTAATGCACCTTTACAGCCTGTGAAAAATATGCTTTGGAAGAGCACGCATTTACTTTACTGCATACAGAGAATGTCTTCGACATCGAGCTTCAGACAGACCAGATTAAACCAGTAACAAAAAAAAAACCCACTGCAGTGACAGCAGGCTCATTACAGGTTATCCTACACTTGTAATTCCAGAAAGCATCAATGTAGAGACCTATTTTCTACACAATTACTTTACTTGACTGAGAAAACACTACTAAAGGAAATTATAGAATTTTTTAAAAAAATGTCTACCTCTGAGAAGAATAAAAATTCCAAGAGTGATGAATACAGAGGTATTATCTAACCTTCTCTGAGGTTAACTTCTGAGAACCAGACCTCATGAAATACATACTTTCTAATAGTCCACAAATTTAATTCCTGGTATTTGTTACTTAAAATAATGCTACTTGTAAGTATTTGGTTCAAAGTTCCTATCTGGGATAAACATAAAATCAATCAGTTTGGATTTACAAAGTTCTAGGAAAACTTTCAGACAGACTAAACTACAACAGTGAACACTACTCAGGTACAAAACTTGCACTCTCTTCCTATTCAACAAGTTCTAACCTGATTTAAATTATACAATCCTCTGTCCTGCTGCAACTTTATTCAAGCCTTTGGGCTCATGCCTTTCCTTAGGCAAATTCTTGTAAATGCATCAGGTTTTGTAGCAGTTGAAAAGAATACAAAACATAGGCAGTTACAGAGACAAAAAATAGAAAAACAGAAAATTCTTTTTTTTCCCCCAATTTTGATGTGATTGTATACACCACCTGCATAGATACTGTAATTTCTTGAAGAGCAGCATCAGCTTCATCCTGCTTTGTTTTGAGTAAAATGCTTTGTTCTCCAGCTTTCCTGTTCAGTTCATCTACCAGGGCTTTAGCTTCATTCAGCTTTGAAACACCTGCCTATAGATGTTTACAGGAAGCAGATATTTAGCAACAAATTTTAAGTGAATTTAAATGAAAGTTTGCTACAAATAGTATGGACAAACTAAGAGTAATGTAGAGTAATTTTCTTTTTTTTTTTATTAATGTTCACATTTTCTTGGTATTATTTAACTAAAAATGAGATCTGGCACTTCCAGATGTGTCACTCTAAGTTCTATTACTACATCAAGATGATTAAAACAAAAATCCCAAAATAATAAACTTTTAATTAAACAACAACAAGCACATAATCTTTCTCCCAATAATTCAATAGCATTTCAGTTAACTGATATTAACTCAATATAACAATATCTCCCCTAAAAGCAAATCAATAAAAATTAAACAGAATGAAACAAAATAGATTATCTGATTTTATATTTATACACTCTCAACAAAACATAGATATATATGAAATAAAGTCTCAATTATGCTTCAGATTAACTATTTTCTTTATTCACACTTTTTACATTGATTACTTTATGCTAATTATATAATACCAATATTTCAAAATATATTTTTTTAAAAAATTACCTGGAAGGTGTTGTGATTTAGGATACACATCGCTAATTTTCACGTAAATTATTACCTTTATTTAACCAGAGCATTTAACAAGTAAATGAGTGTTTGTCACAAACAAACCCCAGTTGCTTTTTAAGTAAACCAAAAAACCAATTTCTATTCTTACAAATGGAAATCTTGTTAAATTGCATACTACAGCGACGGAAAAAAATTGGCAGGCAGAATTTAAAAAAAAGTAGAATACAAGGCAAGGAAGTAATATTGTTTTGACAAGTGTTTTTAAGAAAAAAATACAGATTTGAAAATGTGGTTCTGAATGGCAGCAAGGGTCACTGAGAAACGGAGCTGAAAGGGGTGGGAGAAAGGTAAAGATAAAAGTTGTCCTAAAGGACCATACAGATCTTCCCAAAATATACTGGTGGGAGGGAAGTAGGTGTGACTGGAAAGATACCAGATGGATTTCAAAAAATAAGGATGTGTACAGCACAGGAGTAAAAGCAACACCTGCGAGACGAACTGCATTTGGGCTACAACTGTCCAAAGGAGTGATGTGTGCCAAAGGAATTCAAAATCAGTTCCAAAACAAAAAAAGAAAGAAAATCACAACACAGGGAACCTCGGTCAAAGCTACATAAGAGCACCATGAGGTTAACATTGAACATAACAGTTTGTCAAACTGGAAGGACATGAAAATCATGATGCAGGAAGTTGCTGTCAAGATATAAAGAAAGGGATGGAATACTGAGCTACAAAGGGAACATTTATAAAAGCAGAGGCAGGACTTATATTGATGGAAAGATGATGGGTTTTTAGCGACACAATTCCAATACACATGGGTGAAAAAATTTAAAGTGCTTTCAAGTATGTTTCACTCTTGCAAGAAAACATGCCCAGTCTGATACATTCTTGAGGAAAAAATATTAATGAAAACAAGAAAACCATTTTTCACTCTTTCAGGCACTTGAACAGAGAAGGGCATTAAGACTGATACTATTTCTCTCCTGAAACCACAGCATGAGCATATGCCAATAGAGGACACATCACATAACCATGTTAGCAGCTACAGCCCATTTATACACAAGATATTTCCCAATGCAATAATATTTTGAAAAGCAGTATTTAAAGTGTTTTAAACACATACCTGCAAGTGGTTCTGCCTTTTTATTAGCTCTCTTCTTTTACTGTTATTGATGGCACTGTATACACGAAGGAATGTCATATACCTGCTAGGCGTTGCTCCGTATATTTTACATGATTCGTGGATTGCCAAAAATGACTTCAGAAAATCAGAATCACCTGTACAACATCATTTTTTCCACAGATAAAATTATACTGAATTTTATCTCACATTAAAATAACTAAGAAAGAGCAAAAGAATATGCTTGCATTTTGAGATATGAATTAAAGAGTATTCAAAATAGCACAAAGACTATATTTTTAAGGTACTCTCAGGGAAACAACATGTAAGTACATTTGAAATGCCTATTTCTCAGAAAGAAATATACTGAAATTGCTTGATGTTTGGAAAAGACAGCAAAATTAATTGCAGATTACTGAAGGCTAATCATATAAGAAACTACTTCCACAAAAAAATGAATTTTAAAATACTTGGACTTTTATAGAAATAAAGCCCATGTGTTTTTGTCTTCTCCCTTATCTCTGATGACTGGCAAACTAAAAGGTTTTCCTGCCATTCAGTTTGTTGAACAGTCTCTCAAAAGAAGCCAAAAGATATTGTAAAATAAACTGCATTACCCTACAAAAGAAAATAATTGCTAAAGCATATCCACATTTAAATGAATGCCTCTAATAAGTATTGCAGCCTAGATTAAGTACGATTATCTAGGATAAAGAGGGATGGTAATGTGAACACTAAATACTATTTTTGGCCATTATTCTGATTTGCTGGAAGGTCTATTAAAAAGCAATATAAAACAACAAAGTCCAAGTGAACCACTTACCATTTTATATTCTGTTGGTTCCATGACCTATAAGTGCTGCTTTTATAGAAAGTGGCTAAAAGTAGTATTCTGCAAGTGAATGCTGGCAGTGGTCTCTTAGATTACATTTGAGAGCCTATTTTTAACATGATTAAATTTGGAGTCTAATCATAAAAACAAATTATTCTGAAAAAAGGGCATTACTTACAACAAACTAGTTTTTGAAATTATTCAAGTAAACCAAGCAAATCTACAAAAAGAATAATGAAATACATAAACTGAAAAACTCTCAAAACATCAAATTTTCAGGTTGTGAAATAACATCCACATAGAAGGAAGACACCGACCAAAATAAGATACAGCTAAATCAGCTTATAAAATTGAATATACACAGTAACTGCTTGTGACAGAAGAGACTGCATTTGATCAGCCAGGATATATGTTCCAGACTAATGCGTCCTTGTGCAAAATGCCTGGTATGTGAACAACACCAAAGCCTATGAATATCCTGCTAAACACGTACTCAAAGTATCTATGTTATTATCTATGCCCAACACGGCATCAAGTGTTTCATAACAAGAATAGTAACTAGTAGGTCTACCTAAATATTACCTGAATGTTTTTTCTTAACTTCTTTATGTGTTTTTCCAGTCTTTTCTTGTTCATCTGAATCATACAGAAGCATTTCAGGTATCTAAAAAAACCACATGATTTTTTCCACTAAAATTATGAACAACGACAATTTGAGTTAAAATTTAAGAAAAACCTACAAACTTTCAATCTACCCTCTCTTTCAAAAAGACTGAAAATCATACACTTAGTCAGAATAAGGAATCTACAGAATATTTTTAGCATTACAAAGATATATTCTGCCTTTCCATGTCACTGATAACTTCCTATTCTCTCAAGTGGAAAAGATTTTCCTGGCTGTAAGAAGGAGCAACTAATTCTCAGAGGATTTCAACAATAGCACAAATGTCAAAGATTTAAAAGTGTATACAATTCAAGAGGAAATAAGACAGTCTCAATCCACATTCTGCCCATGTACGTATTAGCCACTAATTGACCTTCACTGAGATCACTCAGAGAGGGGAACAGGATGATGGCAACGCTGTGCTGGTGCTGTTTATGTTAGTGCTTAGGGGTTCTGTTTGTGTTGCTCTGTGTGACAATCACATGCATGTATGTGCACGGGCTTCCCGTGGGTCACAGATCCCTTCAGGTGCTTCTACCTGCTTCAGCACAGGGCTCTCCATGGGCTGCAGGTGAGTCTCTGCTCCACTGCGGACTTCCATGGGCTGTAGGGGAATCTCAGCTCCAGCACCTGAAGCACCTCCTGCCCCTCCTTCTGCACTGACCCTGGGGTCTGCAGGGCTGTTCCTCTTATGGTTTCTCACTCCTTTCTCGAGCTGCAGTTGCTCCGGTACCGTAACTTCTTTCTACTTGTTAAATGTTATCCCAGAGGCACTGCCACCATTGCTGCTGGGCTCAGCCTTGGCCAGCTGCACATCTTTCTTGGAGCGAGCTGGCACTAACTCCACCTGACATAGGGGAAGCCTCTGGCAGCCTCTGACAGAAGTCACCCCTGAAGGCCAACCCCCACACCAAAATCTCTCCACACAAACCCAATACAACTGGCTTTAACATTCTGCTTGCTGTCTGTATTTTGTTCTTAAATGCTGTGTTTGATCAGAGTCCTAGTA
The DNA here is from genome assembly GCA_013397975.1 of Machaerirhynchus nigripectus. Taxonomy (NCBI): domain Eukaryota; kingdom Metazoa; phylum Chordata; class Aves; order Passeriformes; family Dicruridae; genus Machaerirhynchus; species Machaerirhynchus nigripectus. The sequence goes on along the minus strand of VZRQ01004173.1, from coordinate 5,773 downwards.
GTCAGCATGTTGTTCAAGTCAGCCCACAGAGAGAACAAAACATAATGTTACTGGTAAAATAACAGTGCTAATAATACTTAACTGTTCTGCAGAATTTTCTGTCTTTGTAAGAGTGTACAAATGGATTAACTAAGTACAGTGATAATTACTCCATTACAACTTTAAAAATCTTGACCTTATTCGCCAGACCTCAGTTATATTTAGAGATGTTAATTTACGTAAGTCACAATTAATGCAACTTACCTGTTTCATACTGTCATCTGACCAGGCTTCCATCCACAAAACCTGACATTTCTTATATAGTGCTGGATTACTTTCACAGTTTATTGTGAAATTTAAATTGCTAGAATCCATGATCAAGACAACATGCAGATTTTGTTGGATCCCTGAGAAAATGTAACATTTTAAATTTTTAGTACATAACAATCTGACTACATGATGGTAGATTAATAGCAAATACAACATAATTTACTTTCTTTCAAATACTTATCACAAGGTAATTTCAGAAAAAAAGAAGAGCCTATAACATCAAATCACACTAGGACAGGAATGTTTATAACTAGAACCTTATTTAGTATCATGAATTCTCGTTATGCATACTACAGTGTATTTTTTAATTCTGAAGAGCTGATAGTATTTAAATAGACACCACTAATTCTCATTCCAATTCAGGTAGACCAATAAAACCAATTAGAAGTAGTTCCACGGCCTGCTACTAAGACTGTATTCTTTCAGTCACATTCTTTGATTTATTTGTAAACTATTTAATCTTCTTGTTTGGCCAAGGAAGAAACACAAATAATTAAGAAACCTATCTGTAAACTTGATGATTAGTCAGAATCCAAAGTGATTTCTTGGTATAATTGACAAATAGAAGAAATCTCTGTTACTAGAGAAATATAAAAGCTAAACAAACCAGAAAATAAAGGGAACAAAATCATTCTTCCTTCTAATTACTTTCAACAGCAGATTTCATAACATTTGTTGGACATTCATCAATACAAAATTTCAGACAGGAAAATAAATTTTAATTTGAGTATTTTATTCCCTCAAATATCACAAATGTCATTATTCCTGCCTGGTTTTAATAACTAACTAAAAGCTAAAACTGCACACAATAGAAGGACCATGCTAGAAATCATTTGTCCATTATTATACCACTTTTTGAACTTCATAATAAATTATAACTCTGTTGACATATGGTATGTGAAATACTTGAAAATTGGTCCTGTAAATCCATCTTGCGAAGCTTGATCCTTCAGAGGAGATAGCAATGGTTCTAATTCTTCTATTTTATACAGCCCAGGAACTTCTCCTATTTCAAGAATGAATTTAAGTCAGATAAAATACACTATAATTCTTTAAATTCCTTTGAAGGGTTCCCTTGGATTCTCTGTATAGAGAGTTCGAATATGGCAGTATTCACCTCTATATTTTCATGAGTATTATCCCATGTACTTAATCATTCTTTTCATGATATCATGAAAACAAAAAAACATATTACAGTGATTCTATTTAACAGTCTACTTTGTTCATATTGCTGAAATGTGTTTGAAAAAAGCTCTCCGAAACCTACCCAAAGACAGTGACCCGATACTGAATACAAAACAAATCAAACCAAACTGTCATACACCAGGACACAGGAACATGAAAGTGAGTAGTCATCTAGATCCTCAGACATAAAGATTTGATACTGGATAATGAAAGTCTGATATTGTAAATAGATTTGGGGTTGCACCTGAGAGACAGGAAAATCTGGTGCTCTTGATCTTAAACTACTGCAGTTCCAAAAACCCATGTAGTAAGTTAGACTCAGTCCTTCGATGATCCTCTCTCTGATCCAGGAACAAAGCTGAACAGTAAAATAAAGTCACTTTTGTTTTTGTTATTTATCATCTCACTGCTTGCAGAAAAGTGAGCTCTGCTGGTGTTCATTTAAGTAAATGCCTCAGTCTATACAATCTAGTAAAGCATTGGAAACATCTCTATTTTGAATTTTATTATAGAAGGGAAGCTGTAGAGTAGAATGCATTCTCATTTTGTGATTACACAGTTATAAAGAACTCCTTTGAAACAAGATAGAGGAACTGAAAGCACCTGTACTGTAGGGTAGGTTAAAAGACAGCTGAGTGAACTTTGAGTCAGGTTCTCATGTGCAAGGACTCTAGCTAAAACAGCATCGAAAGCTAACTAAACCTTCTGATAGAGACATTAAGTTAGAAAACATCATCTAACTCTGCCTTGTTGAGCTAATTCTGTGTGGTAAAAGTAGTACCATAATCTCTTTGGACTTCACTCACCTGAGGACAGTAAACTGTTGACCATCTCCAGGAATGTGGAATGAACGAACTGATAGTCTTCGAGCAGCAATACCACCTGCTGTGCTTCAATGCCTGCAAGCTCCATCACCTAGAAGCAGGAAAGACATTTAAATCTCAGTGTAGGGAATATATGTATTGATCATAAGACAATGATAATCATACAATATCCCGAGTTGGAAGGGAATGACAAGGATCTTAATCTTTCTCTGACTACGTATTACATATGTACTCTCTCCACAGCATCTACACTATTATACATTTACAAAAGATTTCTAGGTGATGCAGGTATATATCAACTATAAAGAACATTTTACCTAGATACGTTAGTAATGAAAAAATAATTAAAACTGACTCTTTCATGGAGTATATTTACATATATGACTCAATGATAGAACTGTATCACTCTTTTGTGTAGGCATAGATATAGAATTTTCTTTAGCATTGCTGACGGTAATGAGAAACACTTGATTCAAGGTTTGCATAATGTTTTAAGTAATATGTACACTTTCATTAATCACTAAAATTTTATTATATTCAACTACTATTAACTTAGCATTGCTGACGGTAATGAGAAATAAAAGTATATATCAATATACACATTATATATGTATAATATATACATGAAATATATACATGAAAAAAGCCTTTCTCATATTCACATAAACTTCATATTTATAAGCTCTACAACACTCAAAAAGAGCTCTGGTATTCCAAAAAGTGGAGTTTCAGTTAGCTACTATAAAGAACAGTACACATGTCTAGAGTGAGAACTTCTAAAAAATTACTTGTTTCATTTAGACTGTCATTTTTCTTCTCTTAAAATATCTCTTCACACAACCCCTTGTGTCCTTCAAAATTTCTTTCTTTTTTTCTTTAACATACACCTACAGCGTTATAAAATAGAAGAAACTGAGTGACTTACATATTTAAGATCACTTTTGAAGTGCTTCAGCTCATAACCTCTGGAAATTTTGGGAGTAATCAGAACAGCTCCATGCATATGACTAACTAAAGAGGTAACTGTCCGACGACCTACACCGCTCCGTCCCGCCAAAAGAAGTGATCCTCCAGGAAAACTTAGCACTCTGTCCACTTTGGACATATAACTGAGGACTTCGTGGAACAGTAAAATATCTATCTCTTTTTTGTCCCGTCCGTAATGAATAATACCCTATTTTTAAAAAAGAGAAAAAAATATCTGATCACTAACAATAAATAAAAGCAGTGAGATATGAAAACATCCAACATTTAAACATTTAGGAAAGAAGGGCTTAAAAGCTTTAGAGACCACACTGGTCTTCATTCCAAACAAATTATTTTTGTGACAGAATTTAGATACTTCGCATACCCTTTACAAGTAATGAATATATCAGTAATGAACATACTCTACACCCAACACCAGAACACCCTGGAAGTCTTTGATATATTGAAATAGGAATCTATCAGTGAACTAATTAAAACTGAATAATGGACCAGAACAAAGTCTGAGCTGTGTCTCTGACTACAGATTAGTTAATTAACACCTCAGGAGAGTGTTTTAGGCACCTAACTGCTGCATAATTGCAGATTATAGAAGTTCCTAGTGAAACACACAATAACAGATCCTATGATTAAATTCTGACCACATTATACTTATTAAAACCTCATCTTTGAAGCCCAATGTAACTGTGTAGTCAGAAAAAAAACCACAACCAACAAACTCCCTGCTTACTGAGGCTATTGAATGTCACTATTTCCCATACAGTGTATTGGTCACAAGCTGGCACTTAAGGAGAGGGTGTAGATTCCCATCTGCAAGAGCAGTCCATCAAACACTATGACTAAGGGTGATGATCTCAAAGCTCTCATCCTAAAAATCAGATAGCCTAGAAGAGTTAAAATGTTTGCATTTCCTCATCAAACTCATTTTTTGTACTTTACTGCTTAAAAGCATGCCAAATCCCCAAAAAATCCATTTGCATCTCTTCAAATAAAAATTACGTTACCAAATTACAAATTCAAAAAGTAATCATTTAATAAAACACTTAGGTACTCAAACAATACACAAGTATATAGGGACACAAATGTTACTCAAAATGCTGGTTCATCAAACTTGCAAATCAGCAGCAAATGCAACTGATGCCCTTTCATTAAAGCAACCTTGCTACATGATACTTCCTACTGCATGTCACATAACATCACAAGTCTTCCCTCACTTCACCAAATGCAAAAGATGATTCTTTGAACAAGAAGCAGCCCCCACCATAAACCTGGTGCTTGCACATTACTCTTCGCCAAAACTGTCTAGAATCATTGCTGTGAACCCTTGCTGTGTATATTCTTTAATTGTGTCTCACTTTTTGAATAATATCTTTCAGGTCTNATTTTTGGTGGTATGCTTAAAATGGCTTACCTGCCATATTGTCCAGAACATCTGAGCCCCAATCACCTTGAAACACTTTGATCAAAATGTTATCAAATACATGAAGTTCTTTCATGCCAACAATTCTGTCACGGAACAAGCGACGTGCTTCATAAGCAAGAACTTCCAATACAAAGTCTGCAGTTTGTATCAATGAACCTACAAAATTAAGGAGAAAATTAATTTTATACATTTATAATAAATTTTCAAATTTCCATTTCAAAATATGAAATTGAAAATGAGCAAGAGAAATTACATACCAGCAGGAGAGCATCGGTAAGGAAGAAATAGGAGAAAAAGTAAACATCATGAAGTGCTTTTTAATAATATCTTTATGGATCATTACAAGATAAAATTAAATCTATTCTATTAAAACAAGTTCTCTCTATTAAACCCTCAACTTCTAACAAAACTGAACAAGGTGCTGCACACAAAGTTAAAATTAAAAGTCAATTTTCCAGTCAATGAAACCAAGAAAAGTCAGAAGTAATTTTTAGATGGGAAGAGAAAGACTGGTAACAAATACTAAAATAAGACTAAACACCCAAAACAGTCTGTATTAGAAAATGCCACTAGAGACTCCAAATCTTAAACATTCCTCACAAAAGTAAAAAGGAAGGTGAGTAAATGATAAGCCATGTTGTTCATCACTGGAAAAGCACGTGCGCATGTCAACATTAGGTACAACTAAGAAGTCCTTAATTGGGCTGAGATTACTCATTCACTGACTGTCAGTGCAGCTTTTCTGACATCATTCAAGCTGCATTTACCATCTCATGATCCCAGAAAATAAGTGGAAAGGGAGCACAACATTCTTACCACTTTTATCCTCTTTAGGCAGCCCTCTATGCAGCCTTTTAATCAATGTAAGAGCTAAAACATAATGAGTAATTGCTCATGACCTAGTAATAATACCAATTTCAGAGACAAAAACAAGATTGGAAAGCAGCCTATGAAGGATGTGTATAAACCAGGTTTATATAACCAGGTATAGCAAGACAAGCATGAGAGGCAAAGTTCTGGGAATCCAGAAAACACATATGCTCAAAAA
>VZRQ01004171.1:104496-137376 GCA_013397975.1 Machaerirhynchus nigripectus | reverse complement strand
TTGGTGCAATTGCTAAGATGAAACATAATCTCGGTACGGTAAGAATGTTAACAATGGCAAAATCAATAATGTCAAAATGTGAAATTTGCTTAAAAAACAACCCAGTGGCTAGACGACAGGCCCAGTTAGGACGAATTCGAATGGGAATAAAACCAGGAGACTATTGGCAAGTAGATTTCGTAGAACTACTGAGAACTCGGGGATACAAATACTTGCTAGTGGGAGTTGACACATTTTCAGGATGGCCAGAAGCTCTTCCCTGTTGCACAAATCAGGCAAAAGAAACAGTCAAGTGGCTGCTGCGGAAGATTATCCCTAGACTTGGAGTGCCTCTAGGCAGGACTGCGGAGCTGTTTGTCCTCATCATCCTCCCCCAAGGTTAGCAAGGAGCATCACACAGCGAGGATGATTGTGGAGGCTGAGTGTTACTATTCTTCATGCAAGTTTACTTTTATTTATTATTAACGAACTGGTATGTGATCATGGATTTAAAAAGCCAGTGGTGGCTAAAGAAGGAGGCTACCTTCCTCTGGTGTTAGGCTGCAGGACTGGCCCCTGTCTTGTCAGACAGTTTTTCTCCCCTTTGTCTTTCTAAGTGTGTTTAAAGGGAGAGAGCACTGACACTGCTCCTTTATCCCTCTGGTAATGTTTTTAATCCATGGTTTTCCACAGTCATCAGGAAGTTCTCACCTGCATTAGTCAGTGCATAAGCAAGTTCAAAGGAAAAAGGCAAAAGGGTATCTTTTCAGCCTGGTGAAACAGCTGAAGTTAGGACAGAGATGAATCTTATTTTATATACAGCACTCTGTCAAAATTTAAAATTTGTTTGGCACAGCTTGCTTTAAATGACAACATTCTGATGTGCTGTACAAATTACAGGGAGTGCAGCGAGGATTACTACCCAGCCTTTTACAATAGTTAGAGGAAATGTAAGTGTCAGGAAACCTGACTTCCTTTAGAGGAAAAAGTGTCAGGCTCATGCTCTTTATCATGTTATTACAAGCCAAGAACCGAGACATTTCAGAAACAGCTCACAGGCTTCACAAAACTATTTCAGTCTCTAGGAAGTACATAAATACAAAGGTACTTCTCTCCATTAAAAAAGGAAGTTTCAACACCTGCATTTTCTTCTTATTTGGTAGCACAGACAGTGCTGGCCCAGATGCAGCTGCCGAGGCCTGCAGTAGTCTGGAGAAGAGCAGAGCAAGCCATGGCTGAAACCTTTATCACATGCTGACTGTGGTGCATCCTGGCTGCTGCAATCCCCCTCTCACAGCTCTGCCAAGCTGTGCTCTGTGAAAATCACAGCAACGAGTCCGGCTGGCAGGGGTGTGACCCTCGCAGGCTGATTACACATCGTGTCTCTGGAGACTTGGGGCAAGGGTTGGCTGTAATTGATTTAAAGGCTGTAATGCCACTGCGCCTGGGCAGTGGTGGACAGTTTCCTGATGGTTTTTGTACTTCAGGAATCCATCTGTTCAATGGATTTGTTCAATGACCTACAGCAGCTAAACTAACTGACCGGAGCACAAAGATGCAGTGACGTGATTGCCAGCTTTTTCGAGGCAGACAAATTGCTCTGAAAAGCTTCACGGGAAGGGCAAATAGCCCCAGTTCCTCAGGGTCATACAGCTCAAGTCCGTCATATAATGCCAGAGAGAGAGAGTGGGAGAAGATGTGCCTCTTCCAGACTTTGACACTCAGGTGTAATGGGAGGTGGTGTCATCCTGCTCAGCAGCAATGCTTTGTTTCAGTGTGCTCACTCTGGGCCAGAAAACCTGGGAATGAGCTGTAGTGCAGAACTTGGCATATGCTGAGAAAAGATGGGAACAGTGCAAGCCACATGGGAAGCAGACCTACAGCTGCTCACTAGAAGAAAAGATGAAGGTTAATTGCAATTACATAATGCCAATCTTTCCCCTCAGCTACACGTCATACAGTCTGGCTGCAAAAAGAGGCCTTAAAGAAGGAGCAGAAGCTATGTCTAGAAAGGCCTCCTGACTTTTTCTCACTGTCCTGACTCTCAGCTGTGTTTTTGTCTCAGGAGCAGCTAGAAGAGGAGGCTAGAAGGCAAAACAATAAGCAGAATGTAACTGGGAGATATACTAGCTTAGGCCAGAGATAAGAGGGCAGGCTGTACTCCCTGCTACTCTCTCAGATGCTCCAGAGTCCAAGAAAACAACGATTAGATTTTAACATATCTTCACCTCCACTGAGAAAGGCCTTAGACAAATTAAATGTTCGAGCAAGAAAAAGAACAAACAAGGGAAGTCCTGTTGAAAAATGCTGAGGACAAAGTGAAGCTTGACTTTCCAGCTTCATCTCACCTGAACTAACGCATGCCTTGGGAGAAAAGTCTAAGTATTTAGCAGCTTCAATTTTGAATGTTTCATTTTTAATTTCTCCACTTACACATCCCTCCAAATGACTGTCAAAAAGTCCTTCATGAACCCCTGACTTCTGGGCTCTCACCCACATCCTACTCTCATGTTCTATCTCCTATCAAGCTCCTTGTGTGGCTGTTCATCAGCGTTGCCACCTCCAGATCCACTGCTTTTGCTAACAGAGGCATCTGCCCTGAAGAAGAAACCAGCTCTTCTCGCTCACTGTAGCCTCAGTACAACCCTTTGTCCTCCCTGCAATTCATGCTCAAGCTCTCTTCTTCCACCCTGAATCTATCTAACATCAGTCACTGCAGCTGCTTGTTGACTCCATGGAAACTCTCGCTATTAGAGGCATTTAAAATGCCACTGATGTGAAAAAAAAAAAACAAAAAAAACCAAAACCACCACCACAACAAAAAACCCCTTGGGACTTTTAGAAGAGCATCTGAAAAGATGCTGGGAGGAGACAAGTGAGAAGCCAGTGGGTGGAAATGAGAATCAGGAGGTAGAAGGCTTTATTACAGGAAAACCAAGAAACCCTTAAGCAAAGTGACAAAAGAAACAGTGATTGAAGGCTTCACAAGACATCAGAAACTGGGCTCTTCAGTAACATGTCATCACATTTTCTACCAAGGATATTTATTTAGGCACTCCTCTCTGTCCCAGTCAATTATCTGAATTTGTCACTCTCAACCTAACTTGCTTGGAAAATGTTCCTATTTCACATGCACACTCATGCACATGCACACTCACATATGCACACTTGCCAAACCCCTTTTCCCCTCTGTTTTTTCAGGAAGATTAGAGTTTCAGTGGAGAGTGTCCCTGGAAGGACACAGGGCTCTGTGGGAATGCTGAGCCTCAGCCCACCTGTGAATGTTCTGCTGTAAGAATCCTGTGCATCCAATAAAGCCGTACACTTATAGTCCTGTGACTCAGACTCTGCTAAATCACCCTTCATCATCACATCTTAAAGGAGACCTGTATCATTAATCCATTTTACAACAGGAGAGATGGGGGTTGCAGGGGAATTTTTCGTCCTGTTGCCATGGCATCAGGAACAGGCTCGACATCAAGGTTCTGAGCGCTCATAACCTCATCCCGGGATTGGCTTTGATGTTCTACTGGAGACCCCACAAAGCTCACTGCTCCAGGAATCTGCTACCTCTTGGGTCTGCCTGCTTCACCTGTGGGTGTCCTGCCTGGGTACTGTTCTCCCCTGATGTAAGAAGGAAGACTGACATGGTCTGACCATGCCAGAAGAAATTCAGTTCCCAGTTCAAGAGTACTCTGGAGGCTCAAGACTCATCCTGACAGACGCACAGGGTATCTTCCTTCCTCACTGCTTTCACAACCACCAGTTTTCATCGAGGCAGCTGCCAGCCCAGAGCCTGGCATCAAAGGGAACAGTAAGGGTTGATTTGTCCCCAGCACAGTGACCTTTTTCTCATTGTGGAGGTTCTTCCATGGTAAGATCTACAGTAGCTCAAGCTGCTGCAGCAGTTTAGGTGTGGGGCAACACCCCCAAATACAACCTGAGCCCTACGGAAAGGCGGCCAGTTAATAACAGAACATGCACTGTTTCACAGTGAACTTCAGATGCAAGGCAGACAGAAGGACAAGGTCAGGTAAGCTGTCTCGTGCAGCTGCTCAGGGAATTGACAACAGAGCTCTGGGGTATATCTATCCTATTACAATAAACTCAATGTGTGTATAGATCTTGTAAACCTTTATTCGCTGAACCGAAGTCTTAATTGGCTGAAATAAAGCCCTAATTTCATTATTTAGCTGCCCACTGTGAGGTGTCACCATGCTTTAGATTAAGTTGTCAACAGAAGCTGATCTGCACCATTTGTTAACGGCAAATTATGCGCATCCAAAGTAAAATCCACTGGTAACAAGCTGATGAGGCATGCTGCATTTCTAGATATCTGAACTAGAAAGGGGCTACTTGCATGTTATCAGGGCTTTGCAGGTAGACAACTGAATCACGTGGATTAGGAACCTAATAGGATGAAATGAAATGCAACACAACACATATTGTAGTCACCCTGTCAGACTGGGTCAGGGAGGTCTGAATTCCTGATCCTGGGGGTATGATAGAGCAGTACATAAAAGGCTAAAACCTTGACTGAAACAATTCACTAAAATATCTTGTAACCTCTATTTGCAATACAAAACACGAAGTAGAACACAGAAGAAAACGCAAGGTGGAATGATGTTAACGAAGTGCTGAATGGGAAATTACAAGACAGAATGAATAAATATACAAAAGGCTGTGTATGCTCAAGTTGGGAGACAGGGAGAAGAGGCAGAGGCCCCGGAAACAGTCACCCTTACCACTTAGTTTCTCAAATGTTCAGCACGTAAACAGTAAGTTTTGGCATTAGAAACTGATTACAGAACTGCTGGGAAGGGAGGGGAGAGGAGGGAGGAGAGAGGATGTGACCAAAGTAAAGCAGTGCAGCAGCAATATATTAGGAAAAACTGCGTTAAAGCAATTGTACACCACTAGTTTGGCCTCAGAATCTTAAAAGAAAAAAGTCTGTGAAAGCAGCTGTAAAAGATAAAAGGGAAGATGGAACAAATTGCAACATACATCAAAGTCTGATGTTTCCAAACTAAGACAGCTTTTTTTCGCTGATAAAGAAACTGGTTTTCTAAATATAGGAAACATAGCAGTTTTCAGCAATCTAGGCTGCAATACAGGGTTTGATATACACTGCAGCAAGGTGAGAGGCAGCCCTTTGCCAAAAAAGCAAATGTCTATCAGCATGAAGGATTCATGTCCGGGCTAGGAAGCAAGAAGAAATTGTGGTTCTGCTTCCTGTAGAAAAAGAATCAGGGAGAGATTTAATACAAAGCTCAACATTCAGAGTCACGACTAAACTCAGGAGGGAAAGCTGTTAGAAACAGATATGTGCTGAGACCTTGAGGAAAACAAGGAGACAATCAACACAGAGGACAGTAAACAAGATAGGAAAAAAACAGGAAAGAAACATGGGACTTTGACAGCATTCCAGAAAAGCTGTGGGTTTTTTGTTTTGCTCCACTATCAAAGTGCAAAGACGTTCTTAATTCTGTACACATGAAGGAAAAGTAAGAGGAGAAAAGCTCATGTCTAGCAACCAAACCCTAAAGATCCAGAGGAGATCGTACGACAAGGGTCCTTGTCTTTCACAGGACAAAAAGCTTGAAGTTTCCCTTTTTGCTTCTCTTTCCTTGCAAAATATAAATGAATGCTTGGTGAAGTATCTATAGTTTCTGCTTGTTTTATGGAAAGCACATTTCAGCTACCATTCTTAAAATCCCATCTCTTCCCAGAAACTTCCACTACAGAGTTAGGGAGGGAGAAAAAGCCTCTTTGCCTTTCTAAAATTTGGGAGCAGCAACTGCCAAAAGATCTCCATGGTGTTCCTTGCAGGGTCAGACAGTAGTATTCATCTTTCCTGACACACGAGCACCTAGACACATTGCAGGATTTTTCTCATCCTCTTTCAAAAAATATAAACTGTAATGCCTTATAAGACAATTTTCCAAGGAGCTAAATTACTGCTTATTGCGGGTTCTCATTAAGACTTGCTTAAACATCTGGGTACCAAAACTAAATTGGCAGCAAACTTTTTTGCAGCAAGCCAGACTCCTTGCTGGGGAAGAGAACTTAGTTAATCACCTCTGCAAGTTTTGGCCCTACAGCTTATCAAGAGAAGACACACACACAGAAATCCACATACAAGCAACCTGCTCATCTTTGCACAGCCAAGCACACGGGAAGACTCATTTTGGAGCAAGCAGCTGTATGGAGCTAACTTCCCTGGATCACCCAGGCACAGGGTGCAGCTGCTCAGTCCGTGCCATGTTTTCAAAATGCAGGTGAAATGCATGATGAAAAACATGCACTTATCTTCAGTTCCTTTCATAAATTATTTCATCCAACAAATTCTACTTCTCTCATTTCCCTGAGGAGGCAGGGGAAAGGTTTCAGAAGAAAACTAGCACATAGTGTAGTTTAAGACAAGGCAAAGACTTCAAGCCATTTCTAATAATATTAACTTCATTTTTCTCAGGAAAACCAACACAGCTCCAAAACCTTCAAAGATTCATTTCCCTAGCATGGTTTATGTCCTATTACTCTCTGAGAGTCCACTGTATCATTGCTATCCCCTTCTCTTCCACCAGAAGAGAAACAACAGCATGAATGTTTAAGAATAAAACTAGTTATAAGAAAACATACTGAGCAAGTGCTTAGCCTCCAAGATCAAAGGACTTTTAGCCTTGATCCCGCAGGCAAGAGTGTTTGATTGGGACTTTGCAACATGCCAAATGTGCTGGAACAGTCAAAAAGCCCTGAGTGGCCCAGTGGACACTGGTACCCCGCTTCTCTCTTAATGGCAGTTCGCTGTCCATCAATATATCCCGGAGGCTGTGTTAAGTTCAAGGGTGTTTCACTTTTAACTGCATTCCTGTGTCTTTTTGCTCCCACCAGCAGCACACAGACCAGACCTGAGCAACCAACCACAGCTGGTTTGCTTCCACCCCCATGGTGGCAGAATGGACATTTTGCTCCCTGCCTTCCATGCATAAAGCAGGAGACACAGAGGGAGGCGAGGCAGAAGGAAAACCACGGTTCTTCCTCCTTTGCAGCATATATCTGCTGATGACAAATATGCTAACACAGGGTAAGACCTTCAACTCCATGCTTGGAGGAAGTACCCCTGCCTGCAGCCAGGGATGTGCTCCATGGAAGTAACACAACACTTGCCACAGCCACAGCAGACATCTTCATTGCAGGTAAAGCTCAGAAATCCAGCAGTGGCAGGGAAGAAGCACCCCAGATACTTTCAGCTTTTTTCCCCCACTGCATCTTTTAAGTCAGACCGTGAGTTGAGGCTCGGCTCTCTGTGAGAGGCAGTGTGTGAGGGTGCTTCACTTCTGACAGTGCACAAGGATGCTCTGTGGGCAAAGCCCCTCTTGGCCAGTGGGGAGCCATCTGAGGAGCCGCTGGCCCATGCCAGCAGCCAGACATACCACCCCATGCATGAACTTGGGACTAATCAACAGTGTGAAGAAGGTAAAGCGGTTTGCAAGCACCATATAAAGCAACCTCCAAATGGTTTAATGACGGAACTTCATTTCTCAGCAATTAACTCAATGGAAGCTCTGAGAAAAAGCAAATACAATGAAAATAATAATATTATTTTGAGGTGAGCTCTGGGCTTTTTTTACGCTGTGCTCAGCTGAACATTATGTGGCAGAGTATGGATGTTAAAATTAGAGCCGAAAAGAAAAATGCCAAATAAATGAGTTGGTGAGAACCAATTTGTAAGTAAAATGGGTAGCTCACATAAACTAGCAGTGATGGATTTATTCATATAAGGATTTGATTGGTATAACCTTTCTTTAAGGGTCTTGAAAAAGCATTAAGCTCAGCAGAATATGATCTAAACCAGCTCCAGCCAGCATGACATGGCAAATTTTGAAAGTTACCTTGCAAATCCTGAGGGGACTATCCCTCTAAGGTGGAAGATGCCTGCAAAGATTTCACAGCTTAATTAATTTTGTGATGTACTTTTTCAGGGTGTTTTGTTCTGGTTTGGTGCAAACAGGGTCCAAGCTTGCAGTGCACAGGATGCTTACCTATAAAACGTATTATTCTCCGAAGCAGTGGGTTCAGGTAACAGCACTCTCCAGTCAAAATAGTTTTCTCCTGAATAATGAGGGTTTCTCGGGTTGACTTTATGAAATACATGGATATCTCACCAATAAAAATCTGCCAGGAAAGGGAAAGAAGCAGAAGGTTAAAAATTAGATGAGCAAACATTAAAACATGGGTGACTGCTTCCAGCCCACAGGCAGTGCTACACAGCAGTGTGTTCTGGGGACACGGCACTTACACTGTGGGGCTACTCGGCATGAACTGACACAGACCCAGCTCCCACCCAGGAGAGGGATCGTTCTTGCACTCAGTAGTACAGAGACCCAGAGAAGCTGACTTCAATCATGGGGTGGTTTGTGGTGGCACATCTCTCCCCCCTCCCCTGGCTGCACTATGAGCTGCATAATGCTTGTTAGGCCTTGGCCTTGATGAGCTGCACGTGGACTAAGCCCCTCTTGAGCGTATCAGAAACACTGTCTGTTCCCAGGAGCTCCTGCTGTCTAACGAGCACCTGTTTTTTAGCCAACAGCCTTGGAAACTTTTTTTTTCTTGCCTGAATAACAACCCAAGTGAAATAATATTTTTGTTGTTGAACTTTCCACAAAAGCTACCAACTTGAATTGTGCCCAGCGTGGGAAATTGCCATAACTGAAGCCCACTCTCTTGGGGCCTTCTAACAACCGTTCAAAGTGAGATTCCCTTTTGAGGTCTCAGTTCCCAGAAGATAAGGGGGTAATGTGTATGTCTCCAACACTGATAACTGGATGGCCATGGAGCCAGCCAGGGACTGTTGGAAAAAACAGAGAGGAATCGTTGGTAATAACCAAGGACTGTTGCTATTAAAATGCTGTGGGAACAAGATTTGACTAAACGTCCTGTTTTACTTATCAAAAATGAAGTCTCCAGAGAACCACTGATTATGATGTGGTAACCACAGATATTAGCTGTGGTTATGTACTACATATTTTTGTATACTCTGATCACTCATGCTTTCTATAAACATAATAGCTGCTTCCCATAGGAGTAGGATCATTATTCCTTAAGCACTTAGAACTAATTTAGGTCTGTTGCACTGAGGTCTGTCTACCCTCACTAAAGCTGGACAGAATTTAATCAGAGGCTTTAGAGGCAATGATGGTCCACACACAGCAGGAACTTCTTAAAATATCACCTATCATGTTCTGTCAGCAGGCTTTAGAAAGGGAAACTGGGAGCCTTTCAGAAAGAGTCTGCAATTAAAGTATTTAAAATAAAAAAGCCTGCCCAAAATGGAATAAATGAGCTTTTAAGGGGGAGCACTCAAAATTATTAATTTAATACATTGTTGCAGGACATACACAAGGGAAATCAGACTGTTAGGGAACAGTCAGAGAAATACATAACAAAAGTGTTTGTGTACACGCACACAGGGTGGCACAGACACCCGGAGTTAGTATAAATGTCAAGGAAGTCACCTTAGTTCACTTTGACTGCTGGAATGGTGTGTTTTTTCAAGGGCAACAATTCATCCTTATTAAGCCAGATGAGCGTCCTTATTGATTATTGACATTCAAGCCAAGTATGCTCAACCTCTTTATAATTCTACCCGCTGATGGCGAGAGATGTGGAGCTGTAAAATGCGTGTCGATAATGGCATCTGGAGGGGAGCTGATGCATGGGAGCTGCACTGAAATATTGCCTTTATCCCGTTTCACTCCATCTGCTCTTAACAGAATTGGCAAGCAGTTCAATAAGCTCAGCTCACTAACGATAGGGCTGGGAATTAAGAAAAAGACCATCTGCACTAAAGCAGTTTGAAAGTGACACTCTGTTTCAAACTGTTTATTATTTGAATTATTATAATGTTCAGAAGTTAGAATTACTGCTTTGGGTCTCTGTCTGCCCAGGGCTGTACATACACCGTGAAAGACAATTCACACCCTGAGGGAATTCTACTCTGTGAAGACAGGGGCTACTCAGCTTTAAAATATCCTAAACTTTTCAAATAATAGACTTAGGTATAAAACACACTAATAGTCCTCCTGTAAAAATACATATATCTCCAAAGTTCCTTTGCATCAGAAGTTAACAGAGTATTTTCCCGCTTCAATTCCCATCCTTGTTTCCATAAATCTAGCTGTCTGGCATACTCCTAGCAACTCCCATGTGCATAGATTAGTTCCACTTAGATTTAGGAGTAAATTTTGCCAGGCTGTAAATCTGTTCAGTTCCATTCCACTGATTTAATAAGAGTTATCCCAGATTTCCTACAGCGTAACAGTTAAAAATTTGATTTTTTTAAAGTGAACACTGCCTTTGGTTTAATGCAAATTTTAGGTATATGGCAATAAAGCTGTGCTTGTGTGGAGATACAAAGTGATTCAGCATAACTGGATGATTCTTGTCATGTCATTTCTGGCACTGAATTTAGTTGCTGAAATTTGTTTTCTTATCTGCTTAATATGGGCTCTCTAGAAAGTCAGCCTTGCTGTTTCCTAAAAATTCAATGGGCAATTGGACACCTGATTCTGAAAGCTAATCTGGGTGCAGTTAAATGTGGTCTGAATAGCTCTCAAAGAACTTATTTTTTTTTCACTCCAGGCATTTCTGAAATCAAGTAACTCCACTGATTCTCATGATTTAAATCCTGATGATTCTGCATGACAAGGGTCCACATCCAGCCAAGTTGTTCAGCTGGCCTCCCAGAATCAATCACCGGCACTACTGAGTACCTCAGCTCCTGCCAAAACAGAATCAGCGCTCCAGGAATGGTTACAAATCAGTGCTGTATCTGAAATCTAAATATGGATTCTGTATCTAAATTTGGTTGGAAAAAGAAAACAGCAAGCAAACAGCTTTTATTTCCGTTTGGGAAAACAGTGCAAGGTTAAAACAGTGCAAGGTTAACGAACTTCTGTATCATACTGGCTTAATTAGATAGTAGAAATGTCAGGAGAATTGCACTGGAGATTGGGGATTGAAAGCAGGAGTGATCTGCAGTCTGACATGGTGTAGGTAATAGGGAAGCAAAGGTAGTGCCCTGGATGTGTTTTTGTTCTTGGTTTCCTGAATGCAACAGCAAGTCATCTACTCTGAGGACATACTGCTTGGGAACTCTTGCTCACGTTCCATTTTCTATTAGTAGCAGGTAAAAATGCAAGGATGACTCAAAGCCCCAGTATGAATTAGAAGTACCTACCCAGAAGTAATTTTTCCTCTGCTGATTTCAGCCTCTCCAGTGAGAAAACTTCAATTTTCCCTGCCTTCCCATTACTGGCAGTGTCACCAAATACTTGCCCCTCAACATTCAGCTCTCAAAGCCCTCTGCTGCCCACGCTTTACTTATTTCCTGGCTCATCCTGACCCAGCAGATGACAAAATTATCTGTCCATTTTCCTCTTCAACAGTTTTTATCCATGATAGTCCTTCAGCTGACATTTTCAGGCAGTGAAATATCTCATCTTCCCCTTTCAACTTCTCAACACAGCATTAGCACCTGATACTCCCTCCACTCCTGTATAGATTACCAACAGTTTGTATATTTAATTATCATTTTAATCAACTAAACAATGGAACTACTGCTTTTAAGGGGACATGGAATCTTTTTTTTTCCTATAGCACTTTCTGATAAGCTCACACAAAGGATCATTTGCACAACTTTGTTCAAAAAAAAAATTGAGGTAAACATCAAGAAGACCTGTTTCTGTGAGGATAAACTAAGATAAACTCTTCAGGAATGTGTCTGTGGTACAAACAAGACGAGGTTGCAGACCAGTGGCATCCTGGAGCTGCCCTCCTGTGGTAATTGTGCAGTGGGGCAAGGGTGGAGAGCCAATTTGAAGAGTAATTATTGATGGTGCTGACAGCAACAGATGGGCCCAGCTTTTAACCCCATTTGTTCCTTTTATCAGTTTCCTCATTCAGGACATTGGCCTTGCACCTCAGTTCAAATCCTGCAGCACAGCTGAGGACTGCATCCCTTCTTCACTCCCCTGCCATGCTTTCGCTTACTTCTCCTCCAGTGGCCAAAATCTTTCTCCTTAATCATGTTTCTCTAAACTCCTGTGCATGTAGTGCCACAGTGTGGTTCCTCCTGTGCTCCAGTCACGCTGCCCCAGTCTCACCTCTGTCTTCCTCCCTTTGAAAACCCACTACAGATTCACTGCAACTCAAGCTGCTCACCCATCTTCTCCAGTGGGATCTGCCCTGACTGCCTCCTCACTGTCCCACTGCTGCTGGCAGGAGCTGCACCTCGCAGCCCTCCTGCCTCCCCTTCTCTCACTCACTCACTCACTCACTCACTCACTCACTCACTCATTCACGAAAAACGTGAAAACACTGCTTTTGTAATTTTTTCACACTTCCAGTGAACATTGGGGTTGTGTGAAAGTTCCCACATGTTTTAATTTCAGCTGCAATTCCACACAGGTAACGAAGGAGGAGCATCAGCCAGCATCAGCCATGGAAGAGATGCAGGATGCACCACTGTGCCCATAGCCTGGGCACAACCCCTCTCAAAAATGATATCATTTCCCATCACAGCAAGACAATGGAGTTCCTATATTAGGGAGAATTACGTGAAGTGCAGACACGATCTGTCTTTCCTATGCATTCAATTAACATTTTTCTGATTTCTTCAAGCTTTTAAATCCTTCAACTTGTTTACTATTAACAGCACCCTTGTGACACAGTCAGTCCTTGTTAACACCACTTTCTACACTGAAACCCCACCCAGGGACATGATAAAACACACAAAAATCTCTGCAGCAAACAAAACTGGACTTAGGTCTTGGGACATCGTTGCTCTCAGTTCTGGGCAGGTTTCAGCAAGCTGTATGACATTGCCCAAATCCTGTGCAAGGATGCATGCTGCTGCATTTTTAATGTCTCAAATAGAAAGAACCAAATTAATCAAGTCTGCATCATTCAAACAGCAGCCAAGGGGTGGAGCGGATATGAGGAAGGCACTGGCTGTGAGACAAGCTACATGCAGAGCTCAAAAACAGAGAATAGCAGCAGATGAGGGTTGTGGGGCTCTCAACACCAATCAGCCAGTTTCGGCATGACTCCACACACTCTCCCTGGGAGAAGCAGGACTCTTCACCAAAAGGTGACCTTTGCAAAATGTTCCAGAGGGTGTTTCATCAGCACTGGCCTGCGCTGGGCCAAAAGCAGTTCTGCCCTTCCGCACTGTGGGGTCTCTGAGGTTTGTATCAGAACAGCTGCAGTCAGGAGAGGGATGTTCTTAAGGCTCTACATGGGAGCTTGTGTCTCCATTCATCTGGCACTAAACTGATTCACAAATCACACAGAACGGGGAGGCACAGAATCACACAGGGGCCACTCAGTCCAACCCCTCTCAAAAAGCAGGGCCAGCACAACCCCAGTGTGCAGTGGTCACATTACAAATGCCTTCAAGGATGGAGAT
Source organism: Machaerirhynchus nigripectus (assembly GCA_013397975.1). Taxonomy (NCBI): domain Eukaryota; kingdom Metazoa; phylum Chordata; class Aves; order Passeriformes; family Dicruridae; genus Machaerirhynchus; species Machaerirhynchus nigripectus. The sequence continues at coordinate 123,929 of VZRQ01004171.1, read as the reverse complement.
CCCACAGCCTCTGCTTCAGTGTTTGCCTACCCTCACTGTTAAAGTTTGCCTAATTTGTAATCCATTTCACTTTTTGAAGCTGGTGTCCCTTGCAGGGTTGCCTCTTGCGATCCAAACAGTCTGTTTCCCTCTTCTCCACAGTCCCCACTAAGAACATAGCTTATATTGACTTTCACTTACTGCAGTGAGTTTCTTAATTCCCTAGATCTCCCTCACATTTAGCCTTAGCCCCTGAGGAATATTGATCTTCTGTCCTATCTGCTACCTTCAGGACCCAGTATTGACACTGTGAAGCTGAAATGGTCAAATCCATGGTCAAATCCAGGTGGCAAACACTTAGCAACATTTGTGTTGAGAAAAGGCACCTTAGAAGGCAAGGAGTGGCTGAGGTCTGCCTCAGCACCCTCCCCACGACACAGGATTTCTGCTGTGATCCACAGACAGGGCCCTGACCCAAGCCTGCCTGGGCGGGCAGAGGTTTTCCCTGATAACATCACTATCACTGATATTCCTGAGGAGGAGGGACCAGCTGAGGGCTCTCTCAGACACTCTCTTGTCTTTGCCATCACCCCCTAGATAGGTGTTCTCTGCCCCCAGGAATCAACACTGTATTTTGCAGAATTATGCAAGGCAATGAAACAGCGTCTTCAGCTGAATATTGCAATGCCAGCTCACTTTTGATTTTCCAAGGATACAAACTGAATGGGTTCAATCTGCATTCAATTACTCACCTCATTCTGGTTTTGAGTGGGTGGTTGTTGTTGTTGAATGAAAACAATAGCAAAGANGTTGTTTTGTTTCTTTTTTTATTTCAAGTCAAAAGGGTTGAAATCCACAATTTATATTCTAGCCCGCTCAAAACCGAAAACTGTCTTATTGCTGTGCTCAAAAGCTTAATACACTGCGTTAAAACTGTCTAAAAGAATTATACTGACGTTCAAATGAAGAGAAGACACATTTCCCACAGCTCTGCATTGTTCCTCACTGGCATGTGACCGGGACCACCACAAGGTCCCAGAGACACTGTCAACAGAAGTGCCTCAAAGTGTTGCACCAAAGCAACAAAATGTATTTTTATTCTTCCAGAATAGTGTGCAAATAGCAGAACATAAACATTTACACAGGGCACTGTGCACACCTTTGCCTCACTCCTTTGTATCCCAGCTCGTCGACCTGAGCCCTGGCAAGACTCCAGAAGAGGGAGCCAAGTCACCACTGGCAGAGGACACAGCCTGCTGTGCCGGCACAGGGGTGAAGCGTGGTGGGCAGCAGGCTGTGCCTTCTGGCAGCACCATCACCAGCAGAGCCTGGTGATTCCCGCCTGAAGGAGCTGGGAAGAAGCTGCTGTAACAGAGCTCTGAGCTGCGTCAGACGCTCTTGGTTTTCCTGGCATCTGCTGCTGAGCAGCCACAGGGGAATCAGCCAAGGCAGGCAAAGATTCCCTGGCTTCCCTTGCAGAAGTAAATCACTGTAGTAATATGGCTGTGCTAAGCCAAAGCCAAAGGAATCATGACAGAATAGGAAAACCATCTAGAAGAATGATTTTTTCTGAAGTTTGAGAGGTAAGTGCAGATTGTAGAGAGAAGTTGGAACAATTTTCTCCCGCTTCAGATCAACACTCTGATTCAGCTTCTAATTCATAATCAGACTGGTTCGGTTTGACTGATTCCAACATTATCTGAAAAAAAATACTCCTTTTCACGAATTAATAGCACTGGACAGTTAACAGATTACATGTAGGCTGCCAATTCCAACCTGGAAACAGAAGGAAAGAAACTGAAGTTTGTGTAAAAATGGTAGTGGCACTTTCTATTCACTTTAAGGCAACAAAGAACAGTGAGAACAGTGCCCTTGAAGCTTTCTGCCACTGCTCAGTATTCATTTCAGTGAGCTGGCTCTGTTCCTAAGCCTCTCTGCTTCTCTTGGGTGGATAGATAAATCACATCGGATGAAGCAGAGTAGGCAGCAGTGCTGAACTCTGGAAGGATTGTTTAGTACCAGCTGGGGAATTGGCTGCTTTGCAGTAACCTCGTAACAGGGAAAGCTAGTCTTTAGGGACACTGATAAATGTGGTGGAGTCATCCCAGAATATTTTTAGGAGACTGTTTCAACAACAATGAATAAAACTGCATAAAACCAGGCCAGTAATATTTATTTTGCCACTGAAAGTGCAGAGAAATGCACATAGAGTGGCACCAACCCACAGCAACAGTGGTACCAACCCACTTCTGAAAACTGCTCTCAGAAATAAAACACATGCATTTGTTTTCCCCACGCGCACTGTCGTAGCCGGATGACAGAAACACAAAGATATTCCATTAAATTCACAAAGATGCTCCCTTTTGGCTTGCAAGCACTGTAACACCTCACAGCTGTGGTGGAATCATGGCTTTGAGTCCTCCCCAGACCTGTGCACGCAGGACTGCACTTAATGCTGCTCGTGTCTCAGATGAGGGAGCTTGTACAGATTCCCAGGATATCCTCCATAGCTCCAGAAGCCCATCCATATAGTACCATGAGCTAGTACCTCGTTGCTGCTGGGTTCCACCCACTCCAACAGAAATCACTGCTCTCATGTCACGCGGTGTCAGGACAGTGTTAATATGAAGGCAACACGGAGAGATCAGGTTTCCCACTGCAAATCCTCTCAGACAAACCAACCATTTTGCCATTAGGAAGTGAGGCAGTAAGCGTTGTGCAGAGGAGAAACAAGTAATTGTTAGGAGGGACTGGCATTACCTTTGACTTAGGTCATGTCTTTGCAGTGGAGCTGCACAGTGATTCTTCCTGAGAGCCAAGTGCAGGGAGTGAAGCTACAACTTAATTGACAGCAAATGCACACAGCGCTCCCTCCCACGATGCACAGTTGTGTGGGTTCCTCTGTTTGTGTGGAGGTTTTTGGAGGTTTTTTTTAGAGAGTACAAATCATCACAGTCTAAATAGAAGTGGTTGCATTTGCTCCTTGCACTGAAATCCCTGGGAGATTGGATTGGATCAAACATCTCTTCCCAGGCTGTGGACAGACAGACTGGCAGAGAGGCAGCACTCATTTGGGTACAGGATAGCAGATGAGGATACTCACAGTTCGAGTGGAGTAACAGCAGGGAAAAATGCAAGTGCAGGATTTAGGGAGAATCTGAGCTCACTTTCTGTCTCATTTATAAGCTTTCTATTGATGATCATTGCCAAAACTCAGTCTGCAGAGTCAGCTACAAGCTGAAGCAAAGTGTGAAATTACTGTGCAAGGAGAAGAAGGTCTCTCAGAAAAAGATGGGAATCAGAAATAAGGTGAAGTTACTCCTATATAAGATATTGTGATGAGCACCAGTCAGGAGGACAGAAAAACATACCTCTGACATATGCCCTGGTCTAAGATTAGCCCGATACTAAGTAATAGGATATTAAATAATAGAATTACATATTAATAATACAATACAATGATACGAATAATTGAAAAACTGAATTAAATAATGCATTAATAAATACTACATTAAAAATGGAAATAAAAATGTCTTCCCAGGAAAGTTTGACCTGCTGTCTTCCTGAGGGTGTACATAGAGATCACCGGTGCTAAGCACTGTGCCAAAAACCCTGTGCTGACCCTGACCAAGTCTTCTCTGTCTGGAGCAATGTATCCAGTGTAACAGCACAGCACAGCCCAAGAAGCAGCGTTCAGCAGTTATACCCAGCCCTGGATCCATTCAGCCAGGGTGACGACTGTCCTTATGGACCCAGGCTGGCATTTCTGCACAGTTTGCACTGTGTGGGTCACTTCACACAGTCCAGCCCCACACAGTACTAAGCTGAAGGTCTCTTCAGCACCCAACAACCTTATCTGACTTTCACTGACAGCCTTTCATTCTTTGTGTTTAAAATGGACTATGGAAACAAAACCAACATTCTTCATAGAGTCACCAAACTGCTCAGGTTGGAAAAGGGCTTTAAGATCATGAAGTCCAACCACTAACCCAGCACTGCCTAGTCAAGACTCCAACTCAGCTTCTCGTAAAGAACAGTAATTAGGAAAATGTTCTTGGGTTACTAAAAAGCAAAGAAATACTGATCCAGTGGAGCAAAACTTGAAAGGTTAGCATCAAACTTTGGCAGAGCAAGGCTTTAAACAGAAGATCCAAATAAAGAGCAACACTCATTACCCAATGTTGTATCAGTAATCCAGGGACAAACCTCCCCCTTAATGTAATTGCTCTGGAATCAAGGCATGGCTGTGACCCTCCATTTACCTTTACAAAAAACACTTGTGAAAGCTACATCCCTAAACACTGGCACTATGTGGATGGGGGAGTTCCAGAAATGTAGATTTCTTTTTCTTCATTTTCAAATAATCTATCACTGCAGCACAAAGTAAAATGAAAGCCTTGACATGCAATGAGATCCAATACACAAAAGAACACTGTTACTGCAGAGGTTTTTTATAAACTCATGATGTAATCCACTTCCAAACACCTGGTTGTTTTCAGAAAGTGTCTTGTACCAAAAGCTATAGCCTCTTCTGCAGATCCCTTTCACACTTCTTACCACATTCTGTGATGAGAACATGATTTGATGCACTAAAATTACTGCAGAACAAAACCTAAAATAGAATATGGTGAAGCACTCACCATTCAAAAATACCTATGTCATGTACAGCTTTTAATCAACTTTTGAAAGGGATGAAAAGCAAAATTAATATAAGAAATAAATACTAATGGGAAAGAAATAAAGAGAAAGAAATGAAACAAAGTCCATAAACACAAACTGACAGGAATTTATCAATGAAATTACAAATTCAGCAGAGCTGGGGCTATTGGTGAAATTTGCAGCTTTCTACGTGGAAAATGGAAAAGGGCTGAAGTTTTGCTAACCAGTGACTGCAATAATTTGTTTGGCATTGTATGTACTCAGCTAATTGATTCTTTTCATTTGCACAGGTCAGCTACATGGCAGTTTACTGGCTGAATAGTGAAGAAAATCAGGTAAAAAAGAGTTAAGTGACTGTCAAAAACAAAGAGATTATAAATAAAAAGGAAACAGCATTCATATTTTTCTTTGTATTTATCATCTTTCTCCTCATCTAAGCCTTTTAAGGCCCTTTTAATATAGCAGGAAATAATCCTGGATATAGTGCACATCTGACCTGGATTCTACTTCAGCTTTATCCTGTTTTCTTATTTCCAGTAATACATAACCTTTGCATTAGAGCCTCTCTGGAGCCTGGGAAATTCACAACTAATCAGTGAAGTAAGCAAGCTATTGTAAAAGGCTTAGCAAGCTCTAACCCTCAGTCTTGCACTGTGATTACCTCAGAATAATTACTTCTGGAGATAACTGATGAAGATCATATTAGGCTGAGGCAAAACAGAGATCCGGCTAAGTGTAAATCAATTACAGCTGAACAGAGAGGCGAGGGGACAAAGATATCACAGGACTATTGTTATTATTTATGAAGTGGTCATGGGGATTTCAAATAATTCCTCATACTCACAATCGCTGTCGGAGTTGAAGCCAGCACACAGTACAGCACAAGAGGTGAAATGAAGCTCTCGTCCTCTGTCCCAGGGTATGGTTTCATCAAATTGCCATCCTGACAGAAGAAACCTTGGATATGCACCTGAAAAGTGTCGGTGTATTCGAAGTAGTAGGCAAGCAGAACAGTCCCAGCCATGATGACGAGCTGAAAATAAAGCATAGTCACAGAGAGGCGTTAGTTGCTTTTTGAACAGATGCAGCTGTGCCTGCGAGCTACTCTCGTCCTGTGGACCATCCTCCCTTCACCGTCACTCTGACAACCCCTGCCATAATGGTGTGTGAGTGTGTGTGTATGTGTGTTTCTGTGCCTTTGCTTTGCAACATCTGTTACATAAACCTTTTGGCAAACAACACTAATGAACGTCTCAGATAGGAGCGGGTCCGCGCCGCGGCGCGCAGGGGGACAGGAGCTTTGACAGCTCCGCGTTATCAAAGGGCGTGTGAGTGTCAGCTCAGCGGGGATCGATGGCAGCGGCAGGGCGAGGGGCAGCGCGGCAGGAGACAGCAGCAGCGACAGCTAAAACCTGTGCTCGGTGGCAGGGAGTGGGAAAGGATTATTACAAAGCCTAGAGGAAGCTAAAGCCAAAACACTTTTCCCGCTGCAGCTGCGAGCCCATGCTGGAGAACGTGCGTGCTGTGCTAATCCCAGACGAGCCCTCTGTGTCCCAGATGAAGACGCATCCAGAGGAAGAATCCTCTCCTGCTACTCACCTTTCCCTGGAACTGCTTCTTATGAGTAAAGCTTTAGAAGTCTACTCAGAAATCTCCAGGCAAGCTGTGGGAGCTTCTGTGCACTGCCTGACTTACCCACTCCACCACAGCCACTTCTGAAAAAACCGGCTCGAGTCTGAAGCCTCACTTATATCACAGATATGAACGGCAAGGAGCATTTCCCGTCTCTCTTTTCATACTTTATGGCTCCTAAATGGGTTGGGTGGAAGCTCAGCAATCCACATTTTTTGTATATATCCACAGCTACTGAGCATGAGCGTCTGCATCAGCTTCCCACACTGCTTCAGCAACACGTCACAACAACCTCACCAAAGGTGTCCGTAACCTCACTTCACAAAAATAAGCAGACTTACTAATTCTTGTTCCCCCTCTGCCACACTGCAAAGAAAATCTCATATCACAGTCCTCATCCAAGACAAAAATAGCAATATTGATTTATAACCATTTATTTTTAGGGGTAATGGTTTTAAAACTAAAAGAGGGTCGATTCAGATTAGGTATAAGGATGATGTATTTTACAATGAGAGTGGTAAAAACACGGCACAGGTTGCCTAGAGAGGTGATGAATACCCCATCTCTGGAAGTGTTCAAGGTCAGGTTGGACTGGGCTTTGAGCAGCCTGGTCTAGTGAAAGGTGTTCCTGCTCATTGCACAGGGGTGGACTAGCTGGCCTCTAGAAGTTCCTTCCAACTCAAATCCTGTGATTCTAAATTGTGACTATAGGATCTGATTCAAAATCTTCTTTATGGAGACTGGTGCCACTGTTACAGAAGTTGTCACTATACAACCGTTATTGTCATTACAACTATCGAGTGATCTTGCCACACCTCAGAAAAAAGGGGAATAACCAGCTCTTGGTTTTAGTATTTTGTCTCTGGGATTTCTGCATCAAAACTGTGTTGCTGTGAGATTTTTCTAAGACCTCTGAAAATTAATTTTGGCAATTCCATCTCAAAGATACACTTGAAGCTATTCATGCACTCCTCTGGCATGTTCTTGCGCACACACAGCCAGCCATCAAAAACCTTGTATATTTGAGTGAGAGTGGGACTAAAAGTAGAAAAAAATAATGAAATCAGATTAGTCATTGATGGAAGTAAAAGACCGAAGAACCCCAAAGTGTTTGAGGTGGGGAGGGACCTTTGGGGGTCAATTAATCCACCCTCCTCTGCTCCAGCAGGGACACCTTGAGTTGGTTGCCCAGGACCATGCCCAGATGGTTTCTGAACATCTCCAAGGATGGAGTCTTCACAACCTCTCTGTCACTGGTAAGACAGACTTGAAAGAAGGTCACAGTGAAGCCGTAGTTGTGCCATTCCATCCCCAATTTTTTACCTTTAAAATTAACCATCTAATATTGTAGATGTATTGTTTTCAAGACCCCATACATGCCCAGAATAAATTTTCTTTTTAACAAACATAAAGCAAGATGCAGCTATTTGTGTATTCCCCAGAGACCTTTACAGAAACCTTGATGAGTACATGGGATTCCCTATAAACAAACACTGTCCTATAACTAAGGACACAAGAGTTAATTTACATCTGAATTTAACTCCTTGAACAGCTATAGATTTCCTGATCAACCTGGGCAACTCAGCTTTGTTAATTAACACCAGAGAAAGGCAATGGCACTATCACTACTGTACCTGACATGCCTGGATAAACACGTTGGAGATTACAGAATGCTTGGATATAAAGGAATTTAAACTCAGTTCCAGCACCTCATATGACCTGGGCTGTCAAAAGCAATCTGACCCACCCTTCCCATCCCAAACATGCTCCCAGCAATACTTCAGGTTGCCAGCCCCAGCTGGCAAACACAGGGAATAAATTATACAACAGACAGATGGTTTTTCTCCTCTTACTGGAAAAGGGAGAAAGCAGGTTTCTGAACTTTTAACCTTCTTTGGGTGTCGTATGGAAAAAAACCCCCACTTTTCAAAAAATAGAGGTTTTGATAAGGCAGGAAAATGTCACTTATCCCAAATGTGGCCTCTAGCAGCAGTTGCACAACTAACCTTGACCTTTCCAGGGTCAAATGCGGTCTTAGTGCTGCACAAAAGCCCCTCCTGTGTATAAAATACAGCTCTTGACTGACTAACATTGATATTGACCTAGAACATCACAGATCCCAGGATCACAGTATGATTTGGGTGGGAAGGGACCTTAAAGCTCAGCTCATTCCAATCTGCCTGTCATGGGCAGGGACACCTTCCACTAGAAGAGGTCGCTCCAAGCCCCTTCCAACCTGGCCTTGAGATACCTCAATAATGAACCCAGCCCTGTTCACACTCCCAGTTTCTGTATTGTGCTCTTCTGAGAAAGAAAAAAATAAAGCATATAATCTGTGAAAAGACATTTAAATTGTGGACACATCATATCCTGCAGATGACATCCACCATCTCAGGGAAACAGCAACAGCTGACATTAGAAATCTGACCTCCAGCTAAACAGAGCCTACCATATCCCAAGGGATGATGGGAGATACAGAAAGTACAGTCAGCTACTACCACAAATGTGAGCAAAATTTTTGCTGCTCATACAGTCAGTGAGGACCTGACCATTTCTGTTTGGCAACTTCCTGTGCCTCATCTTCAGAATTCACTTCTTCAAGCAGTTTCTCAGCAAAACGCAACCAGAAACTTATTTTCGTACTCCCTTTCCTTTTTACTTTCTGCATGGTACCTATTTCATATGTGTTAACCTCAGTGAGGTAACTGGCTGTTTGTGCAGGGAAAATTCTACTTGTAGACGCTTGGCAGTGGTGATTGGTGACCAAGGAATGATCTGGCATTGATAGCAAGAAGGTCCAAGTGCAAAAAAAGGTCAAACTGGCCAGAAGCGGGGATGTCAGAGACAGGAGGTCTCCCTGCAAGGCAATACACTTTCCCTGGGTGCTGGGATAAGGAACAGCTGCACTGCTGCCTTGCAGACATCCTGGAATATGAGCACTCTGGGGTCCAGGCTCAGTGGGTCTGAGTTTTGTAGCCATGGTCCATTTGTAGCAAATGGCACCTTTGCCTTTTCTCCCTGTTTTCAGGTTTACAATCATGGAAGGATGCAGGGAAGAAGGGCAGGTAGGTTGACTTAAAATAAAGATTCAAAACATCTCATTACACCATTCAGAAAACACAATGCAGTTAACACTAACATTTTGCAGGGTTTATTTATTAATCCTTATTAACTCATTTCCTTGAATTTACTTGGGGAGAAATTAAAAATGCTCAGTAACTTCAGAAAGGCAGCCAATGAATAGAAGGCTGCTAATAAGTCTAAGGTGCTTAATGGCCTCCATTACCACAGTATTTAACTATGTCATAATCCTTAATATTTATCATCACTGCTCCATTGTGAGGTAAGAAAATGCTCTTATCACCATTTTACAGAGAGGGGACAAAAGCTGAGTAGATAAAATGACTGCCCTTAGGTCACAGCAGACCCTGTGGCAGAGCCAATATTAAGCTTTCTTCTGGACCAGATTTTTTTGGATTAGTCAATAATCTGCACATGAAAAGGCTCAATGATATATATGCTTAGGTCCCGATTCTGTAGAAGCTCATTCATGACAGTGTAAAGAAAACAAGTCATGTGTCTGACTCAGCCCCATTTAAAAATTCCCCCTGAATTTAAATCATTCTTGACAAGCTGGACTTAAGCAATTGGTGTGTGTTTTCCCCTCAAAGTCAGCCATTTAAATGGATTACTTATGTTGCACTTAACATCCATCCCTTGACACACCATTAAATTCTGCCCTGCTCTACAAGTTCACACTGGTTCTGCCCTTGCAGACCTTCCTGTCACTGCACACCCTTGCTCCTCTTTGACCTGTGGGCATTCTCTGCAGTCAAAAAATCACTTCCTTCAACATTCAAGAAAAAGGAAGCAAGTCTTGAAATCTTCTTTGGGCAATGGGTAATTGTTTGGTGCAGAGTTAATCAGATATTAATGAAAGATTGTGTCCCAAGTATAAAGAAAGAGAATCTGTGCAGTAAGCAGTACAGCTCAGTCTCACTAACTCTAGCGTACTGGTGTCCATACAGAAATCCTCCTCTTCACCTCAAAAGCGTAAGGTCTCTGACAGCAAAACTCAGAGAGCACTGACATCCAAATAAAATTACTGCACTTCCAAGAAGTGGGACTGAAGCCCCACACTGTGTGCACTCTCATAATTCACTGCAAAGCACTTCTCAATATCCTCAACAATTGGGAGATTTTTTTTTTTTTTTTAATACTGTTACCCACAGAAAAGAGGCCCCTGTTCTGCAAGTAAGTAAGCAAGAGGGCAACTCCACCTGGGAAAGGGGCATAAAGCTGTAAAAGACAGAGATCAATATTAGAAGCAGACACTGTGGGAGACAAAATTTTTTGAATCACTCTACACTGAAGACTCCCCAGAGTTCTTAACAGAGCAAGAAACTGATGGAGAAAAGAAGATGCTGGGAAAATTTCTTGTGTACCCTTTAGCCATACAACCTGTCTGTCCTGTAAGACAGGCACACATCTCCTCTTCACATGCAAAAATCTCCTTTTGCTGTGTGTTTTGTCACTCATGTAAGTGATATTGCAAGTCCATGTGAGTGAACTTGAAAGCCCCCAAGTACTGCTGCTATTTATACATAAATAGTTAAGTTCTTTCAGCTTATCAGCCTTCCCACAGACTACTCATAATGTATCTTACAATACCTTTAATGTGCACGACTGAAAACTGAAAAACTGTTCTTGCACAGAAATGGCAACATAATAATGACTTTTTTATTCCTGCTGAAAGAAGCCAAACCAGTATTTTGCATGTGGTGTTCCTTAGTGGATAGTCATTGAGATATCTATTGATGCCCTTGCTTGGTTTGTTTCCAGCAAATTTCAGTGGTTTTTCTTCTTTAACTGAAACTGCCACAGTTTCATGGGCACCACAAACCTGCACAAGCGTTTTTAACCCGTGACACACACGCTGTGGCTCACAGTTCCACCCATTTTGATCACAGTTCCACCTCCCCCTCTGCCTGAGCTCTAGTGACCCACTGTTACACAAAACTTGGAACAGTCTGGTGTGCTTTTTTGAGACAGGGGATGAGAGCATGACTCTTGGAACACACACACTGGAGCACTCAACAGCCAGGGCAAACATGTCCTGCAGTAATTCCTGAGTTACTGCTGAAAGGAATTATTAAGGTGTGTCTTTGCTCTCTACTGGATAATATCAGAAATATTTAACTGTGCATCCCAGACTTTTTTGCCCAGGGATGGGTCCAGGGGTCTCTCTGTGAAGGGAGAGAGTCCATTTTTCCTTGGAGATGGGAACTCCAGTCTGCAGCTGAAGCGGAGGGATGTTAGAAGCACAGCAAATTGGAACAAATCACATTTATTATTAAATTCAAAGACCCACTTTTGCCTTTAAAAAGCAGATCAAGCCTCTATTTAAGAACTACCAAGTCTGTTTCCTGAAGTATCCTGATTAGGGTGAGGCCTCAGAAACTCATGTTGGTTCAGGGATCAATATATTTTTGTAACTTTTGGCTGTATTTGTGGCCAGCTGATCTCTACTTAGTAAATCAACCTTCAGCTCATAGTGCTTGTAACTGACATAAAGAAATAAAACATCTCATTAGTTATATTTTGTTTGCTTAAATATTCAAACTTCCTTCTGGCAGAAGAACTGCAGACTCCTAGAAAATACTGGATTTGGATAATTCGACTTGAAATGGTCATTTTGCCAAGCCTTTTTACAGTATCTCTCTGGGAATTCTTTTCAGGGCTCCTGAAACTGTCTATGCTGAAGGACCTACTACAACTTCTAAAGAAGGATCTACGTGTTCACACTGTGGAGGGGTCAAGTGGTAGGGAAATGTTAAACATGCCCTCAGACAAAGTTTATTTTCACAAATAGCAAAGAAGATGGAGACTACCATTAATCAGAAGCCCATCTGATCCAGATGTGGCAGCAGCTGAAATTTCACCCTGAGGTGTGAGGGCAGCAGGTGCTTGTCCCCCCTTAGCTGTAAACGGGAATTAGCAGGATGAACCCTTCAGCGACCAACAAAAGCCTTGGTCTACAGCAGTTTGTTAAGCATCTGTTCTGTGCCATTTTATCACAAGTGATTCCCTTTTAAAGGTTTCACCTTCCCACTTGTGTAGCGGAGCCAGGTCTGTGGAAAGAGAAGTGCTTCGGACAGCACAGGCTCCTGAAGCCTGTGACTGCAGCAAATTAATGTTTGTAATGGATTATAAGGATCGGGCTGACTGCAGAACCTTTTACTGTTGCCAAGAAACTGGATGCAGCAAATCACCTAATTTTTATGAAAATACTGCAAAACAACAAGGACAAAAAAATAGACACGGGACGGTTCATTACACATTACGTTGCATAATGAAAGAGACAGAGAAAAAACGAACCTCTATTGGAATTCCACGCAATGACAAAACAAGTACAAGTGAATGATTGCATTATGCTGAGTAACCAATTTATTTTATACTGTCAGATTAAACGTGAAATCCAGTGGTCTTTCTACACTGCCACTCCTCAAGGTGTTCTCTCTCCCTCACCTTACATAACTGATTCTGAAATCGGGTTTTTTTATGCAGCTGGGGCACACAGAAGTCATGGCCTGGTCTGCAGCAGCCCGACACAGGACATGGCTTTGTTGCAGGACTTCTGAAGTCCATTCAGTGTGCAGGCACAAGCTGGGAAGTGGAGGCAGAGAGGCTTAGTAAGGCACACAGGCTTTTGAAGCTGGAGCTATGTAGAAATCAAAGCAGTCTCTGCAGAGCTTTTTACAAGTCCTTTTCAAGGACTTATTGTCTTATTTCACCATTTTAGTAACTACGCATGGGTTAGGTATAGTTTTTAAGGCTGAAGAAGACACACTCAGAAAAAAAAAGGACTTCATGTCTTCCCAAGGCAATTTCAGGATGAGTTTGTGAGAGCAGCATGACCTCTAAAAATACTAACATCTGGTTAAAAACACTTTCAGCTTCTTTTTTATGCAATGGTCCTTGAAGAATGGTGAGATTCTACACCACAATAGCTCAATGTTACCTAAGAGATCACCCACATAAAGAATCCAGATTTCCCCAGCTCTAACTGTGCAGTTAAAGCAGTATAGGTCTCTTAATGGCAACAGACATAAAGGCATAAAAATGCTCTAATCAGTACAACATTTTCATACGTAGAAAATAAAATAAGTAACAGCATGAAGCACCTTGATTATATCAATCTGTATAACTCAGATATAACTCAGTGCACTTTATACACCACTCTAGCTTTCTCAGTTTAAAGCAACATTTTTCAACCTTTTCATGTACAGACTTCCACTTTTCGCCTGTGATTCTTAAGCAACAAACTTCAGCCTACTTTCTTTGACAGGTAAGTACGATCCATGAATTGATCACAGGCTGAAACTGGCGGCCTGAAGGAAGGAGGGACACCCACCCACGCTGTGTGTCTTGTAACAGCCTGAGCCTGGCCTCACTGCATTAACTGCACTCACAAAGAGCTGGGCTGCCTTGGGAGAGCCTCTTTACATCAGCTCTGTCTGAGAAAAGCTCAACCTTTGGTGGTGGACAGGGACAACACAGCTCTTCTCTCTATTCGGAGGGAATGACATGCAGGGGCAGATGTCCCTACAAGCTTCAGGTGGTCAGCCAATGCTATGGGCACTTGCATGAGATTTTATGCACCTCAGAGAGGCAGGGAGATAAATGGACAAAGGAAAGATTCAGCAGCAGTGGTGATGGAAACTGGAGAAAACACAGTAGTGTCTTTTTATTCACTGACAGCAGAGGAAAAGCATTTCTCCCACAGCTTGAAGAGGGAGGAAATTAATCCTCCTCTCTCTTGTGGAATCAAGTAATACCTGTGTTGCCATTAGCAAGAGAATTTCTGTAAAAATCAATACTAACTATGTCTTTTATTTACCTAGAAAATAGATCATAAATGCTGTGAAAAGGCTTATAATTTAGGAACATGGGTTTGGGACATGGGCTAGTGGTGGACTTGGCAGTACTGGGTTAATGGCTGCACTCAGTGGTCTTAGGGGGCTTTTCCAACCTCAGTGATTCCATGACTCAGCTCCCTGTAGTACAACCCTGAATATATGCTCACCCTCTTGCAAACTCTCTATTTTGGCAAGATGTATTTCATTATAATGATTTGCTTTCTTCATGAAATCATCATAAAAAGGTTCTTTTTCTCCTTTAAGATTTAGATTCTATCCAGTTATGCTACATCACTTTGTCCCTTTTACTAAACTAAGTGCAGAAAGGGTTCATACAGGACAACTATAAGGTTTTGTTACTGGTTGTTACTGGTTTTGTGATGGCACAGACCTTGTTATGTAGCAGACTTAAAAGAAACATGATCTAATTAAGAAGAATTCAGTTATGATGAGATATATGCTACATATATATGTTTTTAATTTAAGGAATGTACTGATACAGTAGACTAATAAATTCTGAGATTGATTCCAAGTAGATTTTGAAGGCTTATCAGCAGGGGGCATTAATGCGACATTAAACTCCAGATGCCACACTACCAAACAACCATGCAGAGCCTGTAATGTTTTATGTTTTTAATATATTTGGGGTTTCCCCTGTATTTTTCACAACATCATCTCATTTTTTAAAGTAGAGCTGGAATTTCAGGTCATTTGGTGGTAATACTAATTTGGTTAGTAATCTACTGTGGGCTTCATCCTGACTTGTAAAAGAAGTCTTTGTCCCTGGTTTGTGTAGTTTGAAAGAGGAGAGGATGATTTTAAGACCAGTAAATTTGCAGTCAGCAATTTCAGAGGGGATTATCACGAGCAGGAAGAATAGGTGGGTTCACCCCTCTGGCTGAGTATTTGCTCACAAGCATCAGTTGCTCCTTGACACCAGATCGTGCACCGAACTCTCCTGTGTTTGCACTCTGACATTACTACTGACCTGGAGAAGGGAGCTGTTTCCAGAAGACAATTTTAAATAGCAACATCTTCCCTCTCCACTGACTCTGAAATAAAAGCAACAACACTGATAATGTCAATTATTACTTACAAAGAATGAATCCAGGAGTTCACGTCAGTAGGATTTTATCTTAGTTAGTTTATCTTGTTAGTTTTGCAACACTAACAAACAACAAAAAGAGTATTTTTTCTTTTCCCCCTAAACCTTCTTGAAGATGGTTCACAAAGGTTCTCCATCAGAAAGCTGATCTGGCAGTGAGCTAGTGACTGAAGGGGTCAGAGCTAAAAAGAAAGGGCTATCCACTGCATTGGCTCTGCTCCTTGGTCTTTTACTCAGGGCTGATTCTCAGATCCTGGCACATTGTGATCTCACTCTCACTTTGTTCACTAATACCATAAAAGTTACTGAACCTGGTCTGATCTTCCTGGATTAAAATCTGTGTAATTTACAGCAATCCACAGTCTGTCTATAAGCGTAGTGTAAAGAGAAATAAATTTAAAATTCTGACAGGGATTACACTTGTAAATTTTCTTTCCCACAATAAAAAGCTGGAAATTTAGCCAATTCTTTTAAACTACAGTTGAGATTGTCACATCAGCACTTGATTGCTGGAATGGAATTTTTAAGGAAAATTAAGAAAAGTTTTATATACACAGTAACACTGGGACTTTAAGCAACATTTGGAAGACATACACTTGCAGGATGGGGATCAAAAAGCTGCTTGTCTGCTAATGCAGCAAACTACTCTGTAAAATTAAGTAGGTTTCAGGGCCAGACTCTCCAGCTTTGCCTCCCATATCTGGGATATCATGATATGTCCCACACTTTTTCTGCCCCTCAAATACATATCCTGTATTTCATGCAGCATCTTCTTCTCAGGTACACACAGACTGCTACCTTTGCTATGGCAAAAATCAGTTTGTAAAAAAAAAAATAGTGAAATGGAATGTGTGCCTCAAATAGCTGCACAAGTACAAGGCATTCTGAACTCCCTGTGAAATCGTTGGCTACCTTCCTTGTGTGACAATCAGGACTCCTCTCTTAACAAAAATTGAGAACTACAATTTTCCTTTAAGGCCCCAGAAATATGAGGTCTGATAGCCTTTCAGATAAATGTCAGGATGGGATTTATATGCGGAAGAAAGAGAATTATACTTTCACCTATCAAGAGGGAGAATATATCAGATTTTTAAATTTTTTTTTTTTACTTAGCACCTGAAGAACATCCTCACCATTACCACGTGCTGTTAAGACCTCCAAGCCACAAGTATAGCATATTTATCTTCCCTTGAGCAGGTCCCCTGAGGCTTTTCAGCAGGTGGCATTAATGCTCTACCCAGTTCCAAATGGCACACAGACAGGAAAATGCTGCTTCCAGCACGTAACACCTTAAAATGATCCACAAATTGTGGTGGAGACTAAGTAATTCTCTTAACATAGAAGTCTGCATTAAAATGGCACCTGTTCAGAATTACTTTTTTTTAGCAACAGAAGCAGAGCAGAGACATATTTTGACTACTCTGATATTAAAAGAAATCAAGAGCATTTTTTTCTCTCCTGTCCTGTCCTGTCCATCTCCTCATCTCCCCATCAAGACATCTGCAGAACCAGCTTTTTCAGGTGAGGAGAACACCACTGAACTTCAGGCATGTACCAGCACCAACAACTCCTATACAGCACCTTTCATTACAAGAACAGGCACATTTCTCAATGCAGCACTGCACGGATTTCCCCAAGTTTAAAGACTTGATGTTGAAGCTGAGGGAGAGAGGAAACTGAGAGATACTGAGCTGGCAGATACCTGTGATCACTTGGGACTGACTGAAAATGAGTTACACTCCCAGGACCGGTTATAGTGCCTATCCAGTGCGTGCCCAAAACAAACAGTACAAAATGCTGGGATCATCTCCAGGACCCATTAAGAGCGCTCTTAAACTCCATAAAATCCAGCCTCTAACACACTAGTAAAAAATTCTGTACTTCAAGCATCATAGGACCAGCCACTGCTACGAACAGCTGTTTTGGAAGAGCTTGTTTGGTTGGAAGACTTGGAACATCTTTCACTGCTTCTTCGAAATGCAGGAGAAGTGATTTTGCACCTCATGAAACTGCACCACAAGAAGGTGAGAACATAGAAAATAGTCTGCCAGGATGTTCTCAAAAAACAGTTGTCCAAATTGTGCTTAAAAGGATTCTGGGTTTGCTCCTCTAAACCACGCTCTGGATCTACCTATTGGTCGGCTCCAGTCTCAGAAACACCCAAATTCATGAAACTTGTTTGAATACTTGAATATATCAAAGTAATAAAAAGTCCCAAAAACTCAGAGCAACTCCAAAGAGTTAAATGAGAACTCGTTGTTTAATTTGCCCTTCTAACTTTGAACAAGATGTGTTCTTCTCTGAAAGGCTGCTTTGAGTTTGATTCTTTCTGACAGCAGTTCTTAACCTGGACTACACTGACATGAGTCATCCAGCACACTAGAAATATGCAAAATCTTGTCATAATTCATTGTCTGCCTAGCTTCAGTAACCAAAATCACAAAACTGCAGCTTGTTTAACTTTGAAATACCATGGTAATTCCATAAAAACCCATGGATTTGACTGGTACACACACACATTTTATTTCCATGAGTCTGTGCCCTCCAAAAACGCCCAATACAGGGACTGCTCAGGAAAGTTGAAAAGCTGCCTTTGGCTAAAACAGCTTCCAACCTGATAATGGTTCACTGACTAATGTTTTTTCACTGTACAAATGGCTCATAAAAGCTGTTAAATCCATCATGAACTCTAAAGGCTTTTTAATCTAATGACTGTTTTCACTTACACAGAGGTGTCAGGACAATCTATTCTCCAAGTGTCCAGAAGCAACAGATCCTCACAGGACACAGGATTCTGACACAATAGACTTATACCTCTTTTCAGGATGCTTTTCATGATTGCTCTCTGGTATCTTCATGTGGTATCTAAGTGAAATTGTTCACAGGGAGATGCAGAAGTATATTTTGATTTCTAATACGTCCTTGTAGGTAGAAAAGTAAGCATCTCTCTGAAAATTGAAGGGACTGACAGTGAGAGAATCAGATGAAAATGAGAACCAGGATAAAGCAAAATACAAAAGGAACAAAGATCTGCACAAAGTGAAAAGCAAACCACACCAAAACACTTTCCCTGTGCTTTTTCTCAGACTGCAGACTTATGGATGCTAATGATGGATTGGGTGACATTTTTAGCAACATGTTCGAGATGGGTTCAATGTAAAAGAAGTTAAGAGGGGACTTTTTCCCACTCTGATATATAAACAAATACCAAGGAGTGCAACAGCAGAATAGTAGCACTTTATCTCATACCAATGAATGATTTATTCTTATACCCTGTGCATCTTCCTTGTCCAGAATATGATTCCCAGATTGTTCCTTGAAAGAAAGGAGCTACTGATTTTCCAGCTGCTATACCCCATCCACAACCCATTGCCTCATCCACACATCATTGCTCCAGGAAGACCAAAAAAGCTGTAAAAAAGCTGTCCATCAGACAGATCTAAAAGCTGCTGGGATCATATCTGGCTAAAGGAAGGGGAAACTGTTTTCCCCTTCTCAGCATCTCTGCCTTGCAAATTCAGGGAACATCTCTCCAGGGACAGAAACCTTATAATAAATTCATAGAGTGTGCACGGTTAGGGAGAGCAGCTCCTCAGAGAGCTCCTCATTCTCTCACCTTCCTCACACTGAAAACACTTGCCAATGTGCTCCCTTCTCAGACATTTTTGGCAGTACTTTCATCTCTTTTGTTCTGGTCATCAATCTGCCTGTTGGGAGAGAATCTCAGTGAGAAACCATACCTGTCAGCTTCTTAAAAGATGTCACTCTGGGCAACGCAAAAGTGAGCAGAAAGGAAGCCTAATTCCAAAGCAAATTAGTACATAACCCACTTCTTTTTTTTTTTTCTAGTGCATTCTGTAGGTAAACTGCAAGTTGGAGAGTTATGAGGTTTAGAAGAACAGCAGTAAGTTCTTTAGTTAGAAAATTCTATTCTTAGACAGAACAGAACTGTTTTTCTACAGTATTTCTCAATCCAGAAAATCCCAGGGTAAACACAAAGCCTCGGAGAAGCCAAACTCCTAGACACTACCTTCTTGGGCCCCTGTCTTGCTGCTTTTGAAACACATGGTCCCGTTTCCATTGATTTTGAAAGGTGTTAACAGTCAGCCTTTTCTCTGAAAGCTTCGTTTCTTATGGAT
>VZRQ01004171.1:54133-104479 GCA_013397975.1 Machaerirhynchus nigripectus | reverse complement strand
CTGGGCAGGTGCTTGGGGTTAGAAATGGGCAAGCAACCTCTCAGCAGTGAACATGCACACAGAGACAACAGGCTCTGGTCAGACCTTTTGTCACAGCAGTGTTTCTGCAGCAGGGTCTCTCCCTCCACCAACTACATGCCAGAAATGAACATATTTTATTGCTCTTTTTCTGGGCTAGAACTACTGCTCTGCTGTGAGGACTTGGACAGGTGTTCCTATCTTGCAGAGTGCTTACTGGTGTGCACCTGGACCTTACTAGTGCTCCTTTCCTTCAAAGATGACACTCTGATAGTTCAATCAGTTACAACAAATTGCAATGTTGAATTCTTTGCCCTGCTGCCAAGTTCTCCTTTTGTTATTAAGTTATTATTAACTACTTCTTGCAGCAGGCTCTCTAATATTCTACCTCTCCTTCCTACAGTGGCGTGGCACTCTGACATGTTTTAAGCATTTTTGTAACCCGCCTCTTTTCCCCACATGCACCAAAGCCCTTTGTCTGATTATTAAATGACTAATGCTTCACCACTACCTCTTGAAGACAGGAAGAAAAGGAAAGGCTGAGCAATTGTTTTCCAGAGCCAGCAGCTTTACAGAGGACTGCAATTATTTATTACTAAGATATATTTTAAAATGTTTTGCTGGTGCAATGGAGCTATAACTTGATAAATGTTTAGTTCCAAGAGAAAAAGGTTTTTCTTTAGCTATGAAAAATTGTGCTGACAGTTCAAGGCCATAAAAGAAAGAAAAGACTTATGAAGGAGGGAAAAGGAAAGTATTCAAATAGCAGCTACTGACAAGCACTTGGGTTTTCTCAGGTAAATCTGAGACAAGTCACGCCTTCAGACTGCAGCAAAAGTTAAGATAAAAAAGTTCATATGCAGATACTGAGATCCTGACCCTCGCCAAAGGAGTAACCATAGGCAAGTCACCCTGTGCCCCCATTTCCTCATCTGTACAACTGAAATACAGCTCCCCTTATAACCCAAGTGCTACAGCAGTTATCTCTGCATCAGGGAGAGATGGCCAACAAGGGAGCAGTTAAATGGAGCCACCAGATACAAACAGCTGTGAAGCAGGTGCCAGACCGTGACTAAATTGCTCCTGCTGGCACACACCTCTGGAGATCACCTGATTCGACTCCTGGCTTGAAGCTGTATCAGCTGGAGCAGGCCGTCCAAGTCCATGTCTAGTTGGGTGTTAAACATCTTCCAAGAACAGAGACTCCACAAGCTCTCTGCATCACCTTCCCTGGAGGTCCACCACCCTTACAGGACAACAGCTCTTATTCTGTTAAATGCCATTTTCTGTTGCAGTTTGTGCCCACTGCCTCTGATCCTCTCCCTGGGTATCACAGGGAAGAGTCTCCGTGCTGACCTGCTGAAAATGCAATCTCCCTTTTTGCTGTCCCAGCCTGCCCTTCCTGAAAATGCCTGTTTATCCAGGGCACTCCACTCATGTGAGCTATCTCTCCACGTCACTCTAACACCAGGGAAATCAAAGCTCTGCAAATGCATTCAGACCTCTAATGGCTCTCATTTCCTTCGCACAGCGTGTACCTCAGTGTATGGACGTGTCAGAGAGTGTGACCATGCACTTGTTCCTGGCCTTGATTATTGTCAAAGCTCGAGTGTGCAGTCCTGGTCTTGAGGGATCACAGAATAAGCTCAACTGGATCATTGAGTACAACTCCTGGCCCCGAACAGAACCATCCCCAAGAATCACACCCTGTGCCTGAGAACCCTGTCCAAATGCTTCTTAAGCTCTGTCAGGCTGGTGCTGAGACCACCTCCCTGGGAAGCCTGTTCCAGTGCCCAAACACCCTCTGGGTGAAAACCCTTTTCCTGATACCCAGCCTAAACCTCCCCTGACACAGCTCCTGGTCATCCCCCCCAGGAATTCCTCCCAGGTCAGGCCCTGTCACTGGACACAGCAGAAATCAGTGTCTGCCCCTCCTCTTCCCCTCATGAAGAAGCTGCAGACCCCAATGAGGTCTCCAATCTCCTCCAGGTTGAACAGACCAAGTGGCCTCAGCAACTCGTCATATGGCTTCACCTCCAGGTCTTTCACCAGCCTCATTGATCTTTGGACACTCTCTAATATTTTAATATCATTCTTGCACTGTAGTGCCCCAAACTGCCCCAGCACTCGAGGTGGGGCCACCCCAGTGCAGAGCAGAGCAGGACAATCCCCTCCCTGACCTGGCTGGCAATGCTGGGCCTGCTGTACCCCAGGCCAGGATGGACCACCTGGCTGCCAGGGCACTGCTGACTCCTATCAAACTTGCCACCGACCAGGACCCCCAGGTCCCTTTTACATTCCCCGGTCTGTCCATACATCCAGGGCTGCCCCATCCCTGGAGGAGAGTCCAGAACTTTCCCTTGTTGAACTCCATATGGTTGGTGATTGCCCAGTTCTCTAATTGGATCTCTCTGCAAGGCCTCTGCTCTCAAGGGAGTCAACAGCTCCTTCCAGTTTTGCATCATCTGTGATCTTGCTCAGTGTCCCTTTCAGTCCTGTGTCCAAGTCATTCATGAACATGTCAAAGAAATGCCCAAACTAAGCAGCCATGAAAGCCGGTCTCAAGATGAAACACTGGATCCAATAAGGAAGCTGCCAACTGCTGGACAAGGAACACCTGCCATTAAACCAGACAAAGAAAACCTGTTAATGGTGTGACCTGCCTGCCATACCAGCTATGAATCCGAACTTACTTTGTTAACCCTTTGTGCTGCGAACAGAGGCTGACAGGTGGCTCCCGTTAACACCAACAGGCAGGGATTCCTCCCACTGCTTAAAAATCTGTCCTTTCCTGCAGAGGTGAGAGGATGGTTATTGGGATCAGAGGTTTGGGAATTGTTTAGTACTTGGTATGAAACAAATTCTACTTGCTGACTGAGACTCATAATCCTGAATTCTGAGTGTGTGTTTGTGTATTCATGTTGTCTCCTGGGGAATGAATGAATGGAGTCACAAGCTACTAGATTTGGTGTGCCAGAGACGCATCTGGTGGTGCCGATTTCCCAAAAGTGGATTGAAAACTTTCCCTGACACTTCTCTCCTTATGTGTTTATGCTTGGTGGGTTCCCATTTCATTGTTCTTCTCTTGATTAGTGCCCCTTGTGTTCACACCATGCTGGGTCCTTTGCTCAGTCCTGGTCCTACCAACCTGTTCCTTCATTTCCTCACATGATTGTTAGTCACTATTTCCACTCCCACCCCATCACTCTTAGTTTAAGCTCTCCTCTCCAGGTTGGCCAGGCTGCTGGCAAAGCTGCTTTTGCTCCATTTGGTCCGGCTGATCCCCCTCTAAGCAGTCTAGTTCCTCAAGAAGGGTCCCACAGACACAGAGGCCAAACCCTGCTGCTGACATCAGCTGGACAAACACAGGTATGGGTCATTCACATAACAGCTGGACTCGATGATCCTTCTGGATCCCTTCTAACTCAGGCTATTCTGTGATCTGTGATCTCAACTGTGGGCCCATCAGATCCATCCACTCCTCTTCAGACTCTCCTCCTCTTCCTCCTCACCAGCAGTATCAAGGAAAGCACTGAGGGGGCCTTCACTTCTCCACAGGTAGAGAATATCTCAGCATTTCCACTCCCTGTTTTCTCTTGCCACATGGTTCAGGGTCAGCTGGCTCAAGTACTTCACTGTGCAGAGCTGTCATCCAGGGAGCTGCCTCGGCACTGAACATTTCCACAGCTGCAGATCTGCACATGGAGCAGGGGCCTTCTCCCCAGGGCCGGAAGCCACCAGCTTCTAACCCTCATCATCACTGGAGTTTCCACTTTCCAGCCCTGGTAAACAGAGACTCTGCCTGTTCTCCTGCTGCAGTTGAAGGTTCAGGGTTTGGAAGCTGCAGCATCTCTGGGCAACCTGTGCAGTGCCTCCCTTGACCCTCCTTGTTCTGGACTCAAGATCCGCAAGCTCAGAGCCCCCTTGGATCAGGAGCAGCTGGCAGAGCTGACTACAAGCTGCTGCTGGCAGCCAAGGGCTCATCTAGCTGTCCTCACTGCCACCCTAATGTTCCTCCTAGGGTTTACAGGACACCCATGACAACCCATAAGAAGTTCCCAGAGGATCAAGAAAGTCTCAGAGGAGAGTGAAGAGGGTGCTGTGTCGTTGGCTGTGTCTGGCAAACAGGGAAGGACAGCAGACTTTTCAAGTGCTAGGTGCAGTAGTTTTCACTTTCACTTTTTAGGTCAATCACTGAAGCTATTGGTTGACACAAACAAAAATACAGACGTCATAAGAAAGCTGCAAAACTCCCTGACATTGGAATTAGGGGTGCCAGCAATTCACAAGGGCTTTTTTAATAAAAAAAACCTGGGAAAAAAAATCTGTAGCAAACTAGTAAATAGACTGACGCTCCCTCTGACCACAGGATGTAGCAACACCACATCAGAGAGAGCCACGATACAACAGTCCTGTTTTATACCCTTCTCTAGCTATCTCCTCTTTATGACTGATGTTCAGGGAAAGCACTGCAGGATCCCCGTGTTGCAGGTCTGGCAGGTACCACAACCCCTCAGTGCACACACAGAGACACAGGAGCTCCCTGTTGTCCTGCCCTTCCCTTACAGTGCCCGAGTGCAGAAACACAGCACGTGGTTTTGCACTGCTGGTGTGGCTGCTCTGCATCCTATCCTAAATCCTACTGGAGTAAAGCATGCTGGAACCAAAATTTAATTTTCAAAAAAAACCCCACTGGGAGATATCTTTCAACTCCAAAGTTTCCAGGCTACTTTCTTCTTCTGAAATGTCATGTGTTTCTCTGATGGCTGGTATCTCCAAGCAGCTGATGTGGCTTAAATCACAAAGCAGAGAACCTGCAACTCTACCTGACCAGTTTGCTCTCCCTGTTAGCATCAAGCAGCGAAGCCCCCAGACTGGCAGATTCAGAGATGAGACCTCTCCTAGAAGCAAAAGCCATGCTGTACAACCCAGAACTGCAGCTCCCTCACTTTCCTATTAGTCTGCAACATCTTGCAGAAGCCTTAAAGGTGGCAGTGCCTTGCAGGCACAGACATGGTAAATTTATGGGGTTTGTATCAATGCACAACAATGAATCTTAAAAATCCAGGATAGTCAGTTCTTTCTTAAGTGAACTAATTCGGCAACATGGAGCTGGAGTTTCAGTAAATATACCAAATCAAAATTTATACTAAAAAGAAATCAATTCCAGTGTTCTCTGATAGAAATTCCTGATGTGTTTGTATTTAGCTATTTTGTGTTCCAAGACCTTTGTGATGGACTGCTGTGTCCAGTGAAAGCCACTGGGTCCATCAGTATCCAGGCAGCGCAGAATTCATGTGTTGAAGAGAGAAAATCAAATATAGCCTTACTGTAAAAACACTGACCTTACCATGTCCTTAGATGCTTGTTCGGTTGCCTTGTTCTTCCAGGTATAAAAGCTTTCCATCTGAGCTGACAACCTTGGAGTTGGCTGGAGCTCTGAATCTTTGTCATTCATAGAACAGCATTTATTAAAATTCATAATACTTGCGTGTGCTTCCAGATCCATGCTCTTTAATAGAGTAGTGCAGGTTTACAGTCATTAGACATTGATAAATGCAGCACTTACTGCCAAAAGAAACTATCTGTTGATACCAAGATTGCAGGACTCCTAGACCAATCATAAAAATCAAATAGAGACAATGTTTTAAATTAAACAGAAAACTATCAAAGACATTTTACTTCACAGTCTTATTAATATGTATAATGCATTATGAAATCCATTTTATTTGCCTCCAACGTTTTCCCAGCTGAACAGGAAGCTTTAAAAAAAAACAATTACCACTTTGAATCTCCTCTGCTGCATGCAAGTCATGTTGTGCCTGAGCCAATCCTTTCGTACAATTCTTTATCGCTGGCAGGCAGTCATATTAAAAAATTAATAATGACTGCTTCATTTTTCAGAACCTGTAATCATCTTGCTATGTAATTTGGAATGCAAGGTAAGGAAGAAGAGAAGACCTGGGGTTTGAAAACTTTCATAAAATCCCACCAGGTTCTGGTGCTCACTTTTTCCCCTTTCACTTAAATATACCATTCTCTTCAATGTTAGCCCTGTCAAAACAAAGAGAAATATTCAAAGTTATTTGAGATGGCTATTTGTTGTGACAAGGTTTGGATATAATTCAAGAATAGTCATGTCTGAACCTGGATTTAACATTACTGATGTTCCTCTAGATGCTCGTTTAACAAGTCTCCTCATACACAAAGGGCAGTGTCATCTCCTTGTTACTAAACCAAGTCTTACTAAGCCAAGGCCCAGCAGCAGGAGGCACAAAGAGACACGTGGCTTTTGCAGGAAGCTGAACAGTGGACAGTATGGAGAAGAGCCCAGTGGAAATCACTTCAGGGTGCAGATATTACGAAAAGGCAGCACAGCAACACAGTTCATTGGGTTCACAGAGTGAGGTGTCAAGGCTTGAACAGCAAGTCCAACATGTTGGTTTCTAAAATACTGAATGTGGACAAGGAAATCTATGTGCTGACTACTGATAATCAACATTTTCACACTGGGCATGCCAATACCCAGGTGAAGTTCATGCAAGAAAAAGGGACTGGGCAGACAAAACTCGTCTTACGATTCCAACTGCACACAGCTCTGAAAGTCAAAAAGGAAGATTTTTTAAACGATTCATTCCTATATTGCTTTCTGCTACCCATTCTCTTTTTTGTTGCATCCTACCTTCTCTTTTTTCTGTCATCGGGCCTAGATTCCTTTTTTTTCACACCAGGTTGCATCACTTTATTAGAAAGAATATTAGTACAAGTGTTTTCCTATGAGGATACTCAAAAACTAAGCAGGCTGCCTGTAAGACAGTCAGAAAACTCATCTGGACAAGGCACAAAGGAATTTCACCCAGCTGCTGCTGTTCCAAGCTGCGTTATGCCTAGAGACCTGCAGAGAACCTTTCCCACCTAAATCATTCTATAGGTCTATGACCTTTCTTTTTAACTCAGAGGAGTAAAGATTTGGGTTTATTATTCACTTGGTTGACCCTCGCTGCCTTTCTTCGTTCAAATAACATCTAGTTTGAGTTTTTTCCAAGTCCCAAACTGCTTTACTCCTTTCTACAGAAAGATGTTTTCAATAAGAATGAAAAAGCCTGAAACTCAACATGTTAAACCAGTGCTGGTATTTACTCACATGATACTACTAGCACTGTATAAACCACCTCTATTCCCACAGTTTGAGAGTTTCAGTATGTTCCTCACCACTGTAACAGAGCTGAACTGATTTTTGCTTTGGCTGGTTTAAATAAGATCATAAAGATCCCTGATGACTACTGACCTAGCTAGCTGCAAGTCAAATATTAGCACAACTATAAAACTAATAAAAGTATAATCTGCTATCCAATCTATTTGAAAAGTTAATTCACTTCGTTATAACTGGAATCTTATGTTGGTCAGGCTCTGATAAGAAACCAGACTACATTTATGTAGTGCATTTACAGATTTTTTTGCTGTAATTTTATAAAAAGTGCAGTGTTAATTTGAGACTACAGGAAATCAAATGGAAATTCAATTAATAGTTCCACCGTGAAGAAGTACCACAAACTATTTTTAAGCCTCTCTAACCTCATTTTCTCCATGAAGCATGCAAAACTTACAGAGAGTTTTTTGAAACCAAGTAGTCTATTACATAGGTTGTAAGCTAAATAAAGGTGGTATTAATTCAATAACGTGGTACATCTGCACATAATAATCAAACACTAAATTTCTGTGCTTTTAGTAAAGTACGTAACAAGCACTGATACAGGATTATTATTATTATTATTAGAGCTCCTGCCAGGTGTGCAAAGTGTAAACTCCAGAAGTCGTGATGAAGAATAGATTATTGATTTTGGGGACAGACATTCAGTATTTAATAAAGGAAGAAGGAAACACAGGAGTAAGTTGGCCATTAAATGACCAAGTGTAGCTATCCTTTAAGTTACAGAAGTCACTTTACTGAAGTCATGAGAAAACTGACAACAGCTCCAGCAATAACTGCATCATTATTTCCAAGTTGCTTTAATCTTTTTGCAGCATATTTTTTGTTGGCCTCATAAATAATTACTCCAGAATCATAAAAAGTTAATAATGCCCTAGAACTATGAAAAGTTAACAAGTGAATGCATTTTAAACCCATCCTGTTACATGGGTTCTTCCATTCATCTGCACCTGTGTTTAGGCCATAAAGGAAATGATAAAAAAAAGGAGTGCATAGCAGGTTTTGGAGTATGTTTTAAACTTTTGGGCTCTTTGCACTGACCCTCTGCAAACAAGCAGAATCTCTGCTGGGAAGAGATCACAGCCAGCCTTGGGACTCTCAGGATGTGCAGTCTGATGAAGATCTTAATTCCAGTGGGTGCTGTAAACATGTCACTCAAAATTAAGAGTTACACACCATTAGGAACAACCATTTGTTTTCTTGGACTGTGAAACAACTCTTTAAAAATCGACTATGTTATCAGTAAAATATTGATCAACCATGCACCTAACAACAATTTCTAAAAATCTATCTGCAACAGAAATCTTGACCATTAAATCACTCTGTTTCAAGACGAAGATGCATCTTAACTCCTGATTCTTTAACTTAAAACCGGAGTGTGCCAGGAACACCTAACACAATTTATCACTGTGAATTTATAGAGATATCCTGAATCTGACCCTACCCTGAACTTCTGAATCAGAAATATTATTTTAGGCATGGTATCAAGCTGAAAGACAACCCATGAAGACTCATGAACTCTAAAACTGAGGGTCAATCTGTCATCATTTTTGTAAGCACACAACCATCATGAGTAATAATTTCATGTGTGTTAAGACCTGAGTGCCCATTTAGCATGATGTGCACAAGATGCTACAACTCTCAAAGCATCATTTCCTACTGTCTCACATATTTCCTGCAAACACATCTGTATTGATCCATTTTCATAGTCTCTTCAACAGCTCCACTGAGCTGTGTGACACAATACGTGACATGTGCAAACCTGCCTGTGTAAAAAGCATATGACCCGACTTGAGAACGGGATCTGCAAACTACTTGCACTCTATCCAACACCTCACAGAAATTCCCAGTGAAATACACCAGTGAAGGAAACGTAAGCGAGAGGAATTGTTTATTGCTAAAATGTTGGGATGTGGGAATGGACTGGGAAGAAGCACCAGATGTCTCTTCAGAATGCCCCAGGAGTTACAGAACAGATCATGAAACCTGAGGTGCACTGGCCAAATGAGTTAGAAATACAGAAACATAAAGTACCATTTCTCCAGAAAGATTTTTTTGTTGTTGTTGCTGCATTCTGCTGCATAATTCATTCATAATTCATTCATAATAGATTTATTTATTTCATGTTACTCAGGTACTGGCAACTGGATTATCCATTTGTGCTTCAGAGGGAGAAGATCTCACAATTTAGAAGCTATTTTCTACCCACACAAAGGTACCCACACATTGCCAGAAGCTTGCAGAATTTCTGGGTTGATGCAGTACCTTAAGTTTGTACAGGATGCACAAGATTTGGCAGACCAATTCCTAAAGCTGGTATTAAAACTCAGTTGGAATTTCTAGAGAGCAGAAAATGCCAATATTCTTTCAACTCTAAAATCACCAAAACAAATCTTTTTGCCATAAGGCTGATGTTAACGACTTCACCCTTGAAACACTCCTAAAACAACCCCCTCCTTTTCAATGTCTGCAGTGGCTGGTCAGGAACCAGGAATCAAGTCCTGATGAAACTGGACATGATGCTTAAAAAGACCTTTTCCATTTAAAAAAAATTCTCCTGATGTCAAAGCCATTGTCAAAAAGTTGTGATGGGTTTGATATTTCAAAATATGCTTTAAGCATCTTTCTTTGCTCCTACATTTTTCATGTCTTTCCTACTGATCAGTTCTGGGAAGGCTTGACTGTAACACTTAGGGTTACTTAGACTGCATTTGTGAGTCCCTATTGATTCCTTTCCACTCTTTTTAGAACTTCATATAGCTTGTGCAAATTATCATGATAAATAAATGCAGGGATATTCCTACAGACCAAAACAAAAAANCAGAGGAAATGATGCAACTGTATCACAGAGCAGTCAATAATTAGATAGGTGCACTGCACCTTCATCGATCTCCAAATTTTCATGGATCTGAGCAAATGAATAGCTCAACGTTGTGTGCATGGGAAAGAAAACATAAAAAATCCCTTCGCTTTTTGAGCAGGCAAACAAACAAAAGTTAACTCATTAAGGGCTCTACAGCAATATCCATGAGACAAAACCCTAAGTATACTTCTGAGAAGAAAGGAGGGAAAACTCGGGCAGTAATTTTAACAGGTAATGTCACTCTGCGACCACAGGGAGACAGCTGCCCGTGTTGTGCCCTGTGTATTTTCACATTGCTAGCTATTTTAAGCCTAGTTAAAGCTACTCAGTCATTACTGGATATACCCTCTAACTTAGAAGGCTTCAAATATGGCTTGCAGACTCCTGCACACACAGAACACCTGCATGAACAGTGCCTGGCTCATAACTCCTTTTCTCAAAGCTTTACACAAACATTCTGATTACTAGTTTTTCTAGCAAAAATCTACTAAAGCTGCCAGGGTTTTTTTAACCAACAGAAAGGAAAAATTCATTTCTACTTCAAAACCAGAGCAAATCCAATCTCCTTTAGTGCTGAGTAATAAAAGAACCCTGCACAATTCCTTCTCTTAGAAACCTGACTAAACAGACCAACATGTTATAAATTACAGTAGTTCTCAAAAGTACTGGCTAGTTTCAAGGCACAGTGTAAACAGGTAAAGCAATATGTTCACAGCATTTTTCTCTACTTCCAAATGCATTTTTTTTTATTAAAGACAAAGAACTTTTGGTACCTTTAATCCCGTCCTTGAAAAGTCTACCAGATTCATTTGTGGAAACCCTAAGATGTTATTCAGGTTGTCAGTGGGAAATTTTCCGGATAAAGGGAAGGATAAAAAAAAAGTTTCATGTGTCTGCAAGCAGGAATACAATCCTTCTTTCATTTATATTTTAAAGAAAGAGTCAGTAAAGCACCTAATCTCTCATGGCAGTCCCCTTAATGTTGATTTTAAGAGGTCCTCAAGAAGCTAAGGAGAATCAAATAATAACCAGATTTATTTCAGAGTGCTTATTTTGGCCAAGAGTTTTCTGTGCTCTCTGCCTAATTGTGAAGCACTTAGAAGGATTTTTTTTATAGTCAGGTAATATGAAAGCTACTTAGCAATTCAACAAAACTAATCCAATGTTCAAGAGACACCTATTCACTGAGATTAGGCCAATTTTACAATATGGAGTTATCCAGTCACCTGGAACAAAGGAGGTGTGTGGAGGACAGACAAAGAAAGCAAATGCTGAGGAATGACTGGCAAATGGGGAACATAAAGAGATTTTTAGAAAGAGCAACAAGGAGAAAGAGATAGATATATGCCGAGTGAATAAAATCAGAAACAATGAATCCCAAGAAGCAGAAGTGACTGAAGCACAGGGATTATGCAGAAACATCACCCTGCTACAAGAGGAGCCCCTCTGAATTTGCACAGCATCTGTCAGCACCGATTCTCGAAGCCAGCCTAAGTGGGGATCTAATGACAGGCAGTTTATACAACACCAGCACATGACACGTCCCTCGGGGCACTTCGTCCTCACAGCATCCCAGGGGAGCACCACAGCACAGCTAAGCATGGCACGGATGGAGAAGGAAGGAGCAGAGTGTCGCCCTGAGTTTTGCAGTCTTTCTATGTTTTCATTCCTGTAGTAGAATTTCCCAGGCACTTTACTGTAAGCATCAGGCATGTTTACCTACCAATATCTATTATTATCATTCTTTTTGTTAGGCGGAGAATTATGATAGACTTTTGGTCTGACCAGTGTCATGGAGAGGTGGTAACCCCATCCTCCAAACCATGGTTGTCTCTAAAAAGATACATAACTGACAAAATAAAGAGCCGGGCCGGTCTTCTTCCTTCTTCTTCCTTCTACCTTGGCCCTTCCTTGCTCTCGCTTTTGGCCCAGGCCCTATCCTGACAGAACGGTGTCTGCCTGATCCTTTCGTGTCTGAGTACGACAGCAGAGCACTGGGCGCTGCAGCTGTTTGGAAGTTAGTTCACCTTGCCATGCTTTTCCAGTTAAAGTTCATGTTAAATTCTGATGGGATTATTTTTTGCACTCTGTAGGAGAGCTGGACATTACCTTGACAAACACACTGTATTTTGAATATCCGAAACGGCAATCTTTTGTCTCTATGTCCTTTATGCAATACTGATATCACCAAAGTTCTAATGCAACCAGCAAGCTTTTATTAGCAGAGCAAGCTTTTATTATGAGCTTTTATTATTTTATTTTTTTTAAAATAAACAAATAAAAAAGTAACTTCCCATACAATCAATGTCCTTACAAATGTAACTTTGAGGACTTCAGCACACTAAGAGGTCATTTCACACTCCTCAAGTACTGCTCAAAATTAGAGGGCACCAGCCAGTACACCCAAATGTGCAAACCTTTCGAGTTTTCAGAACACCTAAGCAAAAAATTATAATAAAAGAAGTGCCACATATGTCATGAATGTTCTAAATTCACAAGTTTTTCACAGCTCCCTAAGCCCTGCAGTGATGCTGACGACAAGCAGAAGTTCAAGAGGCACTTGTCTCACTTACACCAACGATTTCAGTATTGCAGAAATTCTCTTGCTACTCGGTAGCTTAGCTGTTGGCTTGACTACATGAAATACAGACAGGAAAATGTATGTAGGCAAGGAAAAAAGAATGCTTTCCTTCAGTGCTTGTGTAAATAGAAACTTTTTTTTTTTAATTACATTTGAACTGTTATTTGAAGATGATTCAATCTGTCCAAACATAAAGTAGCAAAAAGTAAAGGAAAATGTACCCCACTGTACCAAAAAATCCTGTGAGGCTATAGCATATCTACAGTTCAAATCCAAGTTTGTACCAGAATAGATGTAGGACTAGAGCTTTTTATTTTTCAGGTTTTTTATTTTATTCATTTGGGGGAAGGGGAGATCTTTTCCTTACAAAATCCTCAGCCCTTTGCAATGCCCTATATATCATGCTGTCAAGAAGAAACAAGTTTCCACTCTGCCTGCAAAACTTTCCTGGGGGCAGAATAATGGATTTAGTGTGAAAAAGTGGGATCTTCAGATTACAGAATTTAAAGATGTCCAATGTTTTAAGTTTTAATGGTGTTACATATTTGAGCCTGCCCCAACTACCTTGTCAGCGTCAGGATTACAATAATCCACAATGAAGCACAATGAAGCACACACATCAGTCATATAGCAAAGTCTTTCGGTATTCAGTAACTCTTTGATCAATTTAAGACAATTTAATTAAATATGGTTCCAGAAAATTGTAGTGTTTTCATGTGCAAAGACACACCTCAGATGTGCCCAACTCCTTCAGGAGTAACGCCACTTGAAAATAAATCCTCAGATAACTCACCCTGAAACAACTCAAGCCCTCAGGCCAGGACTTGCAGTGTGAGGAGGAGGAAAAAAGAAGTAGAAAATTTTTGCCTCATCAGCAGAAATCCCAGACCAAATTTCTCCTTTTGTTGCCTAGAGAGCCATTACTCTTGCTGAGAAGAGGGTTTTCTTTGCAGGGAGAAAAGGATACTGCTTCTTCAAAAACCAGCATTCAAACAAGAGACAATGGCTCTAAAGTTCCTCTCATGCCTTCCCCCTGAAGTCATGTGTAGTTGTGGGGATGCTGTTTACTCACAGTATGAAACTTTCCTTCCAACCTTTATTTGCTAAATGCAATTATCACATCGCCTTGCACTTCCTGTCACTAATGATATGCGTCAAATAGGCTGCAAAAGCAAGGACAAGGCTTTGACCTACCAAATTCAAAGCCATACTGGACTCTCTCCTACATCCCCCCAGCTTGAGTTTTCTCCCAGAAAGCTGACCCTCAAAATTACACGAACAAAGAGGGGGCAAGAGCACAGAGCATGAAAACCAGTGCTGGATGAAAACCTCAGGGTACGTCACCAGTCCCACAGGAAGAGAACTGGGATTTGCCAGGCATTGCAGTTCTCCCACTTCTATCTCTGGCACTGCCCAGACCTCAGAGAGCTTAGCTCCAGGACAATTTACTCCACACCTGCAGAAAACTGGCTGTACTTTCACATACAAAACACATCTGCCAGTTGTGATTGTACCCTTCCCCACCTTCAACCAGCACACACGCAGATGGTCCGTGGAAGGATGTGACGCAGCACTCCTTGGATCAAACCTTGCAAAGTGGGATAGCAAAATATGGCACAGCTGGGCTGAGGTGTTGTTACAGGTGTTTCTGACACTGCTCTGCCACACACATCCCAGCAGGTCAAGGAGGGAGGAGATGCTACACAAAGAGCTTTGGCAAACAAAGGCCACCACATGCGAAAAAGGAAGAACGTGTGAGAATTTTCCTCCTGTCATCCCAGATGCTGCTTCTCCTACTTTCTCTCATGCTTGCCTACCATCGATGAGACCCCTTTAGTGATCAGTCCTGGCCAGCAACAAATCCTCACACAGGCTGCTGTGCACTATTGGCTTTTGCTGGGATAGATCCAGGGCATATCAAAAGCAGCTCTACAGCCCTTGCTGCATGCTCTGGGCCCACTGACTCCAAAGTACGGGGTAGGGGAGCTTTCCACTACTATTTAACATCTGCCTAATGCAAACCAAGGCTGGGAGAGAGCCTCCTGAAGGCTCCTTTCAGGATGTTGCCTGCAAAGGAAGGCAGGGAAAAGGAGAATCTGAGTCTCCTGCACATGCTAGGTAATTGTTTATGTGTTTAACAAAACAAGCCTTCACATACATTTGGTGACAAATGACAGACTGTAATGACACCTCTTATAATGTAATGAAGAGTCATCCAGAAACCTGCCTGCATTATTTGAGAGAGGGACTCAGATTTGGTAAGTGGATCAAAATTAGTTTAATGATTCCCTATTTAGCCTTTAAATCCACTCATAATGTGACATCGTGTTTTCAATTAGGGAATGAAAATGTTGATTTAACATTTCTGTCATTTCAGATTAGACATCACGTGTTCTCTCTTTATTATTAAAAATTTCATATTTTGAAGATAAAAAGGAATTTATGGAGTCAGGCACAGGGTTTAAGTTTTTATAATGAGCCATTCATCTTCAGGTCAGGTTCCATAATAACTAGCTGCTACAAGTTAGTTCACTGGGAGGAAAATGAAATGGGTAAAAAATGGAAATTAGAATAACAGCTGAAACAGTGTCATATTTGTACAGACTGAACCATGATGGTGTTTAAAGTGTCCAAACTCCTTGTGACACCTCATTTCTACCTCTGCCACCACAGTTTGATGAAGGCACACTGCAGAGTGGGCAGTTAGCAAAAACCTACTGGCAGGGCATCTGACGTGACAATCAAGGCTCAGCATTATTTTCTTAAGAGCAAGCATCTCAAAACTTCTAATCACGGGGCAAGACCCCAGTGGGGGAGGCAGCACACTCTGGGGCACAGGCCTATGATAATTTTTACTGACCATCTCTTTTCCTATCACAATCAGCTAGCATGGTACTGCTGGATTGTCTTCCCACAGAAAAACGCTGTCAGGAAAGCAGGCAACATTATTTTTAGCTGTCCTGCTTTTCACAGCAGCAGCAAGGTGTCACACTGCTAATCAATTCTCATGGTTGCTTCAAAGCAACAAAAATAGGGTCTGTCCTAACCCTGGCAATCCAGCACTGGGCTTGGTGTCTGGGACAGCTCCTCTGAAATAAAAAGCACTTCCTTTAGTGTCAAAAGCACAGCAGTGGGAAAACAACAACACCTCCAGTGTGCCTTAAGATTTACAGGGACTTTTCAGATGGAATGGCTACTATCAATCATCTCTGCACTCCCAGCAGGAAATTAGATTTCCTGTTGTTTAATGCTACAATGCTTGACACAAGTCTATGAATTTGCAGTCCCAGTAGTGCTACATTAAAAACCTATACTGTGGACAAAGAGGGGGAGAAATACATGTTTTTATCAAATGTATCAGAGAGAACATCTTTTCCGACACTACCTCGCTGGTTTTGACTGATTTTTAATTTAACTTCGTGTTTTAAATCAGCAAATCAAGTATGTGAAAGGACAAGGAATGTACATTTATGGAGCAAAAAATCCTCACGTCAGTCTTGTCTACAGGAGGAACAATTTATGTCACTGTCACAGGCTGCCAACCAGGCCCATCGTTAATTTCTTTAGAGGACTAAAAATCTTCAGAGCTGCTTGTTGAAGCAATAAATTTGAGACATCTCATTCCTGGTTGTTTTCATTTGGTGTTTTTCTGAGCTAATTTCTGCTTTCCCCCCATTTTTACCCTTTCTTTCTCTCGCTGTTAGAAGAGAGCAGTGACCCATTGCCTCCATCAGAACAACAATTAGTCTTTTGTCAGTTCCTAGCACTTAACTTGTAGAAGAGCACAAGTTGCCTCATAACTTGGGCCAAAGAGAGAGCATTCCATCTACACTACATCAGACAGGTGGCTCTGAAGGTGGTTATTCACAGGCAGTTATCTCCTTTTTACCATCTAAATTTGATGGAAGCTTTCCTCCTCCCTGGAAACACAGAGTTGCTTCCCTTGCCAGGAAAACTGTCCCAGCCTTATAAGCACCGGCTGAACAATCATGGATTTGAATAATGAATGTTGGCCAGTCTATCAGTGCTAGGCTAAATGAAAGAAGAACCACAAACTGCCATTTGTATGGACTAAAATAATAAAATAATTAAATAATAATTAAAAACCCACCACACCAGCTGCCCGTAACAAAGACACAGAGACTGTACTGTAGATTCACTGCTAGACAATTCACAGCCCTTGCGCTAGCCAAGCTTCTTCATCACACTTAAATGTCAGGCACGCCTCATCTACATTTTATGTTCCACCTGGACTGAAATCAGCCATGGGTGTCGTTTTCCAAGCCCGTGAACCCTCACACTGCGACATCAGAAATTTCCTTGAGTAAGGTTTAGTCCCTGTGCACCACCAAGATGGAGAGGGGTCTGAGAAAAGACGGGAAGATGAGCAGTCACCTGCTGCTGACCCACACGTGCAGCTACTGCCCAGTCTCTGCCAAATACCACAGGACTAGCCAGAAAACCAGAGAGACCTTGGGTACACAGTGTCTCTACTTGTTCTTGCGTGCTCGTAGCCAAGATCTGGATAACTCATTCAGGACTTTTTTCAGGGGGATCTGATGGTGCTAAGCATGAAGATGGATATTTATGTGGTCAAGTAAGAAAGCATCATTTTCTACAAAAAAAAAGGCTAACAAATTACTTAATTCCTGCAGGGAAGACCTGCCTCCTATGTAGGCTTGGCAGCCAAATGCTGCACTCACCTCAACAAAGATGAAGCAGGGGATGATGGAATAACTTCTCTGGGTATTGTTTCCTAAAGCCATTTCTCATCACACTTCTTGGGGAGGCACTGTTCAAAACTTTATATCCTGAAAAAGAAAAGACAGAGGTATTTCAGTATATTTCAGTCTTTTGCAAACTCCACATTGAGGTTCATAACACAGAGCACTGACCTAATAGACCAAGGACACAGACTAAAAAGAACATCAAGGTCTAACTGTGTACAAAATGCCCTGAGGAGGCACTCCCTTTGCAACACAGAAGAGACAGACACAGGTTACAAGATACATCATATGCAGATCAAAGAGTGAAAAAGAATACAACAGGTTTCCTGACATAAAATCCACTCCCAAGTAAAAGACTCTGCCTCAGAATTGTAAAATCACATTTTCAGCCCACTGACCTGCCTACAGTGTGTTGTAAACCAGGAGATTTTGGTAATTGACTAGTAAACTTGCACTTCAGGAGACATACTTACAGTACACTGGCTGTACACATGATCAAAATGTTTATCTGTATAAATCCGCTCAAGATGACAGCATGTGTTATGCACAAAAACTCACAACCTGTAACAAGCAAATGCAACAGAAACGCAGTGAAGACCTGGGCCCTTTCTGCAGAGCCTTTCTGTCCTGGTATAAATTCATGTATTAACATACCAAACTCTACCCACTTAGCATTACTTCGGGCTACTGGCTGTTCTCATTAACATAACCTTGTAACACTGTGCTAAGACACTCTTTTTGCACGAAAAATAGAAAAAGCAGGGAGAAGACCAACACAAAGAAATTCTACTGACAGTGTGTGTCTTTTTCTGCATGCATGAGGCAACACATCAAGAAGCTAAGTCTGGGTTAAACGTCTTTACAGGGAGACAGAGAGCAGGAGGGAAGGCAGAGCTGGAAAAGCAGAGTGCAGCCCAGAGCTGCCAGGTGCAGCACTGCACAGAGCATGAGACACGGGAGAGAATCAAAATCCTCTGCTACCAATTTTAACCTGAGCACATCAAGCAAGAGCACAGGTTTAGGTGGGTCCAGCCTCACTTCCAACACTCACACAGAAACCTTGCCCTGATGACAAGCATTTCTGCAGGTCAGGGTCAGAGAGGAGGAAGGAGGTGGAAGCTGATATTTATTTGCAGAGGATGCTTTGCACAGCATCTTCCTGTGACTCTTTGACCTCACTGGCATCTGGGTGGCAATTCAGGCCTTGGCATATGGAGCCTGTGAGGTTCACAAGGGGGTCAGTGCTTTCTCACCAGCTCTCAGCAGGGTTACTGGGACAAATACCATGATCAGCACGAGTGAGTTCATCTGAGGTCACAATGGAGGGGCTGGATCAGCTGCCAGTGCTTGCCACCTGCACCACCATGCAGGCTCTTGTCTTGCCACCTATGAACTACTTAATGTGTTCCTCATCTCAGCTCTTCACAGTTTGACCCAGAGCTGTACAATACTCAGTGTGTATGATGGATTTAGGCACAGCAGAGCTACCGTGACTCCAGTGAGGCCACATTCTGTGTCAAGAACAGCTTCTGAACTGTTAACCATTGACAAATGCAGTTTCAGGTCAAACAAAATAGTCAGGAATGTCACCTCTGATGTGCCTCAAACACTCCCATACTACATTGTATCCCATTCTAAAATACAAACATTCTCCAAAAAAATGATTTTCCAAACAGAATTTAACTTTACTTAGTAGAAAAAATGGTGTTTATCTCAGATGTTAGTGTCACTGCTTAAAAAAAGAAAAGGTAATCCAACCCCATTTGGACAGTGGGAAAAAATTCAGTAATTCATTTTTAACAACACTCTGAATACTCCCAACTCTTGTGCCACATGGCTCTCCCTGTAACTTGGCAAACACATGGAACCTGGTGGAATAGCAGGTTAAAGAGTCAGAGCAGCTTACAGAGCATTATTAAATGAAACTTTCCTGTACCCTGGAGATACACTGTCATTAACTCTGCAAATCCAGTTTTTAAAACGGCTTAGCACAAGGACGCTAATGCCTCAGCACCTTCATGAATCCTTTGCCAGATTAAGGTTAGAAATAACCAAGATTTTCTGTACCACTATGCTGTAATCCCAAACTGTGCCTTCAGTTCCAACTGATGTGTAATCCTAACCAAAGCAGAGGGCTGCAAGGCAATCCAAGAATTTAAAAACCCTTCACAACAGATGACTAAAAGCAACTGAACAAACTAGCAAAGAAACTGAGGGTTCATAGTCATACAAAATTGTCTGATTTAAGACTAGGGAACTCCTAATGTTACAGACGTGTATCACTGTGCCTGTTTCTTTAAGCCTACTGTGCACCACTGGTTTAAAAAACTGCCCTGCCTATGGGAAAGTGGTTCACCTGTCAGCTTCTCTCCTATGTGATGACACATTTGTGTCAGGCTTAAGTAGTAAGAGACCAAATAGTTGCCTGATCAGCTAATTTGCCCTGATTGTGGGCAAACTCTCAGCTAGCCAGTGCTTGCCATAGCTGGTGTTTTCATCAGGTTATTCGACAAAAGAGTAAAGGGAAGCAAAGGCTGATCTTGGTGGGAGCACCACCTTTTGTCTGTCTTCAGCCGGCAATGAGTCCTCTAGTGATACTGACAGCAAAGCACAGATTACAGCAAACCCCGGAGGCTTCAGCCTCAACAGCAGCCAGAGATAACCCAGTTTTGCCCAAAGAATCAAATAAGATGTAAAAGAAGTTTTTAGTAACAGTCTTGTTCTATAATCCATGGTCACACTGAACAAATTTTCGTAGTGCAAAGCCTCTGACCACAGCAATGGCAAGTAAAAGCTCTAATATCAGCATCAGCCTTCTCCATTTATTATTTCTCTTTTTTATCAACTTGACTGAATTGCTAAGGAATTCACATGAGCAAAACTGTAAGAGTCTTTTTAGAGCCCACTAGCTGTGACCTTTTCAGGCCTGGTATGTTAGCACAGCACGAGAGTAGAAATTGTCAAACCTATCCGAACTAATTAGGGACCACTGTAGAGGGAATATTAATAATCTAGAGCTTTGGTATTATAAGGTGCTTCCACTCTTAAAGCAATATATATAATTCTATAATGCAACATTTGTGAATTAATTAAAATTCATTCTCATCTTGCTCAATTTACCTCACCTGTGCTTTTTCAGAAAGGCCCTGATCTACAGCATAGGAGGTTATTGTCTGGCATCTCCTGGGAGAACAAGAGGAGACAGAGAATATAAATAAGTGAATTGAAAGCTAAATTGAAAGGACAGCAAAGAAAAAGATAATTCAAGCTGAAGATATTTTCTTGCCGCAGGGATCCATCCAGGGGAATCCTTTTAGAATGCCCCATTCAGGTATGTTCTAACTCCTTTTATGTGAGCATGTGGCAGACAGCAAGAAGGACATATCTAGGACAAACTAGCATTTGCTGAGCCTTTGTAGTGTAAGTTCCTGCAGCAGACACAGTACACACAACTGTTCTGTGTAATCAGTCATCAAACCAATTAGCTGGTGGTCTGTTCCTCTGGAGGCAGTGGTCAAACCAGTGTTTTTTAAGCCATGTCCTGCATTGGTAGGAAGAGAAAGATGAACAGTGTATTTCACGTATTGCTGCATCTGTGGCATCTGTGGAAAATACTCAGACCAACAATCCAGACATGCTAACAGGCCCTGTTCATCATAGTTTTCAAATATGTTTCAGTCAATCAGAATCATAGCATATTTTTTCTGCAGCAGCTCAGAGACCACCAGCCTGAAATCCAGGAGCTGCTGCACAAACCACAGCAGCAGCAGGGAAGCCACTGGCACATGTGGGAGACCACCTCACTGCAGAATCCCAAATCTGCTCTGACCAGAGGTGACGAGGGTAACCACTGGTCATTTGGTACCAGGATGTGATGCAAACACAAAAACCCATGGATTTCTGTCTCTCAGTTTCACAATCTTTCAGCAGCAGCTAACACCGTTCCAAAATAAGATGTATATGTTATATTTGACTATACTAACTATTTCTGTAACAATGTAAAAGAT
This sequence comes from Machaerirhynchus nigripectus, assembly GCA_013397975.1. Classification (NCBI taxonomy): domain Eukaryota; kingdom Metazoa; phylum Chordata; class Aves; order Passeriformes; family Dicruridae; genus Machaerirhynchus; species Machaerirhynchus nigripectus. Next base: position 83,073 of record VZRQ01004171.1, on the reverse strand, counting down.
ACTTGAAACATCAGCATTTCCCATCTGTAAATTACTTGAACTTTATATTAGCAATTTGCAAACCTCTGTTGGCAAGTGGCTTCAAATAATAAAGACCTTTACTCTCATTAAAATAAGAATTCTGTTTACAAGTAAAAAAAAAAAATCACCAAAACCTCTGCACCAGTCCATCAAGGATCAGTTTGCCCAACTGAATCACAAACTGCTTATGTCAAACCTCCATTCAATTAAGGAAACAAATTAAAACTAATGCCGCTGCTAACAACGATTATCCAAGCTTTGGCAAAGAACTGTATCATTAAAATCACTTCTTATTACACTGTCTCTTACAGATCTCATTGTAAAGCAGGGTCCTCTACTTCCTGTGGGGGGGAACAGTTGAAGCAACTTGCCAAACATCAGACAATGGCTCAATGTATAGGCTGAAAAAAGACACATTATTCTCAGACTCCAGTCAAGTGCTCTGTCCACTTGACAACACAATCCCTGCACTTCAAATGTGCTTGCTAATTCCTGCACAAGAACCACACAGTCCTCAATGCACATTTCAGTAAAACAGGTTTCCCTGCTTGCTTGCTTGCTGCTGGAACCAGCAGAACCCACACTGCAACCTTACAAAACAAGTGCTGATCAAGCACACACCGAGACGTGACAGCCTCACATTCTCCCTTTGCAACTTCGCCTGGCATGTCCAAAGGCACCTCACCATCCCAGTGCAACCTCTGCACGAGCACGCCTGGACTTCTGAACAGGCTGCAGCAGGACAGTAGAGGGTTAAAACGAGCTCTGGTTTCCCCCAGAGCTCTCTTACACACACACACCAAACCAATGCACAAGAAAGGGCCTAAGGAATAAAAGGCCAAGATTTTACTGCAAAAGGCAGTAGGTATTTTCCAAGTCCAGACTTCTTTACTGTTTTCAAAGTAACTGAAGCCACAGTGGTGGCATGAATCACTCCAAAAGCCAAACCGTGTGATGAAAAGGACAAGTGACATTGCAACATGAAGATCTGCTCGTCTGCCTTGCACCCAAACACAACACAGACCGCTTACCTGAAAATAGTAAAACTAAGAAAATAACATAATGGCTGCAGCAATTAAAAGGTACCAGACAACTGGCACTAAGTTTGCAGTCTCAGTGGTCCACAACACACTAATTTTTACGTACAAATGAGAAGGTTATCCTTTGGATCATGTTGCTCTTGAGGAAGAGTGTGTCCTACACACAGCGGGGCTTGGGAAAGAGGGAAGACGCTAATATTATCAAAGAACCCTTTACCTTTCCACTATGAACGGAGAGGCAGAAAGCCATCAACACCACGGCCACCCGAGCAGTGACATGGTATCAGACTGGAGACACTGCTGGTCCAAAACCCGAGTATCTGAGTCACCCCTAATCTTTAGCTGCTGGCTGTGAAATTGTCCAGTGGACGAACAAAGGTTGTGTGCGAAGTTTCAGGCCTTGGCTGGAGGCTGTCTCCGAGAGCACTCCTGTGCAAGGAGCACCATGTCCTACTTTGCCAGAACACTGAAAAGAAGAGCTGGACTGATGAAGCAGAAGCTCAGTTTACTGAACCTTGATCTCAACCCCGGAATACGATTTATTATAAACTCTCCTGGTTTCTGCCAGGAGAACTACACCATTCAATAGCTACACCATTCGAATAAATTGCCCTGTCAGTGAATGTGCTTCTCACCAGTGTCTCCTCAGACTCCTGGATGAGAAACTAATTACACACCACTAATGACAGCAAGGAAAGGAATAAAAACATACACAAAATAAACCCACACATGTTCACCATTACAGAAAAACAATTTTGCAGCATTTAAGACACAAAAACACTTTCTCTGATGAGAGTTCTGACTCTTTTCTGCTAGCAGAAGTCACGTTCTCCAAATCTCCACATTCAGCACTCATAACAGAAAACCATTTTACGGAAAACAGTGATACTTAAGCAATATAGTTCACAACATATCTGAAATGACAACCCTTTGTACAAAACCCTGGCCATGAAGAAAGATACATTAGTAATTATCTGGATTCCTAAATTCATTCTCTTAAAAATGTGTTGCTGAATCCCTGGTGTCAAAGCAGATTTTGATCCCTAAAAGAAAGTGATGCCACAGATTTCAAGAATCCTGTTAGGGTTGTATTTCCTCGCTACTAGCTTCATGTGGAAAATTATCCCATGTCTGAGTGATAAGCAACAGTCCAAATCTATGGATAGGCAGACTGATAAGGGTTCTGCACCACTTATATCTTCAAGAGAGTTCAAGTGTTATGTCAGCACAGCAGAGGCCTTGTAACAGCTTCTCACTGTGGGGAGGAAAGTGAAAGCTCAATGCCACAGCTTCTGGCAACAAAATTTGCATTTACGCCACTTGGCCAGAATTTCACAGAAGTCAGTAGAACCCAGACATAATTGTGTGAGTAGCAGGTATATGCATACTAATATCCAGAATGCCAAACAAAATGGCTACAAGCCTTATTTTGAACCATTTCAAACCCGTGAATCTCTCCTTGTCCTGCAGGTCTGAAAGTGTCATCATGGTTTGCCTGTTCAATTTGTTGAGATGCTGAATTCCTCCTGAAAATTTTCAGTGTATCACTTACTTAGTGTTAGTTTGAATGAAACCCACCTAAATGTGGTGTCATATCAGCAAAACCACATGAATAAAAGGTTTTACCTGCTATAGCTGATAACGTTCCTCTCTTTCTTGAAAAAAGATTAGTGGTATGCAATAAAGAAGGAATTTGACTATGAGTTTCTTTAGGGAATTCTTTAAAAAAAATAACAAGCAGTCTCTGGAAAAAACCCCAAACCCACTGAGCTTATCCATGCAATTACAAGACTGTCCTGCTGCTAGCTCACCTCTAAGTCAAAAAAGCTAACAGTTCTTTCAAACTTTGAAGTGGATCTAAATGAAACACTTGTGCATTATGGTGGGCAAAAGAAAGACTATTTCTGGCCTCCACCCATCCCACCTGAAGGTTGATTTAAACTAATTGATTTACCTTGTGATCTTTTCTGAACAAATACAAAAGGTAATTGGTTGTGTCTTTTACTTCTGATTGATTAAAGTTCCATCTATCTTTAAGGGTATTTATAGCAATAAAATTACATGTGTGGTCAGCATTAAAGTAACTCTTCCTATACATAAAGATTCTGAATTACAGAGATTAGTATATGATTAGTTTAATGAAAATAGATCAGGCTATCGTTCCAAAAGTAACATAGTTGATATCCAGAACTGCAACTGACTGACTTAATTAATGATGGGCTTGACATACAGGTACACTGTTTATGCTAAATCACCATCTGTAACTATTGCACAAGAGTTCTACATTCGGTGTCTCATTTGGACAACTCACCAAAAAAATAATCAACACCATTTCTGATTTGCACCTGACAGTCTTGCAAGACTCTGGCTGGAAACCAGGGATCTCCCTGGTATTTGGAATACTACCATGAAGGGCTTGTGACTCAATTTCACTCTCTGAAACCAATTCCATTCCACTTGGTGACTTCGCATGCAATGCACCAATAGGCACTGAGGAAATGGAACATTTTCAACAGGAGAAAACCAGCAGCCTCCTCCTCAGGCTCTTATCAAAGTTAACTGGTGAAAAAAGGAGGGAGACATTGAAGGGAAGGAAGAAAGCAACAGAAAACTTCAAGAATACAGAGGGTAACAATGCAATGGTACAGATGAGAGCAAAACTGGATGAGCTACAGAAAAACTCCTGTGGGATGGAGGGCAGGACAGGAAAGCAGACCACAGGTTTTGCCTCTGATGCCAAACCACAAGACTGAAAATTTTGTCTATCTAGAAAACACTCCACCTTTTCCCTCCCAAATACATCAGGGTTTTGCAGAAGATATTTTAATATTAATTTTATTTTAAAATTATTCAGATAATGTATTATAAGAAAAAAACATCCAAAGACATTTTCCTCATTCAGAAAATTTGTACTTTACTCCAGAAAACCGGTTTTGTTTTTTTCTTTGCAAAACTCCCTTAGCCAACCATCCTACGGGAATCTATTGAGCTACTAAAAAAAAACCATTCAGCTGCTTATGTGTTAGCAAGAATGAGAAGCATTAGTTCTTCATTTGCAATGGAGCTTCACAGCTCCACACAGAACTAATTTTGGGAATCCCAATATTAAAAACGCATTTCAAAAATATATGCTGCGTGGTGCTCGTGTGCTACACTGCTGAGCCCAGGTCCAAGCAAGCTGCTGATCCACACATTTAAGTGCAAGGATGAAGCAAATTGCCAGCTACCCTCAGGCCTCAGATGGACATCTGCGAGTAAATTTCCAAACCCCTCTCTTCCCACTACCCTTGTATGACAACTTAGGGAGTGAACACCTTCGGAGAGTGTTCACACAGAATATAAACAAGAAGAATTATTGAGATGAGTATGGGAAGGAACAGAGCACAGCAATGCTAAGCAGGGTAAGGGGATGAAAATCAGGTGATTAACATGTTTCTATTTATTTCAAATGTTTTTGGTTTTTTTTTTTTTTCCCATGGGATGAATTCTACATTGGAAATTTCCTCTCAAAATCATGGTGAGCTGGTTTAGAAACTAGTCATGTATTAGGTACAAGCTAGTGGCCTCTGGATAGAAAGAAAAAACCCATTTATTTTGTCCCCTCAGGGCCCAGGAAACTGTGTGAGTATTGATTGCACGCTGTAATATTATGAAAGTAAACAAACAACTGCCTCACCACAGTGTAGCCTTTGGCAACGAGGCCTCTTGCTCCTCTGATATTCTGGTATTCGTATTGGCAGTGGAGCTGTCAGAGACACACAAGACTCACACTCCTGCAAGCCTGGCAGCAAGCTCAGTCTTATGTGGATCTTTTGTCAGTTCACTTGGTTTATAAACCTTTGCCTTCATCCCTTGCCAAGACAAAGGATTTCCAGCATACCTGCTCTCTTCCCTCGTGCAAAACACTCTGGTAGAAGCTCTCCTTAACAATGCAATGAAAAAAAAATATTTTTTGCTTTCCTCTTTTTTTAATCTCTGTGTCCATTATGCAGCCAAGGGAGGCCACGTATAACCCCTACAGCCCCCATTTGCGCACTTCTAAGGGCAGTGCTGTAGTACAGCTCATGCAGTTTACGTGGGCCTCAGAAACACTATCTGGATGGAAAGTCAAGAATTTAAGAATTTCTTGTTAGGCTACAACAGTCTAAAAAAGAGAATGCTTTATTAAGCCGAATCTATTTATTACCGTAAAAAAATACAGCCAACTATAACAAAAACATTTCTGAATTTATAGACCTTGTAATACCTCTCCCGTGTCTGGGCTGTTACGTTATCCACAGACTCCTCCCTGAGTCCTGCTTAGTCTGGAACAGGAGAGAGGGTTATGGCAAGCTGTCCCTGGTCACAGCTTTTCTCCAAGAGAAAGGCATCAGGGCTGATGGTGAGAGCTTACTCCTCTTTAGTCTCCTAAACACCTCACTGGTGGGTGGGGTGGCTGGTTGTAGCTTGAGTGGTTCTGGTACCACCCTGTGTTCACAGTTTTCAGGCCTCTGCTATTATCCCAAGTCTGTTCTTCTCTGTGCTGCCATTCAGACAGTTCATTTTTGAAAGAATAGAGACTTGTTAGTTCTACCCATTAGGCAGAGAGACTGATGAAGACTATTATAAAAATAGGCACTAAATTATACAACCATATAAAAGCAAGCTAAAGCTCAAACTGATTAGGTAACACCTATCACTCTTTCAGACAACTGCTGCAAGAGTTAAAAGAGCAGAACAAATCTCCAGGCGAGCCCTGACAACCGAGATCTGACAAACCCTTGTCCTCGCAGAATTATTTCTGTGTTGCTACTAGAAAAGGCAATAGCATTTGTCTGGCTACAAGGCCACAACCCAGATTTTGATAGACAAGGATGCCCTACATTTTGATAAGACTAAAAACATGGGTTTTCACCTACGAATCCAGCAAGGCTGTTGCAAACACTTCTATGGAGTTAAGCTCCTCATTAGGGTCAAGCCTTGGTGTTCTTGGAGGCCTCTGCTCTTCCCTGTGTAATTTTGTCTCGTGACACATAGAGAGGCCTCAAAGAAGCTCACGCAGACATTGTTTGATTTATCAGGCATTTGATTTTTAAAGCCAATACAGTCCACACAAAAAACTGAACGGTTACAATTAAAGTGACTCAGCCCACAAAGATGAGTTCTGAAATTCCCGTAGCTGAGACCTTAATGTGACTTCTAAGAGTGTGATTGTCACTGAAATCACATTCTGCAAGAGAGTTTTAATGAGACATGCACCTATTTCAGGTCAATCGTACACAGAAAGTTAGTTTGTAATATTTTGTGGACACTTACACACGAGCATGAGTGTGTGTGCATACAAATTCATATATGCTCCAATACAACTGGAGCCTGCAAATTCCATGACAGACTGTGGCTGAAAATAACAGGAACAATTTTGCATACCATCTGACTTGGTCAGGTTATGATTAAACAGCCATTTGAACACTAAAAGCTGACAGTAGCATGTAAATATGTCATCGTGTCCTGTGCTGTTTGCTGCCATCCTTCTAAGCAGACCATCAGATCATCATGTCTTGTTTAATAGCCCTCCACTGCTGATGCATAGCTCTCACCTCTAAAATACCATTATTCTAATTTTCAAAAATTATCTGATTAGCTCTTTTAAAATGGAAAAATTCTTTCCAACAAACTGGTGTAAGACTGCATATGACATACACATACAGCATTTTGCATAGACGAAACTAGTTTTTACAAAAACCTGTTGTTTTCTGCCCATCCAAGGACCACCGATTTATAAACTGCTTTTTAAAAATACCGCAAATACAGTATTAGACAAAGGTGCAGTCACCCCATTATCAACACAGAAGAATTTATGCACTCTGTCAAAACTCAGTTTATCACGGAAAGCAGTTCTAGACTTGGCTGACCTAGGTACAGTTGCTGCTTCCAGTGCTTAAAACATCACATTTTATAAATGCACAAGATTTCATGTCCCTAGATATGTATACACACACATGTTCATTTACACTTTAATTACTACATATTGAAACACTGAGTTCCCTAATCTACTGAGCACAATCAATATTAATAATATGAAATATACATATTATCACAAAGGAAATAGTTTTCCGATTTGGAGATTGACACAGTTTTAAATTTAATCTTCTTTCTCTGCTTCCCTTAGTTCATATTTTTCTCCTGTCACCTCAACCATGAGAACTGACATATAATAAAAATATTGCAATATTACATACGTTTGCATATGTGACAGCACAAACAAAACAGAAACAGGGAAAGAAAAGCCAAGAAATGCCAAGTCATCAATATCCATGGCACTGGCATGGCTTACATGCTGCAGCAAGCACAGCACCCTGGCTGCTTCATCTTCTGTGTGAACCCCCTCTTTGCTCTGCTGTAAGCAAGTCCTTAGCCCCTCATTCTCTTCCACTGTCTGCTTCCTTAGGGTAGCTGTCCTAAGAGCAGGTCCCACTCTCTGCACCTGCTCTCCAGTGGTTTTGGTGGTATCAACAGGCATACCATCATGCAGCTGCTCCTGGGCCCTTTAATTCCTGGTGAACTCCCAACACTACCAGAACCACAGGCTTTCCCCAGCCTCCACATTTTAATTTCGTGTGAGCCCCAGGAAGACAATAGATGGGCTGTCGGCTGGGACTGAGAGATTGGGGGCACTGGGTTTTATTTCCTTTCTTGTGCTGACCCCCCACCCCAAATGCCCCAGCTTGATATTTACTGAAGCACTGCCCTGCTGCTTCCACTCCCTCCACAACCTTCGTGCTAAGCAAAGGTACCTGCCACAACCTCCTTCCCCTCATGTGCACTTTGCAAAGGCAGCAGTTTGTACTGCCTCTTTGTCTTTTCCTAGCCCCAGGATTTTTCTTCAGCTTATCATCATCTATTTTCCTCCCAAAGACTCCTATTTCTCTTACCAGGGTTCTGCCTCAGGGCATGTAGTTCACATTATTTCTAAGCCCTAAAATTAGATGCAGGACCATTCACCACAGCTGTTCTATGTGGAGCATGCAGACCTTGGCCACATCCGTGGTTTACCGCAGTAATCTCTGAACTTTTGTGACTGCAAACAGCACCAGGGAAAAAAAATCTGAGATGCCCACCCCACCTTCCCAATGTACCACCATCCCAACATATTATGCAACTTGTAAAACATACAGAAAAAGTAAAAACTGTAAGCCAAAGATGAAAAAAACATACTTCTAAAAATTTATTAATAGCAAAAAGCCATTTTCTTTCACACCCCAGTGGACTGTTTTATGCAACCCTTGCTGTGCATGCACCCTGCTTTGGAGACCACTGGTTTAATAGAAGGCACACAGAGCCTGAAAATCTCTTCTGACTTAAACATGCTTCTGTTTGGCACATGGCCTTTCCTCCGACATAACTCTCACCTTTTAATATTACTTTTAAAGCTTGCAGAAGCCAGTGTGCCTCCTCAGAATCATGATTTGTGGCTGCAGGGGATACATCTAATTCTGCTTTTATAGCCACCCACTGAGCAGCTGCAGGGAAAGCTTGCACAGCATTTTCTCATCCAGCCATGGCAAGGCAAATACTTCATTTAAGAAGCCATTCAGAGCACATGTTTTTATTTCAAGGGCCCAATTTTACAGGCAAGCCTGTTTAAAGTTTTGGGGTCAGCTCAGTAGTTTCATAAAAGATAACTCTGTGTGTGTCTCAGTGCACATTTCTTTTTCTTCCTTTATTCCAGAAGCAAAGGATGCTCCAAATTTCTCAGTGAAGAATTCCAGCTTCTCCTTAACAGGCACACCAAAACTTGTGAAATTCTGCTCTTCCAAGTCAAGAATGGGGTTGAATTAAGTCAACCCATAGGTCTCTGTGCACCCCAGCACCCCTTTTGGATGGTGCTTTAGTAACAGCTTGGGTGAGCCATTGCATTGCCTTAGTGCTGCACTCAAAACTTTCCCACCTCAGCTCCACAGTCTCATAGTGGGGTTGCTTATGGGCTTCTTGATACTGCACAGCACTTGTAACTTATTATTTCACTGCAAAACTGATCTTAAATTTTACTCTCTCCCGACTTACATGCTCCATCTCATTTTCTCTCTCTTGTTTTTTGTCCTTCAGCTCACAAGTTCCTTGTCCTGTCTCTTTGCCACTACTCCTCTGCACATCTGGTTTCTTCACAGGACAGTAGTTGTGTTTTTTCGTTCAGGTTTGCAAACTCTTGGACAGTATCCTGCAGGAATCTGGATATTGAGAGTTGGTACCACTGTATAACCCACATCCCACATCCCTAGGTTGCCTTTCTTTTCCAATGAAAAACAAGTGACCATTTAGGGAGCTGCATGAACAAGCTTCCACTTCCACTCTGGTACAGTCTTAACACTAACAAGATGCATACCTGTTTTCTGACCTTTCTCTTATAGAGTTCCTGGCTTTTCTGTTCTTTATCCAACTTTGCAGAAAAGTCTGCTCAAAGTAAAAATTAAAACAAAATTTGGGACCCAACTATATTGAGGGATTGAGATGATGGGGTTATAAGAACTGCACATTTCTTCTCAGAGCTTCCAGTGGAGTCATGAGGCGTTGTATCACCCCATCTATAAAGCCAGGCGACAATCCTGTAACACAGCTCAGCTTAGAAGCCAGCTTTATGCATCTACTTCGCCTTTTAAGTGGAGAAGGAACAACCAACACCTGTGTGACAGCTGGCATCTCGGCCAGCAGAGCAGAGACTGTCCCTGACACCTCCAAAACAAAAAGATGCTTTAGCCTGCCTCCACTTCTCCGCAGGAAACACCACAAAAGACATCCAAACTCTGCAGATCAGGCACCTGAGGGGCCCATGAGACATTTTAATCCCCAGCTGGTCTCAGCTGCTCATCATTTAGAAGTGTCCAAGCACAGACCTTACCGTTGCCCTCCACTGCCAGTGACAAGTACATCCACTGGGAGATGCTTCTGCTCCTCCAGCAGTCAGCTGCATTGATGATCCCTGCAGAGAGCACAGCTGCCATGAAAATGGTCAGGGCTGGATTTTTCAAAGCACTGCCAATCTAACTGTACAGTCACCAAAGGCAGGTGGTGACTGTATTTATTCCATAAATAACAGAGTTCAGCAACAGCTGAGACTGTGTCTCAGTTTCACTAACTCAGCTCTCAGCCTCCCAATCCCTGGATCAAAGGTACCAGAGGTACTCCATGCTTTCAGCCACTAAGAACAGCTGTAATTAAGAACTGTTAAAAAGATCACTGGTTAACTACATTTGCAGGCTACATTCTGAACCAAGCACTGCCTGTCCTCTTACAGCTGCCAAAAAGCCACAGAAAAGCCAGACTCTGCATTCAGCAAGTTCAGCAGAATCACAGTCACAGGCCCATCACCTTACCCAGACAACTTTCCCAATGCTTGGCAACCCACAGCGCACTGATCTGCTATGAATGAGTGTGCAGCCACTCTCTCAGTGCTGACAAACAGGAATTGGACCCAGAGGACCTCTCCCTGTCTGCAGTAGCTGAACATTTTTACCTGCTCCTACCGACAAAACTGGAGTGTCTCCAAATCCCACCTCCTTGCACATCCTGGCACGAAGGAAAAAAGCCAGCAGGAAATTGACAGGGAGATGGATGACAGTGGGGAGGAGATGATCCACTGTATTGAGTTTGGACCCGTGGAGCAAAGCTCACACTAATAATGACTGGCATAAAAGAGGCCCATGATAAGCAATACAGCAGTCATCACAACAGGAGGCACTTGCCCATAAAAAAATGACTGTGACAGCTAAACAGAGTCAGCTTCCCCAAATGATGAGGAACATATGACAGTGCTTTCCAAGTGTTTGGGAAGTATAAATTACTTTGCAGCTTTGTCCTGATGAGAGTTACTTTCCAAAGGATCTTTTCATTTCAGGGCCTGTTTGCAAAGAGATATTCGAGCTCCAAAACACTGAACAACATACGCATCCTCTAACAAAGGAATGGAAGTATTTAGGGTGCTGGTGATGACAAGTAGCAGGATGAAATCTAAGAAAGAAAAGTTGTGACAAGCGTCAGATTTAATATATCACATATTCCTAGCACAGAAAATTTTGGTAATATTTCAGCACACTTGCAATTGTGACATCTTTTCCAGCCTTAACGACTGTATGATCTAGGCAAGCATACCAAACATTCAGAACCAGAGAAGGCAATGCTTGCTAAAAGACACAAACTTAGAGCCTTTTCCCACCCTTTAACCGCAGTGAACAGGCACAGATGTACTTGACATCTCTCCAGCTCTCAGTGGACATGCAAATACAAAAAAGTTAGAAAGTAACCATGTTAGCATCTCTCACAGAAAGCTGAAAGGGCTACCAACACTTTCTCTGTATGGTTTTCATCACAGTTTTCATCCACATACATTAAAATTCCAGCTCTGGGGTCCCTAGCCTGCTGAAATGAGACCAGAGGAGGGAGTATGTTGATCAGAGCTCCTCTCCTATGAAGAAAGACTGAGAGACCTGGGGCTGTTCAGCCTGGAGAAGAAAAGGCTTCGGAGAGGCCTTTCATTACATAAAGGGAATTTACAAGAAGGCTGGAGAGGCACTTCTCACAAGGGCATGGAGTGACAGGACAAGGGGCAATGGCTTTAAGCTAAATGAGGGTAGATTTAGATTAGGCATTAGGAAGAAATTCTTCTCTGTGAGGCTCTGGCACAGGCTGCTCAGAGACGCTGTGGTCTCAACACCTCTGGAAGTGTCCAAGGCTAGGCTGGACAGGGCTTTGAGCAACCTGGTCTTGTGGAAGGTGTCCCTGCCCATGGCTGCGGGGTTGGAACTGGATGAGCTTTCTGGTTCCTTCCAACTGTAACAATTCCATGGTTCTACAGTGCAAAATAAGCCCCGCAGCCATTTTAAGACATCTGCGGATCCACTATCACCAGCTAACACTTGACACTGCTTTTTCAAATTATCTTTTGAGTCTCTCTCAGTGATGATTTGTGGACATAGCAGGACTTAGAGAAAACCAGAAAATTTAAAGATGTAGTCAGAAGGAGTTCCATGACTTTTGCATCAATAGTTGAACCGTCTGGATGCTGCCAGTGGCTGCCAGTGCTTTCACTTGGGTGAGATTTCCCATTTTCTTTTTATCAAGACATTGCTGTCAGAGGAATAAAATTCATTCCACTATTAAACTAGCATGTTCCTTATCATCAGGCAAGGTTTTATAACAGACAGGAAAAAACAGAAGAAAAGACAGAAAAGACAATTTGATTTATGTATCTCTCTGTCCAGAATTCTTCTCAGAGGAAGTCCTAATCTGTACTATCTAGAAAGCAAGAGACAAAAATAAAACATTTTCAATACATGTGACTTTTTTTAGAAGGGGTCCTCACAGATCTTAGACAATTTTAGCTCAGCATTCTTATATGAAAACATCACTGAAAGTCAACACAAGTGGTACCAGCAGGATGCATTCCTTTGAACAAAACCTCAGCTTCTGAAGCTTGCAGTCTGAACCAGTCAGGCACCAAAGGTAGGCTCAGCTTCACTCTTTGGCACTGTCTTCTGTTGTACCTTCTCTAACGTCACAGCAATGAATGATAGGAATGTGCCACCAAAGTCAGCCAGGCTTTAAAATAAAGGCCTCTATAGCCCCGTAGCTGTGCTTGCGTGTCAAGGGTAAGTATGACTGGAATAAACTCTGATCAAAAGAAATTTCTCAGAGTACTTTGTTTTCCCTGGAATAATCTAGCAGATTGTTGCCAGTCCAGGTAACCCACCAAAATAATCTGAAGACAAATTAAGTTCCAGAAGCTGTTTTCAAAGATTTCGTGTGACTGCTAACAGGCAGTCAGCCCTCTTCAATATCACTAACTCAAATCATATTAAGGACACCCAGGGCACTGCAGGAAGCAGCTGCACACGTTTACTGAGGGGAGAAGCCAAGTCTTGTAGCTAAACCCCGAGTGAGCACTGTGTTAGCACACAGATTAATAATGGATCTAGCAAAGTTCATTTGAATTCTTGGGTCAGTTTGATTCTTCTGACGTGGACACAATCTCTGCATGGATCAAGAGCAAGTAGAGGCCTGTCAGAAGAAAACATTTTCAGAAGGAGTGTTGCAACAAAACTATTAGTATTTCCATGAGGAAAACATGAATCTAAGTGAGTGGAGGGAAGAGGGAAGCAGATAGGGAAAGTGCCAGAAGAAACAGCAGACAACGGGTTAAAAAGAAAGGCATGCATTAATCACCACAGCACTGCAAGAAAGGTTTCACTGAAACAGAGAAGATATGCTGCCAAGATAGTGAAGAACACATCTGGAAACATAAGATATCCTGATAAGGAGAACATTTGAACTGTGAAATTCACTAACTTTGCACAAGACTTGAAAAAATATAGGAAAGGTGAAATAAAGTACAATGATGTGAAAGGTCCATGCTGGCACTCACTGCTAGACTACAGCAGAAACAGGAAACAAACCCCATTCACCACTGCCAGCCAAGCAGAGCCCCAGAGATGCAACAGGGCTCCACCTTGGAACTGGGTCACCTGTCCAAATCACACCTGAGACATGCTGTTTTAATACAGTCACTAACAGCAGGACACAAACGTGCCTTAGTCAGTGGTCCACTGCAGAGAAAGGGCTCTGCTATTAAACTGAGTGCAACAAAATGCATCTCAGTGAATTTTTAATGAATCCACAAGCTTGGATGTAGTTCAGTGAATACAGATAACACCGAGATGAGTGATGAGGCTGACAGGCCTGAAGGGCAGAATGCCATCCAGAGGGACCTGGACAAGCTCAGGAAGTGGGCCCTTGGGAATCTCATCAAGTTCAACAAGGCCAAGTGCAAAGTGCTGCTCCTTCATCAGGTCAGTCCCATGGAATGGATTGAGAGCAGCCCAGAGGAGAAAAGACTTGGGGATATTGGTGGACAGGAAGCTGGACATGACCCAGCAGCGTGTGCTGGCAGCTCAGCTGTGTCCTGGGCTGCATCCAAAGCCCCGTGGGCAGCAGGGGAGGGAGGGGATTCTGCCCCTCTGCCCTGCTCTGGTGAGACCCCACCTGCAGAGCTGCCTCCAGCTCTGGGGTCCCAGCACAGCAAAATGTGGACCTGCAGCAGTGAGTCCAGAGGAGTCCATGAAGATGCTCAGAGGGTTGGAGCACCTCTCCTCTGGAGACAGGCTGAGAGGGTTGGGATTGTTCAGCCTGAAGAAGAGCAGGCTCCAGGGAGACTTTATTTTGACCTTTCTATCAGAAAGATGGGGCCAAACATTTTAGTAGGGCTGTTGACATGACAGAAGAGATAGTGGTTTTAAAGCGAAGGAGGGTCAATTTAGATTAGGTATTAGAAGGAAGTTCTTTTACAATGAGGGTGGTGAGACACCAGCACAGATTGCTCAGAGAGGTGGTGGATGCCCCATACCTGGACTTACATTAAAAGTAAGGCTGGATAGGGCTCTGAGCATCCTGATCTACTGTCAGATATCTGTGCCCATGGCAGGGGAGTTGAACTAGATGGCCTCTGGAAGGTCCCTTCCAACTCAAACCATCTGATGATGCTGCAAAGATAACAAGCAGCTTGAAGAAAAAATTCAAAGAAGTAGAATTGCGGAACCCAGGCACTGATCACTCACCATCATCTCCTCTTCTTGGTAATGACTAAGGCCACTAACCAAAGGACTCAGAGGGTCATCAGAAGGGCCAGTGTACAGCAGATAGGGGCAGGTACTAGGAAGTGTATACGTAACGGTTTTACTCAATTGATGAAAGGGAATTAATTGAAAAAAAGCAGATAACTCCCACTGCTCACATAATTTCTGCCAGAGTAACAACAACTGGTGTGTGTTGACTAAACTGTTAAGACACAGATTAGAAAATAACCTCTTGGCTCTGCATAGAAGGTATATTTCCTATATCCTACATAAGTTGCAAAGTGACAAAAGGAAACAACCCATTATCTGATTAATTTAAAAAATCTTATCAGTCTGAAATGGTTATTCCTTTTCAACTTCTTTGAATTCCTTCCAGAGTTACTAGTCACAGAATATTTCACTGATTGGGGTGATAGAGTTTGGTAATATCCAGCACTTTATATTGTTTCCCATCTTATTTTAACTTGATCCCACCTTAATAATTTTGTCTTCAATTTGAATGTCTTCTCTTCTCCACTGCATTTTCCACACCAATTTTTGCTTTGGTTGATGTTATTACTGATTTTGCTCCTAAGTCATGGAACCTGATGATTATCCATAAACCAAAGTATTTCAGACCTTTGAAATGGGACTTTCAAGGACCCTTAAGTAAGAAATGACAGGCTACATATACGCAGTCTAAAATCATGAGAGAGATAATAATAATTTACAGTATTTACTTGAAAACTATTCTTTTTAATATAGCACTCCTTGATTGATAATTTCCTGGATTTTTTAGCTTTTGGAATGCATATCTTCCTATCACAAAGCTTTTCAATGAAAGCATTGTGAGCAGGACTTCAACAAAAATCAAGACAGAGACAGAGATTGTGTGGCCACCAGACGCTGGGAACAAAGGCTTTAAGACAAGCATGAAGTATAATTCTACACACCCATTTTGCATAACCTTATCATCAGCACAAGATGCTATACACATGGTCCTTGGAGACCAGAAGAATGGAAATGCTCACATTTCCTTCTGGATGGCAGTAGACCTCTGCCCATCCTTCAGCGGATGCAACGCAGGAAGGCTTTTTTCCTCTGTTTTTAAAGGCATTATAGCGCCAACAGAAACGTTTTTGTGGGAGCTCAGCTCTTTTGACCAGCCTCACCCTCACAGAAAAATGGTACATGCATAGAAAAATGTCTGTTAAACACCACTTTCACAAAAAGACATTTTCTTTTGACACACTGCAAAATACGGGCGGATGAGAAGAGGCTGTCTGATTTAAAACCACTGGAGCGAAACATGATTGTTACTGTTTACCTACGTAAAAACACCAAATGCCTTCACTCTCTCATTCACATTTACCAAGGTGGCATCTGACTAACAAAACCTGCTGTCTTCCAGGAATTATGATAATCACAAAGGTAAAGGGGAAGGAGAATTTAGGGGGGAAGAGAGGGGAATGTCAGTCCACTTGCTATTATGATCCTGCTGTAGAACAACAGATGGGAAATAAGTCCCTTACCCAGACAATCTTATAAAAGTATCCTTTATTCACACACAGACCAACAAATCCATGGTGTGAAGGGAAAATTATTCAAAATCAGTACAAATTTTAGGGAACAGATGCCTTTGTTTCACCTTCAGTTTGGATAAGCTTAATATAATATTAAAGTGCTACGCTCTAAGCCAAAAGAAAGAAAAAAGCACCCACAAATGTCACTATCACAGCCTTCACTGGCCTGTACCACAGAGACTTCTCAGGCTGAAGACACTGATCTCTGATCCTTGAGGCAATATGCTAAATGCTGCTGTTCAAACAGTTAGCTGCCTCCTACACTGGCAGTGAAAAAAAAACCAAAAAAAAAAGGTGACAGCAACCAGCTAGTTGTCACTCTTAAAACTGCAGCAGCAGCTACATTTTCTTTGCATGCTTTTTTTGTTTGTTTTTTTTTGTTTGTTTGTTTGGTTGTTTGGTTGGGTTTTTTTTGGGGGGGGGGGGTTTTTTTAATTTTTTTTGGGTCTTTTTAGTGCAATTGCAATTTCTGCAAGTGCAGAATATGTGTAAGTGTAGGCTTGCACTGAGACTGTGAAATGTCCTCCCAAGGGCCATGGAGACACTTCACCTAAAATTAGATAATGTAGAATAGCAGAGAACATGCTGCAATTACACAGAGCCATTAAAGCTAGGAAGAATTTAACTTTGCAAAGGCATTCTTTTCAAAACCAGAACTTTTCAAGAAAAAGCCATTTGGAATTTCAAAACCTTTTTCACTTTCCTGTGCTGATGGAGTGCATGTTTCGTGTGTGCTTGTCAGAGAGAGAAAGAGAAGAAAGAAGTCAGAGTTAAAAAGAACTCAAACTCCTGGAAGCTATTGTTTTTGAAAGAGTTAATTTGATTTTTAGCATGAACACTTTAAAATTTGCTATGGCTAAAAGCCTTTTTGAGAAGCTAAAAACCCTTGAAACTATGCAACAAAAAACCTTGAAAGATTGACCAAGCTCTAACTTTCAAAATACAAAGTTAAACATATAAGCATAGTTTTTATCTCTCTCCTCCCTTTTCTCCCACTTTCCTCTTGAGAGTTTAAGCTTCTTACCTGTGGATCACCAGCATTTTCTGATGATGTCAAATAGCAGTTTTTCCATATTTCCCCTAATCTCTCTCAGTTCAAACATTTAGGACTTCACAAGTTCTCAAAATCAAGCACAGGCTCAGTAAACCTTTATATGTGTTGGTGAATGTCCCCTCTGTCTATATTTAGCATTAGTATTTTATGATCCCTTAATAGTTCAGTTCTAGGAAGCAGAGGGAGGGCTGCTAAAAAAAAAAAAAAAAACAACCAAACAAAACAAATGCACCCCAGAATCACTTTCTAAAAGGGTAAGTTGTTCTGCAGGGGTAGTTTTTACCAGCTGAGAGGTTCTTCTGGCTGGTATTGGAAAACCTCTCGCCTTGCCTCAAAAATCAGTGAAAAAGACTCCTTTTTTCAGATGTTGTAGATCACAGCAGGCACAGAAACCAGCTCACCCTTCCCCAGGCATAGTGTATTCCCCCTTGCTATTCTGTGATGAGTGAAATGGAGGTTTTATACCTCTGGGACCAGGTTTTCATTCTCTGTCTGTTCTATTCCTGTTACAGTTCTCCCTGGAGAATTTGATTTGCTACTGCAAGTGAAATGCTTTATCAAAAACAAACAAAGCCAAAACAAAAACTCCAAACATGCCATAAATGCTGGTCTAAGTACTCTTTGCATTGATATAAAGATCTTGTATTTATTCCTAGGAACATCCCTCCTGTTATCACTTGAAAATTCACTTCCTCCCTCTCTTCTAGCTTCTCATCCCTCTCGCTTCTGTTTCCACTCCATCCGTCCCTCCATCTTTCATCTTTCCTTATTTTCTTCAGACTGAACAAGCAAGGCACCAGACTGCCCCACATCGAGGCAGCCCCTAGATTTTGAATGTAAACAGAAAAACTACAAAAGCCCAGTGCCCTTTGCCCACCTGCTCTCTTTGACAGAGGCATGACCTCAAGTGACTGCCATCCCTGCCTCGCAGACATGGTTACTGATGAGCCAAAACCCAAATCACTCCTCAAGAGATGGGGACAGTAAGGTCATTTCCCTCATTTTTCACTCTCTCAGTCAGCAGTTTCAGGTTTGTGCATCAAGGAGGTCAATATGTCTGTTAAGCTCCTCTTTCAGGTAAAGCTCTGGAACACTGGAAACCAGGTACCCTTCAAAGCAGTTGCTGCCCGTTTCTGATGACAAAACAACAGGAAGTGCAGACACATACGTGATTGCATATCTATCCTAGAATCCTGGTTTTGCTTAGGACCCAAAACTGAACAATATATTAGGCCTAATTCTACACACAAAAGCTGAACTACTCTGAGATTCAGCAACACCCACGTTTCACATCCTTTTCCAGCTTAATGGTTTGCAGCAAGATAAAAGACATCCAAATGCATTTCTCATAACTATTCTGTTAAACATATCCCTTTTTTGGCACTGTGCAGGTTTCTAATGCATGAAGTCATGAATCTGTCACCTTGAGGGCACATTCACAGTGGTGGTGAATATAAATTATTCTACTTCATGAGGAACCCAGGTTCTCATTACCCTGCAGCTGGTAACAACTATTTTAACACCTACTATGATCCTTACTACCAGCAAGAGAAAACTGAGCATCTTTTAAAGAATGAGTCCTGTGGGTTTTGTGCATTACAGAAACCAAGCCCCTGCCCCAGAAGAAGAAACAAAATACGGACTTGCCCATAAGCAAATACACCCTCAAGCATAGTATTTTCAAAATCAAAATGTGCAAACCTTTAGAGCAAGTGTCTTGCATATGATTCCTGTTTTCTGAAGCTGCTCTGTAAATCCCAGGGGTTCATTTACCCAAGGTAGCATGAACCAAATGCTGGGCCACGTGGTGTGAACAGACGGGCACTGAGGCAACGCCAGGAGAACCTGCAGGAGCTTTAGCTCTGATCCTCAGTACAAAATACAGCCTCCTCCAAGATAAGAAACTTTGCTGCTGGACCTTAGGCCAGATCAGACCTGTAAACAAAGGATAATCCTTAAAGTAGAACTCTGAAGTCTTTTTTAAAGACAAAACTGCAAAACATTCAGGAAGTGAAAATAGAAACTACCCTTCTAACCTACCCATCAGATTTTCTTTATCATTATCATTAAGTGCTCAAAGGAGAAGTATTTACATGTTAAAAGGTGAATTCTTTACACTCAGTGAACTTGCAACTTATCTGTTTTGGTCTCAGTGAGGCATAATAATCTTTCTTTGATGAATTGCCAAAAATGAAGACTGTTTTAGCAGGAATAAAGTGGTGAGACTATTTAAAGTGGTAAGGCAATTTAAGTTAACTGAGAAAGTTACTGTATGTTAGTAGTATTTGCTCCATCCCAGGAGTAACTGAAAGGGCAAAAAAGCGATTAGGAAGAAAGGAACTAGAATATTAAGGTGTTTCACAGCAGATTTCAGAAAAACAGTACAAAGTCTCACTTGTTTAATGAACTGTGTAACACCAGATACTCCTAAACAATGGAAATGAGACTTCAGAAACTGTTGACAAACTCACAGAGCCTCACTTTTGCTTTTAAGAACTGCTACATACATACAAGCTTGTGTATGAGCCTTTGGATAATTTCAATGTTTGTTACTTCTGCTCTTTTCCTCCGTGTCCCTGTGCGCAGCTTCTGAATCAAGAAGTCCTTCCAGCAGCACAAATCCTGGTTATAAAAAGTCAGGGTGCTTTTTTCAAGTGTTTGCTATCACAATCAAGAATTAAAGGACAGTAATCCAGGATTCTGTTGGAGTGCCATTTTCAAAAGTCGTTCATTTGCCCATCATCAGCAATGTTTTTTTCCCCTACTACTTTCTTTTCATTACTACACAATCATTTTTCAGACTCCAGTCTGTCAATAGTAATGATTTCTGCACCTAATATACTCACACAGTGCAAACACATTTGCCTGAAGAAGGCAGAAAGCCCGTGAGCAACTATGAAATGCAGAGACTGCATTCCCAAAGTCTCCTCAGACTCTGTGTACACAGAGGCAAAGTCTAACAGTCCTGCAAAGCATAAAACTTGCCCTCAATTTATATTATCACCTTTTTCAGCCATCACATTGTTCACTGAAGACAAAAGCACTCTTCAATCTTTCTTTGTGAACTCCCTATGCAGCCTCTGTCCTGTAGATGTAATCTAGACCTGCATTTCACAATTGTCAAATGACTGAGTTGTCACCTGCAGTTATTATTATTATTATGTGTTTACACCAGCTCACTGAAGGAACAGGATGTGATGTTTTATAAGCAAGTACAATAAAAGTAAAAAAAAAAAGCCTTGCCAAACCAACAAATCCCCACCAAAATGAAACAAAACTCCATTAAAATCTAAACCAAGACCTTTTCAGGTTAGCATTATTATGGAAATGAGAAAACCAGTCCATAAAATCTTCTTTCTAAAATGGAAATAAATTCCCTGAAGCAAGTGAAGACCCAAAGCAGAAGGGTCTTCTGCTCCAGCAGGGTCAACCTGCAAAACTGTTCTCCCTCACCACATGATTAGAAACTTGGCAAAGACCATAATGAAAAATAAGCCACTTCACAATTAAAGAGAAAAAAAAAAGGGCTTGAGCAGATGAAGTGCCTCACGGGAAATGCGTCTCTCCTTTATTTACAGACTTACAGACTCTTGAAAAACGTGAAATCACACTAGTAATAAATACAGTTCTTGATTTTTGAGCAAGAGTGCTCATTAGGAAATGAGCAGCATGGGAAATAGGAAGAAAGTCTCTCACATCCCAGCCCAGTGTCCACCACTACGATACCATGAAAATTAGACAATAAGAGAAGCCTGTTTCTAAATGTATTCACCTTTTCCCCACATTCCTGACACAGTTGAAACTGCAGTTCAGAATCTGGCAAGTTAAGGTGTGGAAATTTCAGATGTGGGAGCTTTAAAATGCTTTCAGAGACGCAGCCATAGCACTTTTTAAAATTGCCACAATCTGCAAAGATCTTACTGGAAAAAAGATGCAAAATAAGTGTAGTAGAGGGGAGGGGAACAATCCTACTTAATGCTCTGGTCTAGAAAGGTTTGAGGAAGAGTACAGTGTACTGGCAGAGCTGTGGTATGGCCATTTAGACTGAATGAATCTGGAAGTGTTACAGAAGTATAAAGATTGGTAAGTTTTCCAAACAAAGAAAAATGTGTGAAAGAAAGAACTTAAAACAGGCTTTCATGAAATTTTCCTCAAATTTTCACCTGCAATTTGGAAGCCTGACTTTTTTTCTTTCCTGGTGTGAAGAAAAAGGTTTAGATATTGGGCAATTTTTACCAAACAATCTTGAGAAAATGTCTTTCACTTGTCAACTTTTTGTTTAATCTTTTCCACCTTTATTGTGCATTCTTTCCTTAAAACACAGCTCTCTAGTAAGGTGAAAAAATAACAATGGAAAAAAAAATACAGTGAGTGGATGGGAAAAAACCACCAAAAATCAAAACAGACTGAATGTCTTTCCAAGCTTGTGCTTATTTCAGGAGAAATTAGAAAAATTTCAAGCACATGGAGAGTTTTGGTATACACTCCTGTAAAAATGAATAACAGGTGCCATTCCATCCCATGCCTTCTTATCACTGACTTGTTTCTGCTGGTTTTAACTAAGCAGACATTAGTAAATAACAAACATTTTGTATCTACTGCATTAGAAGAATGAAGATGAACCCCAACAATTCACTTATGATCCCAAGTCACTGCCTGTAATTTCTAAGACTCAACTTTGGCTGTGGTTGTTAGGCACCCAAATGACAACCAAAATGACAATTCTTTCAAGTAACTGCCTTCATTTATAGCCACGCAGTGCCCACTGCCCTCCCCTCTGAATTAGGATACAGAAGGCATAATGAGCAAGTTTAAATTGGTCGTGTACAAGAATTAAAGAGTGGGAAAGGCAAAAAGAAATTCTGACTTCGGGCAGCTATGTTTATATGATATAGCTCTGTTATATAATACAGCTGACGAGACTATACTTGGTCAAAGTATCAACCCCATCCAGTGAAATCCCAGAGAAAGTTCTTCCAGAAAGAACTGTGGAGCTTCCCAAAAACCCCTCTTGCCAACAATCCAAGAAACCCAGCAGTAAGCATGGAAATGCTGCAATTAACAGTTTTAGAACACAAAATATGGGGTCCCATAGGAGAAAGAGTACACTAAGCAGATTTTGCTACTAATTCAGTGATTGACTACAGGATTTTCACATCTTTGGAGAGATTAGGAACACTGGTATTTTCAAAATTTTGAGTTGAGAATGTCAGGGCCTGAAAATATTATGAGAGTTACTATTTTGCTTAATAGATTAATAATTCCAACTAAGATCCATCAGTCTGAGATACCTGTGTATATTTGCTCCATGTATATTCACTTTTGAATTTTCAAGGAAGTTTTTTCACACTGTATTTGCATACAAGGTATTATAGCATTGTTCCAGATTGCCATTTCCCAATCTTTCTATAATAGAAGACTCTCTTATCTCAAATCAGGATTCCCCTTCCCTCTCCACAGTGTAACAGAGGTTAAACAGCTAGGATTCTCTACTATTCATACATTAAATCTAGAAACAGAACTGCCAAAAGGAAATACTGTATCCTGGCAAACCAGTAAACTTGTATTTTCATTCTGCATTGGAAATTGCGTAACTTTTTAAGATGCAACTTTCTTAAAACAGTCCATTTTCAGTTCCAGAAGTTCAGATTCATGTTTTCACTAACAGAGACATTTTTCTCCCTCGATCCATAGACAGAAGTGACCAACTGTAAAACATATAGTGAAAAAGGATTAACTTGTGCCAAGATAGCTCATGATTTTTTTTTATTATTTAATGGAACATGGTTCCTAGCAGCTCCATAGCAAAGCACTTTTGTTTCCACAAGCAGGGAGACAGCATCCTTTGCTCCTGAGAAGAGAGATGTCTTCTCCATACAAGAAAGAAAAGCCAGTGGAATTTGCTACATCTCACAGTATTCAGGTTTTCATGTTCCCTTGCACCACAATGAAGTGGATAGCTATTGAGGAAAACAGCTCCACATTGACAAAACAAAATTAATAAACCACCAGCTCTACATGTTTGACACTTCAGGAAGAAGCTCATGAACATATTTATTTATCACTCCCTCTTGTTACTGTACTCTGACTGTTCAGCATTCCATGGAAACTGACACATTTTCTGCAACATATTAAAATAAAAAACCAACCCAGCTAGAGAAAAACATAACCAACTTATCTCTATGCTTACACCTGTTTATGCTGCTCATCCAGCAACAGCAGCCTCTGGGAGTTTCTGCCTGCCTCGAATCCTCACTGAGAGGGATGCCTGTTGCTGCTAAGGAAGGAAATAAATCACCAGGCTTTTGCCTCTGCAGGCAGACGTCAGTGCTCTTAAAATCAGTGCTATGCACTTCGAAAAGGCCTGCTCTTCCCATGCATTTGAGACACCTGACTGGGACCCTGGAAAGGTAGTGGCTGTTCCTTCTTCTGGCCCTCTTCTGGCAAGTCACTTCATCTCTGTGCTTCTGGCATTTTATTTTTCGTAATTCAGCATTTGTAATTCCAAAGAGGTGTGTCCAAGAATTCTGTGAGGTAGCTACTACACTGCTGTCCCTCAGCTGAAAAGCGAAGATGACAGCCAGGCTACAGCTACTCACATAAAGCTGAGTGAGATGCAATCAAGTGGTTGTGTGGGTTTTTGGCAAACTAAAACCTACCAAACCCATTTTCTTCACTACAGATCTCTTAGAGAATGGCAAAATTATTCTTTTCCCAGGCTATTTTAGCAGAATATTTCAGGGTGGTGAACAACATCATTGCAGCACAACACTTCTCGTGACCCATTACTAGGGTTACACCGCTGAAAAAACCCATAGCAGAGAAAGCAAGCCCTTTGCAGCCCCACTTACCCCCACTGTCTGACACACTGGAGACGAGTGCCAAAGCTAAAAGGGTAAGTTGTGACAGAATGATGTGAAACTCTCGCTCAAGCTGGAAAAAATTCATGCCATATAAAGAAACCCCATGGAGATACAGCTTAAATTCCCTATTTTGCAAGCTTCTAAATTGCAGTCAGATTTTTAGTTCTTTTTTTTTTTAATACCCTGACTCCCTTTCTTCCAAAATGCCAGAAAACTCTGTCAAGTTTGATTTCTGAGGGAAAAACCCACACACACCTCTAAAAATACAACCAATTTAGAAGAAAACCCCACCCTACACAGACACTCCCTGTTTCTCCAGTCCAAGTTAAGTCTCTCTCTCTACTCAAATCAGGAATTTGTTGAGCTCATGGAACAGCACCATTTTCTGTATGTTTTTCCTCAGTTACCTGACCAGAACCCTTCTGGCTCCCTTTAGTAGTCCAAACTACTAAGCTAAAGGCAAGTGACTGTCCATGACAGGTTACCGTGGCATCAAGGACTGAAACACTAATCTCACTGTATTCCTAAATTACTTTAAATACTCAACCCAATACTAAGCAGGTAATGACCAGATGGGAAATTCTGCAGAAACCATTTACTGAGAAAGGTACTGCTGAAAGTGACACGGAGTCATAATATTAAGCCGTTTGCTTCAGTCACTAGGGTTTAACTTTCTCACAGATGCCTTCCTGTGTATTTGAACAAAACTCAGTTCCTTCATGCTCCATAAAGTTATATTGCTGTATTCTCCATACTCCACATGAAGGAAAACAAGTCTTTGCAAAGCACCCAATGGATATGGGCACTGTGTATCACACTAACAGTTACTTTGCAACCAGACAAAAGAATTCAGATTAACTGTGACCCATAACTGCAGTACAGAAGCCAGAGAATGCAGGTCCTCACAAAATGCACACAGATCGTGCTCTGTGCAGGTTCATTTTCAAAAGTCAGCATCTTTCTACACTGTAAAAGAGAAGCACTGCTGTAACTGGTAAAGAATGTAAAGCCCTATTCTACATAAAAGCAAAACCAAATCATGTTGCCCTTAAGCTATTGTATTGACAGTGAAACTGCTGATTTCTAATCAATATATTCCAGCCTGTCCTGTTCCAGATCGTGGCACTATTAAGCCACCTGTTAGTTCACTGGTGTGAAATATGGGTTTTTCCTGTCTACACAGCCCCATTAGTAATAAAAGAACTCCCAATCTTTTTTCATGAAGGAATTTCAGAGGCAGTCTGCAATATGTTTGTCATATGCAAATGTTTTTGTACAATTTAATAACACAAACTGTAGTATTATATTCAAATACCAGCACATCAAATTTCATTTTGCATGTGGGAAAATAAAATTAAAGGATGAGTTTCAGTGCATAAACAGGATAAACAGATAGGATTCTGCTTCATCGTATTGAATAATTACATTCTGGCACAGTGCCCACATCATATTAATTATGAGGAGACTACAGTGTACAGCATGCTGCCAAAGCCTAACTTTCTCAGACAATGGCTAGATGACTGACAAATCAGAAGCCTTAAAGATTTGCTTACTATTTCTGCCTTGTATGTTCCTGGAAATTTGTTGAACTGCAATTCCTCACTGTATTACCCTCATCAACCAGGGCTGTAAATAGAAAAGCTGCTCAGTACACTTGCATTGTGCAAGCGCTGACATTGCACTGACTGCACTCCTTTACCCCTCCCAGCCTGCAGTGGGTTCCCCTCCAGGTCTGCTCCTCAGCCTGGTGTAAGCACTAAAGAAGGCTGTCATCACTGTTTGCACCGTAGGAAACACAGGGTTGTTCCCATCCTCCTGCTGCTGGGAGGCTGGGCCATCTGTGCAGCTTAAAAAGAATTTACACTTACCAGATCTCTGGCTTGTGATATGTTTTTGCTTTGGAAATATGCTTCACTTCTGGAATTGTCTAAACTGCTTTATTCTGGTCTACAAGAAGCATTCTTAGCACCTAACATTCTACCTTATTAATAGAAAAATAATTAAATAATTAAAAAGCAGCAGGCACCTAATCCACACACCATAAAAGGGAAGGATTCAGTTCCTGGCTGCAAGAGCCACATCATCAGTCCTGCAGCAGATGCCACTGTTGGCAGCATTTGCTTGCCCGGCAAAGTCCACAGAGAATTCGAAGCCAAATTTGTTGTTCTCAAAATGCAGAATCCTTTTGCTTTCTCACTGCAGTTTTCCTGCTGTACGTTTTCCTCCTTCCATGACACCATATATCCACTCCCTCATATTCCACCCAACTGTTGGGTGATTCCCATGGAAGTACCATTCACAAGATTCAAATGAAATATAAAGAATTTATAACTTGCCCATGGATAATGCTTTAGAATATGCTTCCAACCAAACCAGTGGGATAAGATTCTCAAATGAAGGTAACATAACATTTATAGATTTTTTTCTCTTGTTGAAATGAAACTTGAAAGACTAAATAAACCATACACAGCTATACAAAATCCTCTTTTGGGATTTTCTGTGGCAGAGGTGAAGACAAATCTCACTCTATCTTGGCTAATCTAGCTAGTTGCCTTTAAAAATATTTAAAGCACAAGTGCAACCTTATGCTACTTGCTCTGCATCTCTTCAGTGACAGACATTAAGGTGATTTTTTTCATAAGGAAATCAGGAAGACAGACAAAAGAGGCCTAGCTGTCTGAAGAGCTAGAAGACCTAGCTGTGGATCCTGTAAGAGAGTCTCCTCTAACTGAGATGTTCAAGTTCAGAAGGTTGTCCCCCTTAGTGAATTCTTTATGTGACAAACCTGAACAAGATGAAAGCACTCCTGTTTTAAGGCAAAGTAAAAAGTCAAGATTCCACCTGTCTAAAACACGGAAATTAAAGGGATATTTGCTTTTCCTTTGATGGAATTTGAACTCAAAACTGAACCAATGGCAGTCAGGCACTGTTCTGACACTAGACACAACTGACAGGTCTGGTACTGGGTTTTTTACAGCCAGCTTAAGATCAGGCAACTCTCCACATCTAGCCACAGCAAGATCACTTCAAAACACCCTCTAAAATCAATGACAGCTTATAAAAATAACTGGAATTATACCTGGATCTCTTAGCACATATACTGAAGGTTGAGGCTCTGTTTGGTTCAGTTTAGAACCATCTCCAGTACATTTCAATGTTCACTGAAAGGAAAAAAGAAATTATTAATGATAACGCAGATTTTAAAATGTTTTTTTTGCAAGGACAGACCGATCTTAAACTGTGTAATGCCTTTTTATGGAGGATTTGAAAATAGTGTGAGGAGTTTTTTTCTACTGAAACCAGAACAAAAGCAATGCAATGGGAGTACTTTGCTTTACACAGTGTATATGCACTTGTAACTTTCTCAAAGCCAGATGTGGCTCTTTTTCATTGAAATAAAGCTACAAAGAAAAAGCCTAGTATTCTAATGAAGAAAAAGTTGAATAACTATTAATGATCAAAATAAAACCAGTTCTTTACCACCTTGAAAACAACGTAACATTTGCTCCTGACCTGGCCTTACACATTACTCCTTCCCATCGGGGGAAAAAACCCCAAGAAAAACAAGTACACGAGTGAATTTCTACCTGTAATGTCAGCTGACTGTAATTATATTTCCTGTTGTCATTCATCAATCATGCCAGTTTTAAAAGACATCTTACTGTAATTTCATAGAAACTTTCAACTCCTCTACAGCATTGTTGAAATGACTGAAATATGAATACAAAAGAGATTTTTTATATGCTGTGCTGGTCTCCAACTGTAACTATCAAGCTAAAAGAACGTTTGGCATCCTACTCTGATTTCACCTTCTCAAACAGCTGTAAAAGGTTGTCCACATGCAGCTAAGTTTTCTTTTGACAATAGAGGGGTAGGGACAGGTGCCCAACCTGGCATTTGAAGGCAAGCAAAGTATGGAGATAAGGAGTGACCCACTTAAAGCATGTTCCACTTTATATCTTAGAAGGCATTACCCCAGTCAGACAGCAGGGCATCTGTTTTGGAACTTGAAATTGCTTTACTCGTTGCTCAGCAGGGTAATGAGATGAAAGGGATCAGAGACCTGAGCTGTGACTGAGACCAGAATAAGTCTCTCTCTTATTATTTTCCAGTAGCTTAAGAAGCCAGCAATGTCCTACTGCTTTACATCATCACTGCAATTTACAGTAGTTGTGCCCCTCTTTGTCTTTCAGTGAAAATGTTTCCATGATCACTGTGTTTGAAGGGGCTTTGCTCAGTGACGTTTAGCAGCACCATCTGAACTCTCTGTTGACTGAAATAGTATATTATTGTCATCAGCTGTCAAGCAACTTTGTACTTTTCCTGGAAACTTACACTTTTGATGGGGGCTGTTAGCAGATTTGTGTGTACGTGTGGAAGCTGAAGCTTGGTATTTCGAAGGGTTACAAACCAGAGTATGACAGCAGGCCTGTAGGTGACTGCACAGACAGCCTGGCAGAAAACCCACACCTCTCGCCAGGATCACAGACTGCTGCTACTTCCACCTGCAGCCTGGGAACACTGTAATTGACATTGCAGAAGGACACACTGCAGCACAGCTGAAGGGTGAATGCGGGAGAGCCTGCATTTAGGCATGCATCACTGCCCGAGCCGGGATCTCTTCACACCTTCTGCATCACCACCACAGCCCCCAGCGGTTCCCCAGCACACCTAAGAGCAGAGCAGTGGCAGGGAGGGAGGGAGGGAGGGAGGGAGGAAGGAAGGAAGGAAGGAAGGAAGGAAGGAAGGAAGGAAGGAAGGAAGGAAGGAAGGAAGGAAGGAGCCCTTGCGCAGACGGC
>VZRQ01004171.1:31774-54122 GCA_013397975.1 Machaerirhynchus nigripectus | reverse complement strand
AACATGGCCAGCCTGAGCACAGCCTCACCACCAAAGTAATCTGGGGCCCACTGCCTGTGATCCAAGAACTGTTTGGGAGAAAAGACCCTATTTTGCCTCTGTAGTCCCAGCATTCACAGAATCCTTAAGCACTTCTGAAGAAGAGTTTTGTATAAATCCTTACAGACAAGCCTGAGATCAGTGATTTTCCTCACGCAGCTGAGGAGAGAACCAGATCCTGCACAACAATTCAGCAGTTTTTTGCTTGGTTGAGATGTTTTCCTAGTGCTAAACAAAACGTGAAATCAGATTTTTACAGTATCCAAACAGAGCCCCTGAGAATGAAAGAAGTGTTTATTCAGAGAATGAAAGGTGCTTCCTTGGCAGAGTTTTGTCGTGGGTTAACACCTCCCTCCCCACACACACCCCTCAGAGGGGCTGGAAGTGATCAGGACATGCTGCCACCTCTCTGCCCTAGTCCTGGGCTCTTCCTCCAGGCTGAAACACGCGTCAGGAAAACTGCCCTGGACTGCCACCAAACCTGCTCCTGAGGCTGTTCCATGCTCTTCCCCCTCCTGCCCCTCACCCTTTTTCCCTCACTGCTCTGCTCCGTCAGCAATTTCGCCTTTTGTTCCATACTTTGCAGTGTATGGCTGGGGGCCGGGTTGGTCATGACCAGCTCCAGATGGCCACAGGGAGTCACCGTCGGGCCTGGAGCTGGTGGAAGCTGTCTGGCAGTGGGCTCAACCAGCCCTGAGCGTCCCCCAGCAGAGACATGAACATTGATCACCCTCCAGCAGAGATCCTGAAACTGAGCCCAGACAGACACAGATTTATCTGGATACTACAAAGGATATGATCGAGGGGGAGAGGGGAAGGAAGAAAAGAAAATCAAGCTGACTGTTACAAGACTTGTTTGCAAGGGATGTTGGCGTATCCGTGTCTGCTAAACCACACAGCTCTGTGTGCCCACTTAAATCCCAGCAGGACTGGAGGAATCAGCATTCCCAATCCACTCATTCCCTGACCTTAGATGTTGTGGGCACTGATTCATGGCTTTCCCCTCTGCCAGGGTTTGCATAGAGAGGATGGCTGGCAGGGGCCCCACTGCCATGCAGCACCTGCCCAGACCCTTCTCCCATTCCCTATCTGCTGGTCCCAGGAAACCTTTCCCAAAGCTGGAGACAGGACAGGTTGATAACCTCCTTGCTCTTTTCAGCTCAGCAAGTTGGAGGAAATCACACTACCCTTGCGTAGGGAGAAAAGGCTGTCATATCCCCAAGATAGAGGGACAGAGATGATTTTCCTTCCCTTGGGGCTCACTGCATAACACGCTAAGTTCCAGCCACATCCAACAGAACGGACAACTACCAAATCACACAGTTGTAGCCAAAGAAGAGACACTGGGCAACTACACCGCTGCTGGATTTGACAAAAGCTGTGCCAGAGTGAGCAGGCAGGTAAACAGGAGCTGCCCATCTGCAGGAGAAGTAGAATAGGCCAAAGGGCAGCTGCTTTGCCTGACCTATACCCACAGGCTTGTGGTGCCTGTGCTGCCCTAATGAGGGCTCCACAGGAGCCTGGAAGTTTTGCTTTTGACCTCATTCATCGACTTCAAGGGAATTGTGGTTTCCTGTTCGGGATTCACATTGCAACAGGCCTCATCTCATAAACTGAAAAGCCAGGGAATGCATTAACACTGTGGTTTTATTCACAAAAGAGAGTTGTGTGGTATCAAAGGCAAGATGCTTTGCAATAAAAGCAAATGGAGCACCTAGATGGGTCCTAATATTAAGAATCAACAGCAATAGTGAGTTTGGTTTGACTTGAAGAATTTTCATTCAAACCAAATCCAATTTTCAGCTACACACAGCAATATTTAATATAAATAAAATACCTCTCATTGTTAAATCTCAAAGAAAAGGCAGTTGAACAGGTGATAACACTGTCCTTGGTTTTATTAGCTCTGCCATTTAAAAAGGTCCTAATTCGAAAAACCCACATGGTTTTGACACAACCATTTAAGTTCAGACTGTCACAGAGTTTAAAGTAAGGATGTGTTCAAGTGGTTTGTTAAAACTTCATATATAATTACAGTCTCATTATGCCATACTCCAAACACCACAATATTCTATGTTATTACTTAGCAGTCCATATCTTTTCTCAGATGTTTTTCTTTTGACAATTGTGTTGGCTATTACATTTATGATGCAGGGATTTCAGATCTCTCCCTCTCCAGTCACTGCCGTGATGTCTCAGTGCTTGGGTCAGTCTCTCCTTAGGGAATGCTTGAGAACCAGTCTAAATGGCAGTGACAGTGGTTCCCAGTTGTGGTTCCCAATACTTCCCTGGATAAGATTTTCCACAGCAGTAGGCTTAAGTTCTTTATTTATGGGCATCTGTATAAATTGCACCATCAGCTGCTAGGTGAGGAAGGTTAGGCCAAGCCTGGATGTTTCAGAAGACCTTGACCACAAAGCTCTGTGTACCTGCTCAAGCGACAGTGCTGTGAATAGCAACGCACACCCCAGAGCACACCTTGCCACTCACTGCTCAGTGAAATAATGCCTCCAAGACTACAGGCAAGCTTCTCCACATTCACATGGCTGTGACTCTGCAATAAACAGATTTTCTAAACAGATTTCAGCTCTCATCATTTCATGTGCTTTTAACATGCCTGATTTACAGTCTTTCAGACATGCTGCTGTTTGAATAGGAGACATTTTTTTGCCATCTTGTTGCTATTGCAGACACAAACCAGAAACTGGTTGGAGATAAAACTGGAACAACCAGTGGTCCATTCTGGGGATTTGGTCTCTGTGTGTAAATCAGGCTGGCCTCAAATAATTAATAATTAATTAATCAAAAAAAAAAATTCAATAATCAAATAATTAATGAGGAGGTCATGTCAGGGGTCCTGTTGTGAAATAGGAGACAGAACAAGGTGAGGACAGCAATTAGACTTGCATTGTATTAGGCACACAAAACATCAGAAAACCAAATCACTTTCATATGCACAATTTCATTGTTTCTCCAACAAGTCCATTAGAGATCACTGCTCCTAAGAAGGGTTCACCCAGATAGGCAGATTCACAATCCTTTTTAGGTCTCCCTGCGCTCCCTGGACGGTGCTGTCCTGTCCTCCTTCCTTCCCTGCCCTGCAGAGGGGGAACACCATACCCTCTCACACAAGACCAAAGATGTCCTGCTG
Organism: Machaerirhynchus nigripectus; assembly: GCA_013397975.1. NCBI lineage: Eukaryota > Metazoa > Chordata > Aves > Passeriformes > Dicruridae > Machaerirhynchus > Machaerirhynchus nigripectus. The sequence goes on along the minus strand of VZRQ01004171.1, from coordinate 50,932 downwards.
GTCCTGCTGTGCCACCACACAAAACCACGCTTCTGTCTCATCGCTGAATTTGCATGCAAGGTTGCTCCTCTTAACCTAGATCCCAGCTAAAAGCACAGACAGGTCCTTTGCCCACGTGTCAGGCCATTTACAAGCTACCTCTCCTGCCACTGGAAATATTAGCGGCTGCCGATCTCATGCTTACAGCTCCTTAATAGCAAGAAAACATAAACATCTTTTCAGCAAGGAGGTGCTTGCTTCCTTTCCAGGGCTAAAACCCTCCACTGACAGCCTTCCTTCCCTCTATCCAGCAAGCAAACCCTGTGAAGAAGGACAAAACATTAAGTCCATATCCATACTGGCATTTCTTAACATAGCGGAAAAGGTTTCCCACAGAACCTTTTAGTTGTGATTAATGCTGTCAAGACATTGGTAGGCAAAGCATGGCTGGGCAAAAAAAGCACAAAACATTTTTCATGGATGTCACCTCCAATTAACAGATAAATCTGCTTCAGCTATTTCCAACTCTCGCTCGCTCTCTGCTCATGTGGCTCTCTAGGGAATTAGAGCCTCGTAAATACATGCTTGTTTTTCTCCTCTGTACACAGAAATCACATCCAACTTGGGAATTCCTTGGACTGAAATGGTTGGAGGTGAAAGAATGCTGTAAAGAAGCACTGTGTATGTGCCATTCCAAGGCAGCGTTGTACCCTTTCCTGGAAACCTTGCTGTAGTACATGGATGTAGTCTGGCTGAGAACCCTGGACCACCAAAGAAAATTAATGCAGCTCCAGCTGGAAACTGGTTTTGACAGTCACTTTTTAAACAACAGAATGCTGTCTAAGGCAAGCAAAACACTTATCATCCAAAAAAGCCATTGCTCAAAAAATAATTTTTACACCGGAAAGGTTGGCTTTGTACTTCTGAATAGTCCAGAATACTCATTGGTGTTCTTTTAAAAAAATCTGCACGTAGCATTCTCACTTTAATGGCAAAGCAAGCAAGTTTTGCCTGTGTGGAAGCAAGAAGCAGAGGAACAAGCAGGAAGAATAAGACAGAGCAGTAACACCAAAAAAAAGGCAAAGTCCTCAGGTGATCACCCAGCAGAAACAGATTTTATCTGCACCTTGTATAGGGGATGGGCCCCTATTTGATACGACACAAAAAAATCGTGGAGCAGGAGAAAATCCAGCTTCCAACCCATGCTTGCAAGGCAGTGGATGTATCCATCAGGGACCAATGACACTTTTAACCTCACCTTCTGCCACCTGAGATACAACTACGTTGTAGTTTTACATGTCCTATACCCTTGACAGTCTGGTTTGTTGTCAAAGCTACAGCTCTTAGGGTCATGTGTTACTACTAGGAAGGTGAAACTAAGTTCTCTAACTCAAGAGTTGCAGGGACAATGCTCAATCACAGAACATTTAGGGAATATGAAACAAACAAAAGCCAAAGGAAAACCAGCTAAGGAAAAAAAGGCTGTTCTAACTCTTTAAGCTCCCCATGCAAAACGCAGCAGCTATGAGCTGCAAAATCCGGCAGCTAACAAGTCTACCCAGATTAAAAAAATAACTGAACCGTCCTTGTTTTCCGTAGGGTGTGAAGACTTACTTCACTCTGTGTCCTCATGACTGCTTGCAAGCTAAGGCAGTGGTACCAGGTACCTTTTTTCAGGGGTCAAAACCTGTGAAGGACTAGGACACCCCCGATTTAGAAAGGTCAGAAGCTGAGTTATAGCTGAGCCTGTGCTCTTGAAGTTGCAGGGCATTATTTGCATCACTGCGTCTATTCTTCTTCCCCCAGACACAAAGCTCACCATTGCCTGGGATCTCCTTTCTCTTCAACCCCATCAAGCATGAGTGAGGGGACAAGGAGCATTCTTCTACTTAACTGGCCTCTGTACAGGCCTCTGTCCAGTTGTGTCAACACAGGTCTTTGTTGACACAACTGGAGCAAGAAACACAGCTGAGGCTACCTCTACACTACGCAAGTCACCAGAGCTTGTAGCCTCCTCTTTTTACATGCCTCAGTTTTCTTGCAATTTAGTCTTAAGAGTTTCTTAGGTAGGATTTTAGTTGATAAAAAAATGCAAGAAGTTAAAGGAAGCGACAGCAAGTAAAATAGCACCCTGTTATTTTGTATACATTTTTATGTTTGGTTTTGATAAATCCATGCAGTCAAGACTCAGAGCATAGGTATGGAAGCCAACAGGAGTTCACCTGTGCTAGGCACCGAGAGATTAACATGACATGCTATGAACTCTTAAAAATGTAAGATATTTTGTAATAAACATAATCCAGAATATATATCTGAGATTAAATCCAGCCCTACTGGAAAAAAAAGGCAACTTCAATCCACCCAGCATGAAATAAATTGCAGTAGCAGAGCTCTGGAAGGGAGACTAAACAGCTGGACCAGAGAATAAGGCAGCTGAGAGGACCTAAGGAGTCTGAGGGATGGTAGATGAATAAAGAGGACAACAGGACAGATACTGAATCTCACAAATGGAATCTGTACTGAAACTAAGGAGAGCCAGAGAGCGTAGCACCACTCTCAGGTATTCACCCAAGTGTAGCAGCCACTGAATTGAGTATCAGGCCCCAAATGGCATTTTATCAGCCAGTGCCCTGTGTGAATCAGCGGCATAATCTCAATCACCTTAAATCAGACTGGATCAATTGCTTGCTTCCCTCTCCATTTGTTTTTTTCTAGTTTATCTTCTTATACACAGAAGGCTTCATCTAATGTTAATGCCCATATTCCACACTGAACACATGAGATTTTCTTTCACCTCTTGCCAACTGGCTCTAAAAGATGCCACTCAGTCGGCAACAAACCATGCTTCTGGTTTACACCACTCCTTTCACCTGTGGACTTTCGAAGATAGCTGAACACAGAACAGCATCTTTCAGAAAAAACACACAATTTCTGACAAGCACACTTCTGAACAGTGCTCAAAGGTTTGTTATCTGTATACTCACTTTTGAGTACCACACTGTGTGTCTCTGTCTCACTCAGCCAACACAGAAACTTCCAAAATAATAAGCCAAATCAACAACCTTGTTCAAGAAATAAAATATTTTTTAGAAGTTGTTACCTCAAGCTGACGTTTCTTGGATAGTGACAGGCATAATTGAAAATAGAGTATAATTAATGTACCCTATGCTACAAGCCTTCCTTGAAAACCCTGCCATTCCATCTTACAAAATATCACCAAACTCAAATTATTATTCTTGTTATGGCCACGTACAGCTCTTGTATTCTCTGGGCTCTACTCTCCTCCAGTTAAACTGTCAGGGCTTCAATGAAGCCAAGGCTCTTCTCCTGACTGAGATTTAGGCCTCTATCTATTAACTGAAAAATTTCAGTCTTTGCTGAGGTACAAAATTAACTTCTTTCAATGGTTTTCTTTCCTGGATGCAGCAACCACCTGTTTTTCCACTTGTAGGCTTGCAAAGCAATGCCAATCACAAAGCCTGCCAGAAATGACAAAATGCGTATTTTAACAAGCTAAATGGATTAAACTTCAAAGGTCCGATACAATCCAAGGTAGGCTGAATTATAGGACAAATGTTGGTCTCTAATGTCCAGTGGTGCCATCACCCTGAAACAGGAGAGCTGGCCAGAAGGGAAAGGGAAGACTGAGAGAATTGGGATTGTTCAGCCTGGAGGAAAGGTTAGGACTTAGAGCACCTTCTAGGACCAAAAGGGGCTACAAAAGAGCTGGAGAGGGACTTCTGAGAAGGGTGTGGAGTGATAGGACAAAGGGCCATGGCTCTAAACTGAAAGAGTCCAGGTTTAGATATTGGGAAGACATTCTTGACTATGAGGGTGGAGTGAAACAGGAGGCTTTATCTCTCAGGATGCTTTGTCTGGATCAGTGGTCACAGAGGACCAGAGCACAGTAATACCAACGAGAAGGAGGGGATAACATTAAAATCCACTCCTATGTATTAGTCCATCTCTTTACTGTGCACTAAGATTAATCAAGCACATTGAAATTAATTAAAAACTTAACCGAGCAACCTGATTGCTCTGAAAAACTGCATTTCTAAAACCAGTAATCTCACCTCTAAGCTTCTGGATGGCTGTGGGAGTATTTCCTATGAAACATTCTTAGGGGTGACAAAAAGGGTGAAGAAGCACGGCTACTTATCACAGAGAGGTTGCTGCACATCACCAAAACAGCCGCCAGTGGTGCAGCGTTCCCTCTGCATTTAGGGAAGAAGAGGGCTCTCAGACTTTGCTTTGCCTGACTCCTGCAGACCCCTCCACTATGACTATGGTGAAATGGAAATGTTTCACAGCACGAGCGAGATGTGTTGTAGACGTTAGCTTTGGTATCACTCCAAGAGAAGGCCAATGCAAATAAATGTAGACTGTGAAGTGAGAAGGATACAAAAGGGTAGCTTTGATGCTTTTCCAGGGAGAGTCTAAGTCAGAGGGTAGAAGGCAGAAGAGCAGAGAGAGGTTTCAAGGGTGAGTTTGTAGCAGAGACAAAATGAATCCCACGGCACAGGCAAGTGGAAACCATCAGAGAACCCACGGGGCTAAGTTCTGTTGTTCTTCACAAGCTTTCACAGAGATGACAGAGATGCAAGTGTCAGCAGAGCCTGGCCTGGCACCTCCAGCTGGGCTTGTGTGCAGCTGTGGTTGTAGAAGGTAGATCTGGACTGGCAGCAGAAAACAGCACTCACAGCTGTTCCTGGTGAGCCAGCTGCACACAGGTCAAAGAGCAGGTTTTCTGACAAAAAGGGAAAACACACCCTCACAGGGAATGGCAGAGATGATAAAAAACACTGGAGTGCCAAGATATTCTCCGACCTTTTACCCAAAGACTGCAGGCCTTCCAGAGGAGAAGCAACCGAAGTGATACTGGTTCATATTCCACTTGAAGTCTGCACTCACGTGAAGAGAGAGGGATGGCAATCATGTCATTAATGTGACAGCCTTTAGGTGAAAAGGAAACCTGCTACTTCGGAACCCACCTCCATCTTAAACAAAAGCTGCGAGAAAAGACTGTATGGCACATGAACAAATTTCATACGATTTCATGTAAGTTCACATGTTAACAATTTTTCTTTTAAATTTTCAAATTCTTGTAATTTCTTTGCTGCACAGAAGGGAACTGCATTTCAGTTTCATGTGCTGGCTTTGAAAACCCATGCATTAGAAGAATACTAAAGATGGTTTCCTGGAAATATTTTTCATTTTGACCACGGTAATTGTTCTTTCCTCAAAACATATTTTCAAAACCATTCTAAAAAGGACTATAGCTCCTTATTAAAAAAAAAAAAAAAAAAAAAAGACAAGGCAATTGACCTTAAAAATATTTTTCCCCTACAGTTTTGAGAAAGAAAACTTCTATAATTGGCATTTCTCATTAGCAAACTCAGCTATGCTATGATAGTAATAAGTGGGTAGCAAAGTGAGACTACAGTTCTGAAGTGCTTTTTGTTTCTAGGCTAATTTTCCTTATATTATCTGGACCCTTGAGGGATACAGCAGCCTGTCCTATGGTCTGAGCCATGATAAAAACACCATTCCTCAGCCAAATTTCCCTGTTACATTCCCGCTGCTTTTGTCAAAAGCACTATTTTTCTTTTATCCAGCCTCTCCTTTCACATCCGCATCTTAGACAACACGTATCTCTTGTGGAACCCACCTCAAGTTTCTTCAAGCTCTGAAAGACAATGTTAGGATCGATTTTTCTCAGGTACCCTACTCAGGATGATGCTCACTCACAAAGCAAGTACTGGAATTACGAGCAGCTCGGATGCCTGACCTGCATCCACTCAGCAGCAGGTAAAACTACTGGGACTGGTACAAAAGCATCAGAGCAGTCACGGGTCACACTCAATATCCCACCTGACAGCAGCAGCCTCCAGGTGCTCGGCGGGTGGTAGCAAACTGCAGGATAATAAACTTACCTACAGCCTCTTCCTAATCCCTCGACAGGCAGACTCATGACCCAAATGCATCTGAGCACCCACCCTTTCTACTTCTGTCAGCCTAATTTATATCCCCAGCACTTGCTTTCTGGCCAAATCACCAAGAAGTGAAACTTCCTGAAGAAGTCACTTGGCGTTAGCCGCTTTTCAGTGTGATGCCACACATTCCAGAAAGCTCCAGGTCTTTTTTTTGTGCAGAGAAGCTAATTTGAGTTGACTGCCTTTCCGTAAGATTGCGAGGCCGGGAGACAACAGTAGCAGAGCAGAGTGGAAGGTGACAGCAGAACAAGAGTTGAGCATACACTGAGGGCTGACTTAAAACAGCCAAACACACATTTGGCTGGAAGAGAAATACCTTGGTAAATTGGTGTTCATTGTTTGTCAGCATGCACAGCATATGTGCTTATAAACGAACTGTACTGTGAAAATGTCCCCCAGAAAACATTTGAAATTAAGGCAAGATAGTCCATTTTTTTAATTATTTAGTTTAGGCATTAGGCTTTTTCATTTTAAGTAAGATAAAATGTAAGTTGTTCCAGGGGAGATTTAGATTGGCTATTAGGAAAAATTTCTTCATTGGTCAAGCACTGGAACAGGCTGACCAGGGAAGTGGTGGAATCACTGTCCCTGGAAGTGTTCAAAAAACATGGAGATGTGATGCTTAGGGACATGGTTTAGCGATAGGCCTGGTAGCATTCAGACAAAGGTTGGATAGGATGATTTTAGAGGTCTTTTTCAGCCCTAATGATCTATGATTCTGTGTTTGAAGGGAGTGGAGCACTTGTGCCCTGAGTCGACTGAATTAGTAGAAGCTTTCCCACTAAGTTCAAGAGAACCAAAGATCTAGTAAATTCTATGAAAAAAACACAGCAACAGTAAGAGGAAAGATGGTCTGAAAGTCTCTTGCAGCTCTAAAATGTGAATGAGTGGATGTCAAAGGGTCCATAATGTAACAGGAAAAGTGGATACCCACGGTCTTTATTTACCATTTATTTTTTGTTCCTATTTAATTTTCAGGTCTGTAACAATGGCCAGGATGGGAGCTGCAAGTTTTACCATCAGAATGAGGATTTCTGAAAAATTATCATTTTTTAAGTAACACAACCATTAGAAAGAGTTTGAGTGCCTGCCTTAATCACTGCTTAACCTGAGCAAACCAGAAATCAGAGGACAACACAATTACTTTTCTATTTGGCCTAATTTCATCCCACTTAATCCTCCTAATGCTGTGCAGTACATAAAACTTAGGCTACGTGCACAGGGTTATATTTCACCCTTCACACAAGACATGGGCCATCTTCTGCTACAAACCTGTATAACTCCACTGGCTGCAGTGAACCAGGGCACTGTCAACAGAGCAGTGCCATGAGCTGCGTGCACAGACAGGGAGAGAGAGAAAAAGAAACATGTCCTTCTCTGGAGTGTACTTTTAAAGCTTAGATACCTTTTTAGAGGATGTTCCTGAGACAAGACATGTATTACTGTGTGTAGAACATCAACAAAGGAAGCTCCCTGCCTGCTTGCATAGGAGGTCAAACCAAGAGCACATTCTGAGTGCAGTGGCAGAGTAGAGCTGTAAGTGCTGTAGGCACACCAATAAAGGAGCTGCATGGCCATAATCCTGATACAACAGCGCTGCAGTACAGGGCTGGTTTAGAGATATGACATTCTCTGTTAGCATATGCATGAATTGGTAAATTGTTTGAGCTTGGTCCACTCTGGAAAAGCTTTTTGATTTGAGGCTTTTCATTTCAGCAAACAGTTTTAGCGCAGCTAGTTTTTCAAACTGTCAAATTATCTTTCTGAGCAAATACAGTACTGCTACAACACATAAGAATGAGTGAGTCAGTAAACATTTGATTTTTCCATTTCCTGAGAGGTTTTGTCTGAAATAGGAAAGCAGTTTTCATATGCAGCCTTAATGGAGCTAGCAATTGCTCTGGTCAATGGTGAAGGACATCCTTTGTAATGAGTACTGGAAATACTTGTGTTTCCAGTATATACCCCTAGATGCAAGACTCAAAACATAATCATAATTGACTTTATCTATTTATCTTCATGCACCCCAGGACCATCTTCTGCTCAGTCTGGAAGGCATAAAGAGAGACCAACTATCATTCTTGCAATGTTGTGTAATTGCCAAAATAACTGGTGCTCACAAAACCACTGCCTTTAACACCATCCCATTCCCTTCCTTCTCTACCTCCACTTTACATCATTATCGTTTGCCTTGCCCCTCCCACTGGAAGTCCAGCTCTGTCTGAGATAACTCACACTCGTCTAACACGGATATACTGTGCATACATTAAATGTGGAGTTTTGCACAACCTTCAGGATTATCAGCTACATCCTCCCATCACCTCAGCAGTTGTTTGCAAGCTGTCACTGCTCAAATGTTCACCCTTTGTTTACAGCAAACTGATAAAACAGGGCATGAAATGCTTCTGCTACACTAATGCAGAGGGAGAGAGGTCCTGAAAATTAGTTTCCAATTTCCACCTGTCACTCACCTGAACTGAAATACTTCCATTACCCGCTGTGCTGAACAACTTATCAACAAAACCTTCCAGCAAAAGAGGTGGTTGAAGGCTTAAAAGCAAATAATTTTAAAAACTACCAGTCTTGAATCACTGATGGCTTGAACAAAACTTTTGAGTCTCTCACTGAGGCCCTTAAGGCTTAAAAAAACTCAAAAGGCACAATTGCTGCCAAGAATGCCTCAACTAATACTTCCCAGTAATCTTAGTTTACTTTTCTGACATGATGCAGTGACTGAGGAAGTTTGAGCTTCCCTCTTCTGTCATCATCACAGGTAGATGAAACCAAAACTGTAAGAGACAAAGGTAAATTAGGATTGAGAAGACCAGCGTATTAAGGAAGGCCAAGGCTGGAAGGCTGAACGTCCAAGCAAGGTGGTCAGAGAACACCAGACTCCTCTGGTAGCCAAGCTGGGAACAAACCTGAAAAGGACCTGATGCTTGGCAGCCAGGCTGCTGAACACTTTGCCACTGAACATTTGTAAGTAAACGAACCCCAAAAGAGCTGCACAACTTGGATAATCCCACTGAAGTATTCATTTAAAGCAGAAAAAACTTGGAAGTTCTGGTACATTAAACGTTGTTGAGGAGGATGAAGGAAATGGGCATGACTGGTTTGAGTCCTGGACACCTCACACATGTGGCTTGAGGGCAAAGGATGTGGACAAAGGAGACAAAAATGCTTTTTTCTTTTACAAGAGGATGGAGGAGATGGGACAAGGGACAAAGCACCACACAAAAAAACCGCGTTGGCCTGAGGTCTGGGAGGACTCGGGTATGGTGATCTCCTTCATCTCTCTCTGCTCATGAAGCCATTCAGTGCCAACCAAAACCCATGCAGGCATTGATACTACCATTTCACTGGGGCACAGAGTGCACACATCTCAAAATGTGCTCTCTGTCCTGTGATTTGATATGAGCTTTATTTGAAAAAGTGCTCTCCTTGTGCTCTCTCTGTTCTCGTTAACATACCACTGACTGTCTGACTCACCTCTGCTTGCAAAACACTGTAGATTTTATTCCTGATTTCTATTTCCCTTGTTGAATGCTTTATAATAGAGATAAATAAATAAACTTTCCCCTTTTAATTTATTTTTTTAAATTACCTGCATCACTGACTGGTTTCTGCTGAAGATCATCAAGCTAAATGAAATTCTAAAAGTAGTAATAGTCAGAATTTTGCTATGGCTATCTACCCCTACTTTGAATAACAAGAAAGAGGAACAGCAATTTTAAAATTATTACATTTTGCTATTCCACAACACAGTAATATTTTTTGTAAATCACTCCACCTCACATCATTGCAAACAGCAAGCGTGCTCTCCATGCACTCCATGGTGAAATTTAGTATGAGAGAGTAATGGGATTTAAAGCTGAACAGCTGTTTTGCTAGCCCTCTATACCAGGGCAAATATCCTAGAACCAGGAATCAGCATGATTTCAGCAGGAATTTTGAAACCAGAAAATACATATCAAAAGAATAATGAAAAGTAGACTCTTACTCAACAAATCATTGTGTTCTTTTGAAAATTACAGTTTTTTAAAGTCCTCCTGTCTTTGGAACTCACATTGCTCACACTTAGAAGCCAATATTCCTGCCCCCTAAGAGGAATAATGCAACCAAACATCTGCTCTCTGGTGAGTGCATTTTAGATCTGTGAAACCATTTCATTGAGTTATTCAGCCAAGAACCCCATGAATAACTTTGGACCAGATTATATCATCTTTCATGACTGTGAGATACATCCATCAGATCAAGTCTGACAGCAGCAGATATTGTCTCTGCTGTATAAATGAAGCCAGGGGAGTAATTCCTCTTAAGATAAATGAAGCCTTACCCTTACAAAAGGATGGCAACATTAGGAAAGTGTTATGAAGATGTTAGTTTACCAAGAAGAAATGACTGAAGAAGACAGGGTTATATGTTAGCCAAGGTGATGTCTGGAAAGCAAATGAAGACTTAAAGATAGAAAACCAAAAACCAGTCTGTCCTAAGACACTAGTCAAGTAGCTATTTCTAGTATCAGAAATGAACTTTTAAAAATACTTAGGGAAAAAAAGTGCAAAAATTTTTTATAAGGCTGCTGGGCTGCAAGACATTAGAGCATGAACTCCTTCTTGAAATGGATTAATTGATGACATAAGAGATTTATTTTTCCTTTGAGCACCCTACTGGTGTTGATTCCAAAGACATGAGCATTTGATTGGATAAATGACTGCAGATTAATTGCAGGTCATTATGTACTGGAAAATACAGACTGCTATGCCAGGAGATGCAGAGCTACTGGTACTGAAACAAATGTCAGCAAGTTTCTTTACCACTACCTTAACCCAAATATTCTTATTTAGAGAAAACAGACAGCAGGAGGACAATGAGGTTGATGGTATTTATTCTTTTTTTTTTGCCATTCCAGTCAGGGCCTCTTTCTGTTGAACTTTGTTCAGACTGCGATTAATATTTCTTCATGTAAATAACTTATTAATTACTCCTATGGTGATTAGAAGTAAGGTCTGATATCATGCTTGGGCAACAAGATTGTTAAGGGTTTTATAAAAAAACAAGAGTGTCTCAGTCTTCTATTTTGAGAGCTGTTAGAGTGGCAGGAAAATCTGCCTTTGGTGGTGCTTTTTCCATAGGGACAAATGCAGACTTCCTGAGGCACCACAAGCAATACTGAATAAATGCAATGCACCAAGTTCACACCACTGCTGCTCTGGGGAACACCCTTCTCTTAACAGGACTGCTGAGTCCAAAGGAAGAGCAGCAGAGGGGTTGGGGAACACAATTTTGGTCATCAAATCTAGCGGGTAGTTTCAGAATTGAAGTCTGGGTAAATAAAATTACTCAAAGAAAGTGCAAAACATGAAGAGATAAAACAGTGATACAGAGCCAATATAATATTTCAGTATATCTTAAATGACATCCTATTTTCCTCCTGTTAGTGAGAAAAACAGCTTATGGCTTTGGTCCACCCAAAATAATTTTCTTCCCAGCTCCTAGTTATTTTCATCACTGAACCACAAATTCATGAAATTCTCTCTAAAAATCCAAACAGTGAGCACAAATATACACACAGAATTAGCAAACATAGGGGTCCTTTGCTAGATCCTTAATTTGTTTTCCTACTTCCAACTCCACACCCCTTCTCTAGATACCAAAGTCAAAAGTAGGATCTTCTCTGTCAAATTCATGGCACTAACACAATACAGAAAAACAGATAAACCCTTGCACTCTCAACTGGAAATAAATAAGGAAAATAAACCTCACCACTATTCAGAGTGGTATACAACTTTATGATTGTAATTACAAGTAAACATAAAATGAGACCTCCAAAAAACAGCCCTGCAGGAAAAAAAAATTAAAATTGTATGCTTAATCTTTCTGCTCAATGTTTTGGGCCAAAACTTTTCAAATCTGAGTAATTTCTGGCAGAAATCTGTATGTTCCAGAATTTTATTTTGCTATGGAAACTGCTTGAATAAGAGAAACAAAGCCATAGACCGACCATTTCTAGTCAAAATTTCCTCCTCTTTCATGCAAATAACACAAGTCCTCAAACAGCTTCTCTTTAAAGATCATCTCCTGCGGCACAGGCACAGCTTTTCTCGCTGAACACCTGTGAATTAGTAATATTCTGCAACTGCCTCGCATAATCTGTGAGCGATCGCAAGCAGCGCACAGCCAGCCCCCCCAGCCCCGAGCGCTGAGCCCGCTGACAGCCCACGGGCTGTCCAGGTGCCGTCCCTCTGATGTGGATTGCACCTCCTCTGGGACGGGCAGCAGGGCAGATTAACGTGGCCTTCAGCCAACTCAGCAGTGCTGTTACAGCTTCTCTACCAAGCTCAAGATGAGTATCACCGAACCCCTCACTTCCTCTCCTTCCACAGCTGCCGCTGTCCTTATCTAACCTCAGGCACCTGAACGTTTCCGAGCTGTTTCTCAGAGGTTTGGGTCACTGGCTGCACGCACTGGGGCATGCATGAGGGCAGCAGCAGACGTACCATGTGTGACAGCCCCACATAAACAATGGCCTCTCTCCACTCACTGCTGTAGTGGTGCCTGAAATGATTAGGTACAAATGATTTGTCTCTCGAGTTTTTGGCAGCCTTACAGTAGTAATGTGGTGGCCACAACCCACGACCCACCTCGAGTTTTCCCAAAACCACAGGCTGCGCCAAAGGGCTGCCCTCTATCTGATGCTCACCAGCACAGAAAACCAACCTGCAGCCATGAAGTCAGGACACCACTTAATGGCTGGAATGGGTGATCTTACAGGTTTTTTCCAGCCTAAATGGTTTTATGATTCTATGTCTGCATTCAGAGTACACGGCCTGTGCAGCCAGCAAACAGTGGTGTCTCAGTGAAAGCCTCAGGAAGCTGGGTATTTCTTGAATGGCACTTTATTTTTCTGGTGTTTGATTTGCCGAAAGACACTACCTGCTTGTGATGGCTTTCATGACTGGCAATTTGTGTTACACCTTCTCACGTCTTTCCAAATAACATTCACTGTATTCTCAAGACAACTGGGAACAATTTGTGTGAGTGATGCAAGGATGTGAAACCTTCATCAGTTTGTGGCTCACATTTGCTCTGCGGAGAACTGAAATTCCCTTGACTCAGCCCAGTGTTGGAAGTATAATGCTGGAGACTGGTTTCTTCTGCCTGACCTGGTTCTGCTTACCCACTATCACCATGTATTTTTTAAGGTGGAGCCCATTCCACCAGCAATTCAAATCCCTGAATTCTCCAGTTGCTACGATGATCCAGTGACAAATAATTTTTCACACCCAGTTCTTTAAAATCTGTTCCACTTTTCACCATGGTGGATTACAACCCACAGTTCTGCAGTCTAGCAAAGGTTTGAGCTACTTAACCTCTCCCTAAGTCACACCAAAGTGATGTGCACACACTCCCGTTCCACACACATGTGTTTTCCCTGCTCATCAGCAGCATTCCCAGCACAGTGACTGGCAAGACACCTCCTCAGGTGTCATCATCAAAAGCACTGTTGTCATCAGAGTAATCTGTGGGCACGGTCCTTACAAAGAAACAAAAGACATTTGGTGGCACTTGGCTACAAATGGCATTTGGGGACAGTCTACTGGGGTTGTTACCCTGCAGTCCAGTTTCTGTTGGCTGTCCTGCTCTTGTCCTGCTTGCCCTCAGGTCTGCTCGCTGACTGTGGCATATCACGAGGTAGGAGAGCTTTAGCACAGGAGACCCTGAGCTTGTGCAGCAGGTTTGCTCTCTGAGGGGCCCGACTCCTTCACAAGACTGTGTCAACTGTAAATTTTTCTTCTGGCTTCATTTATCCCAATACGGCATTGCCATCGCAACAGTGTTATTCTGACAGGTTAATGAGTGTGTTTCATTGGTATTACAAGCAAGCTTTGAGCACAAAAGAGAGTGATTTGGTGTTCTAGAGAAGAAAAAGCATCCTTTTACAACTACTCTTCATTTTTTCCAATACTTTGCCTTTCTCCCATAAATTATTCCCATGAGATGCTCCAAAATTCTCAGGTTCATTATACAAAGTTGTATTTTTCAAGTTTCTTGCAAAATATCTCAGCTAATTAAGAACAAGTAGCTTTAAGTTTCTCTTCAGTTCATGTGTTACTAAATGTCCCCCTCCATGCACAAGGGACAGAATAAAGCCTGGAACAAGCAGAAGAATAAGTTACGATAGAAGAGCTACCAGAAATTACTCAGCAAATACAATAAATTATTGTATATGTGGAAATTAAATGTACTTCATTTTGTTGTCACTGGGTATTTTACAAGCGTGGGTGACAGAAGCACAGAGCAGAATACAAATGTGATACAACTGCCTCTTGCAGTCTGTGTGTTTCCATCGAAGTTGGATTTTTTTCCTCCTCCTCTCCTTTTGATAGATTTAAACTGATGGATGGTGCAGCAAGATTCTGAATTAACTGGAGCCTCAGCTAAGCAGTAAAAAGCAGCAGAACAAACATCTGTGGAAATTTCACAGCGCAATCACATGCTCCTGATTGATTTAGTCAACAGAGCAGCTCTTCTAAGAGGGTCCAACCCTCATCTTCTCTAGAAACCTGCTAGCTTTGACAACCTCTAAAACGCATTCAGGTTCACTCACATGAGACTCTGCCAGGGTCAAACAGGCACGAGATTCAGACATGTTTCTGCACACTTATACACCATCTGTCTTCAGACAGGAATGCAGCTTGATTTTACAATTCTGCAGAGTTCAATTTCAAGATCAGTTCCACCTTCTGAGACTGTAACAGTGGACTTGGAGCTTTTAAGAGAGTTGGTGTCTCATAGGCATTTGCCATGATTTTGTCTTCAATGGCAAGAGCCATTAATTATAAATGATGCTCCTCTATTGCATAACTTTTCTGAACAAAGGATCAGCCTTCCACTTGCTAGAGCACAGCAAAGAGAAAATGAAGTCAAAGAAGGTGTGTATTGTCAAGACTATTTAAACAAATGGCTTAAAGGAGTAGAGGATGAGTGGCAGTGTGGCAAGGTAACCACCCTGTATGCTCATGAATAACACTGACACCCTCAAAACAAGAAAAGCAGAAACCTTACTTCAAAAGCAAAGGATAGCCAAGCCCCATAGCCAACTTCAAACCTCCATCTAGCAGACACAATTCTGTTATTTTGGCAATGAGTGGCATGACTTTACAGTTTGTGCTGGTCCTCAGACCCCTAGAGGAGATGTTAAACCCACGATCGATCAGCACATTTCTGCGCACGGACCTGCCTTGAAGCTAGCTCTCGTTCCGGTTAAGATGCGCGAATAACGTAGCACAAGTCCTTCAGGAAAATGGATCAAAACACTGTCTTATACATATAAGCCCATTCTGTCCCCACTCCTCCACTGTGGCCACCCCTTTCTGACTAATTACGCCCTTGATCACTCCCGTACAACTTTCACTATAACCAGAAAGTATGGCAGCTCCACAACACATCCCAGATGCTCTTACGGGATATCCTGTACCCTGCACTACTGGAGTTGAAATAAAGTACAGAAAACCCACTTGGATAAGGAAAGTTATCTTGTACTTCAAGAGGCTGGACAGACATTGATCCACTGGCTCATTAGGGAAAAAAGAAGTGCAACAAGTCAACTGTATGAATGACGCTACCCTGCATTCCCTAGGTCTGCATGAATTGCCCCCATCACTGTTACATGTGATTTCACAGAAACATAGGGCTGGAAGGAACCTTTAAACACCATCTGCTTGCAACCCCTCTGCCATGAGTAGGGACACCTTCCACTAGACCAGGTTGTTCAGTGGCCAGAACACTTCCAGGGATGAGGCATCCACAACTCTGGGCAACCTGTTCCAGTGCCGCCCCACCCTCAGAGTAAAGACTTTTTCCTTCTAAAATCCAAATAAACCTACCCCACTTCAGTTTGAAGCCATTCCCCCTCGTTCTGTCACTACATGCTCTTGTAAAGACATCTGATTGTTTACAACACAGGCCAGCCATGCAGCTCTGTTTTGACAGGTACAGGCTACCAATAAAGCAGGTGTTCCAAAAACAGGAGAAAACAGGTGAATGTTGACCCCATATCTAACAACCCAGATAATGATTAGTCAGAGTAGGCAGTTGAATTCCCATTCTGTAGCCTCCCTTTCTCAGCCCCATGTCCATCCAACAGACGTTGATGGTAGCACAATTTTAACAAAAGCATGAGATTTTCAAAATCAGGCGCACATCGTGAACAACAATGCCACTCACAATGGGTCTCTCAGCTGCTGCCAAGCAAGCATGTCTGAAAAGCACCACTGAAAAGCAAGTTTCACTCTGGATATGCAAACCTAGCAAACAATACCTAAATAGGGAAGAGATGACGAAAGAAAGCTGCAGCATCAACTTTGCACAACAGCAGTAATAAACATGCTGGTCATTATTTTTGTGTTTATGCCCCATCCAAACATCTAGCTATTAAAAACTCCAAGAGCTTTAGGTGTTCTTCAGAAAACAACTGGGTTTGCAAATTGATGTTGGCACCCACTCTTTGGAGTGATCAGATTAAAAACAAAACAAAACAAAACAAACAAACAAAAAAATGCCCTGAGAATGGTACAGGGCTAAGTCTGAAGAATTCAAAGTAACATCAAGCCAGGGTATCTGAAGAGTGTGGAATTCCCCCAGAGTTGGGACATTCAAAGCACAGAGCATCACTGACATCCAGGCAGAGCCACAGCAGACACTGTGCAGCAAGTTCTGGAGCACTAACCCCCAGCTGCCAAACACAGAACACAACTGAACTGGTTTAACTCACATGGGAATCTCACCTGGGAAGCAATGATCTAAAAACAAAGCAAAGATTTCAAGAGAAGTCATAATCTGGGGTGTCCTCACTTACTTCCTAGGAAATAAGCATTCTGATTTCAATCACTCAGAACAAGGTGGCACAGCTGATTTCACCACCCTTGTGTGAAAACTAGTGGAGAGTTGACCATATATCACAGACTTGCTTGGGCACAAGCCAGAAGAGAGAGAAAAGACAGGCTCGTAAGTCTTCAGGCATCAGCACTACAGGATTTATTTTTGTTTTACCTTTATTTTGAGAAAACAAGGATGGGGAAAAATAATCCTGAAGGCAGATCTTACTCTTGAAGAGTCACCATCTGAAAAAGTTTCTTTCACCCTAACTTCACCCAGTACACATAGGACAGCATTAGTGGATTAAAGAAATGTTTCTTTTAGGCCCTGCTCATAGGTACCTATTTTCCATTAGAGAAGTTTGCATATCTCGAGGGTCTAGTGCCACAATAAGTGACAATTCCACAATAAAATTTCAAAGTGAAATTCACAACAGCGCCTTGTGAACACAACTGGAAAAACACGTCCTCCATGCTGTTGTATTATCCACAC
Source organism: Machaerirhynchus nigripectus (assembly GCA_013397975.1). Classification (NCBI taxonomy): domain Eukaryota; kingdom Metazoa; phylum Chordata; class Aves; order Passeriformes; family Dicruridae; genus Machaerirhynchus; species Machaerirhynchus nigripectus. Next base: position 33,587 of record VZRQ01004171.1, on the reverse strand, counting down.
AACTGCGAGATATTTGTGGCTGCCAAAAGTATTAACAAGAAAAATTAGAGCATGAGCAAGTAGGCTAATCAGTTCAACATACTATCTGATGGAAGTAATAATTACAGAAATGTTTGCCAATTTTAAAAAAGCAACGAACAACAAAGTACAATGGTAGATAGACTCTTATCATTGAACAAAGAGGCAGGGAAGAGCGAGCAAAGAAAAAAAAAATCAAAGTTTTTCATGACAACCAATGCTGTCAAAGAAAATTGAGGTACAGTACTAAAAAAAATTTAAAATCAACTGAAAATTTGAAAGTCTCTTTCTTCTGCTGCTGAACTCTCTCAACTCAGAAAAAATGTCTCCAATTACAGACCAAGCAAAAGGTTCTGTAACTGAGCAGATGTGACTACATGGCTGAGAAATTAAGGATATGGTTCTCCACTAGCTCCTTCTCTCCTCTGACATCTCATCAATCAGAAAAAAAACCCAAAGCAATCTTTATTGTGTGTTGAAACAGGTTAAAAAGCACCAACAACCAGCACAGTTCTGACCAGGGTTTTTGTAGTAATTCTACATATGCTGAAACAAGTTCACATCCACCATCAAAGGAGAAAAGCCACTTGGTATCGTCCTTTGCTGATACACATGGGTTTAGTTATCTTTTTCAGCATCACTGTTTTTCCACCCAGAGTGGGCATAAGCCAACATTCAAATATGCCACGTGAGAGCCAGCAATGAAAGTTGGAGGAAAGGAAGGAATACAAATAAATAAGGGAAGGTAGTAAGGAGCTGTTGTCATAGCTCCCAGTGCTTGACAGATCCTCAGCTGATGTAAATTTTGTCCTTTTTCCTCCCCTGTGTCAAGCCTTGAAAGCAGATTCTCTTCCTGTACAGTACATTCAAAGTTACCTGTGGACAAATGCATAAAGGACTTCCCCTAAGGTCTTGCCAGTCTTTATTTTTAGAACTAGCCAACCCAAAAATCAGACCTGAGAGCAGCAGAGATGATTTAAAAGAGAGGGAGGTGCACAGCAATGTCCTCAGATTAAACGGGATTCTGAAATTCAAAGGCTGAGGGGAATCACACCAAGTAGCCTCAGCCTCAGCGGTAACCCCTTCTGCAGTAACTCTTGGGGAAACCCTCCTTCCCAAACCAGGCACAAAACCCCCATTGTACAAAACCGAGAGGTTTAAAAAAAAAATCCGTCCTGTGCCCAAGTAGAAACAGGCAGAAATCCCTGCAAAAAGCCACGATCTCTGTTTTTTCTCACCATACCCACCTCATTTGCAGTAGGGGGGATGTCTGCTGGGGTCCCTGCTCTGTCCCAGGTGCCTTCACGCCCCACAAAAAACCACACCGCATGCAGGACCAGCGCTGTTACTCCGACACATTTATTTCTCAAGTACTCACCCAGAAAGAGCCAGAGAACTACTGTACAACCTTAGACCTTGGAAATCTCATCTCTCTACCTGCAAGCTGCCAATGACAGCTGATCAAAACGCATTTCTCTCCTTTCCCTGCCACGGAGGTTTTGCAGAGATGCAAAAAGACCCAGTGTCAGGGGTCTCTCAAAGCATCCAAACCCGACAGGGACATCGCACACGGTGACATTTTAGCACCTCTGCTCCAAAGCATCTTCCCCCGCATGCGGCGCGACCATCACGCCCTGCTGCTGCCGCCGCAGCCTCCTCCCGAACTGCAGCCCCCCCGCACGGCCCCGCGGCTTGGGGGCACCGGCTGCGGAACCCCGTCCCGGCAGGGGTTCCCGGGGGTGTTGCCGGGAGGAATCCCGCGGGAAAGGGCGAGCGAGGGGGTACCCAGCACCTG
>VZRQ01004171.1:8527-31407 GCA_013397975.1 Machaerirhynchus nigripectus | reverse complement strand
CTTCCCCAGGGTTCTCCCCTCCCTGGGGGCTGGAGCAGGGTCCGGGGTCCGAGGACATCCCTACCTGCACTCGGCGGTGGCCGGCGGAGGCTGGAGACAGCTGGACATCTCCCCGGGTTGCTCCTTCCCCGGTCGCGCCGCGAGGAGCACGATGCCCTAGGGGCTTCGCCGGCATCATTGCAGCAGGACTGCATCGGGAACAGAGGGATGGGGTCTGGGTGACCCGCAGCGATGCTGGTGCCCCAAAACCCTGGGGATGCGCCGGGTTACCAGAGCCCTGCAGCCTGGAGCAGAGGGGTGACAGTGGGGTGGGATGCCGACCGTGGTCCAGGCATTGGCAATGCTGGTGTGCCCCCTTCCCCATGCCTCATGCAGGGCACCGGGCAGGACTGCAACGCTTCTGCACAGTGTTGTGGTCCTGAACCCCAAAGCCATCCGTGGCCCCGTCCACCTGAGAGCTACCAGGACACTGAGCACATGGTACCCAGCAGAAACTTGTCCTCAACAAGCTGCCTTATGAACTCAGAACACAAGGAAAGTAGCTTGTGCTTTCTCTGTCTGAGGCTTAGATTTGCCTCCAACTCACAGATGTGTTACTATAACTGAGAATGGTACCACCCCAACTACATTCAAGCTAAATTCCTAGTTGGCAGGGCAAAGAAAAAAAGTGACCCAGGAGTTATTCTACTGCAAATGAGCACAGAGTCCTGGCTTCCCACAAACGTGTGGCATGTTCTTGTCAATATGCCTTAAGTATAAAATTGAAAAAATAAATAGCACCCACAAGCTACAGTAAACCACGCCAACATAATTTTTATCTGTGGATCAATGGAATTTAATTCCTCAGTTGCCAAGCTATCTTGCAGAAGCATTTTTGGGTATTCATCACCCCACCATTTCATGGTCAGGGTGCACTCTGCCATGTGGCAGTGGGGTGGCTTGCCAGAGACCACCACTAAGCCCAGACTGTTTGTGTCTCACCAGTATGGACCACGGGCCACATGTACTGAGGAGTGCAACCAGATGAGTCGTGCAAAGTTATTCACTGAAGGTTTGAGAAGTGTTAAGTTTTGTCTGCTGCAATGCAGAGGAAAACCTTTGCGTATCCAAAGCCCTTTTCCTTTGTAAGACAGCTGGAGCACAGACACAGCCCACTGAAGGGTGAGAAGTATCTCTGTTTGCTTAAGCAGTGCCACAGCATCAATAGCATTGCTCTGGTCATCCCCAAAGACTGATATTTATCCAAGAGATCAATCAAATTACATTAATTTCAGGAGTGATTGCTTGGAAACTTAACATGAGAATCTCTTCTTTGCAGCTTTCTGTCCCTGCAGTTTCATTGTTTCTTGCATTGTTTCTCTCCATAAGAGGCATCTACTGTCCCTGGTGGATGTAGAGGAGGCAAAGGGAAAGCAAAGCACTCCCATGCCTTTCTGCTCTTTCCCCACTTTATGCCATCACCAAGCCTAGTAGGAGCAGAGCAGGAAGGCATGATTTGTTTTCCTCCTGGTTTTTGGTCATATGGATTTCTGACCCACTTGTCATTTCGGGAAAGCTCAGCTGGGCGTGAGGTTTTCTTTCCTTGTGTGGTTGTTGCGTGGCTTTCGTGGAGCTACAGCAGTAGCAACAAGGGCTATTTTTAGCCTAAAGTAGGCCAGGCAGTTCTAGAAGATGTATTAATAGGAGGAACATTTGAGAACAAAACAAGCAAACAAAAGAGAAAACAAACTGAGAAGTGTAAACAAGGATAATCTTTTACCAGAAGCAACTGCTAAATAGTAATTATGAGGAACTGCATCCTCTGTATCAGGGGACATGACCCCATCCCACAGCAAACAAACTAATGCAGTCCCTCATCAATATGTGTTGCCTCCAGAACAATCAAAATATCTTGTTTTAGCACCATGTGTCTGGAGTGGGATTTTTAGAGATGCGCAGTTCATCAGACTGCAGTATGCATTCATTTCCCAAGAAAAGCATACCTAGCCTGGAAGTTTAAATAGATATTAATCTCCTTCTTAGAGATCACTACACATTTGTGTTTTGAATCAGAGTGTAGCTGGTACCCAAAATGTGTTGCCCAACTTGCTGGGAGAATTCACGCCCACGTTTGTAGTGAAATCCTGTGAGCAATGTGCAGCTCTCTGCAGTAGGCAGAAAAGAGACAAGGATGTGTACAATAAGAGGAAGATTCATATTCTGCTGCTAAAAGCAACAAATCTTAGTTTTCAATCGATGATAATTCAGTGGGAGGCACAGGTATCTGTCAGCTCCTTTATCCTTCTTGGAGTTTGAAGACTGGATTGCAAAAGTTCACCAGTCTGTAAATCTTCGTGGAAGAATGAGTGCAGCAGCATTCATCAGAAACGTGTACTTCCACATGGACTCACAGAGATGGTTTTTAGTTGGTTTTTTTTTGTTTTTTTTTTTTTAAAGCTTCTGGTAGTAGTTGATTATCTTTTCTCCATCAGAAGTCCCAGTAAGACATCTCACATTCCGGATCTTGTTAGAGTCATTCCACTGCAGCCAGTTGCAGAACATGCTCGATGCTGTTTGCTTGCCTGAGTGTTTGGGTAGATGCAATCCAGAAATCCAGGACAGTCTGTGTCACCATAATCATCCATTACTCCATCAAGTATTGTAGTAGGATGCTGTAGCAAGCTGTAGTGACAACATAAGTGTTTGCTATATATAGCCCACATTTGCTTGCTGCTAATTTTGTGAGACAATTTCCTCAAAAAGCAGAAAGAATCAGCACTTTTTTCTTTATCTCCCTAATTGACGAGCGCGTCTCTGTGTCCCCATCTGACTCTTTTCTACAGCAGTGTGAATACGTACAAACTTTCAGATGAAGTGACATCAGAGTTTAGGGCATAAGAATTCAACCTAAGGCCTCACTGTTTTTATGTGTCCCTCAGTTTGCCCTGATGGTCTTTTCAGCTGCAAAAGTATAGACTTTTTTGCACAGCTTTTTGAATCCAGATCAAGTTCTAAGTGTTTCGCTGTCCAGAATAGCCACACCTAATTCATGCCCACACCTCTTGAAGCACAGAGCAAGAAAATGAAAACATACATATGCACAGATCTAACTGCACCTGTAGGATTCCTGTACAAGGCATAGAGGTGAAAAGTTTGCAACCAATGTAATAAAAAATAGTTTTAGGACTAATTTGGGGATTTTTTTTTTTTAGCTGAATATATTCTGCCTAAGAACACTGCACTTACTTAATCATCTTTGCCACGTGCTTGTCAGGCAGCAATGACAGGTTACCAATCCTAGCCTTGCCTGAGCAAAATTAGGATACAAGTCTGCAAAGAACCTAAAGCTAAGCATGTGACCATGATGGCAGGTCAGGTGTCACTCTGGAGAGCAGGGGCTGACTGCTGCAGAGCTGGCAGCGAATTCATGCTTGGCAGATCTGTTTTCACCATGCTTTATTTTCTCCTGCTGTCTTGAAATGAATTACACACACACCCCTTATTGCTAGCCAGAGACTTAACCATACCACTGTTTTGGTGACAGATGTTCCTGGTTAAGGACATGCAGTGTAAGTTGTTGTAGTCTCAATAGCAGGGCACTTTGCTGTGTCGTAGAATCACAGAATGGTTTGGGTTGTAAGAGACTTTAAAAACCATCTTGTTTCAACCCCACTACCATGGGCAGGAACACCTTTTGCTAGACCAGGGTCCTCCACTGTAGTACTTAAGTCTCTTAAAATCTAGATTTAGATGTTTACCTTATATCACAGATAGAAAAATCAGTTTCTCTAGTATCTGAGGGGGCCTCAGTAGGCCACCATCACATCTGCAAAATTTCCAAGGGGCGAGGAAGGAACCAGCATCCCTGACCTGATGTGGGACTCCAAATCCGGCACTGGCCAGGCTGCAGGGGTGCCATAAGAGGTGGTGAATGTCCCATCCTTGGAAACGTTCAAGGTCAGGCTGGGCACAATTCTGAAAACCTGATTGTGTGGAGGGTGTCCCTGTGCATGGCGAGGGGGTTGGAATGAGACGGCCCTTAAAGGTCCCCTCGAGTCCAAACCGTTCTGTGATTCTGTGAGCCTGCCTTCACAGCGCCAGGCTGGGAGGCCAAGTCCACCTGAGTCGAACAGCAGCCCAGGCAAGCCTCTCATGAGTAACTCTGAGTGGCCTGTCAAATTGCCAGAGTCCTGAAATAGGTCAGGAATGCTTTCTGCCGGACTCTGCCGGACTGACGGGCCACCAGCCGCTACAGTCTGTGGCGGAATGCTGCTCAGACCTTGGGGGAAGAGATAGTAGCAGAGAGGCATCAAGGATTTCCTCTCACTCGTTGCAGACGAGTCACTGCATAGCTAATTAGTCGCAGGAAAATGCACCATCTGTTATGCCAATGCAAGATAACAGTACTCCACTTCAGCTTCAGGGAAGACCAGCCTCATAAACAACCCCATACCTAAACCTTCCTTCAAATGGACTCTTTTGGCCACAGGGACCTGTGATGGGAGCTGCTGTTTCTCATTAAACACTCAGTAGGCTAAACACAAAGACCAGTTTCTTATCTGACATCAAAGGATTCAAGCATAACACACAAGTTACAGCCCACAGAGAGGGAATAGACTGGTTTCTAACATGTCACATTGCTGCTACAGGTATGAAAATCCTTTAGCTGCCACTGACAGAGAAAAAGTCTTCACCACGGAAAAGATTCACAGGGAATGGGAACAAAGAGGGGTGGGAATAGAATGAGTAACACACCTTGCAATGCAGAGAATAATCCAAATTATTCACTCCGTAAGGAGTGAGGAACCAGCTTCCTGATTTTCAACATCAGATTGAAGCTTTCTAGCAAAATAAAACCCAAGCTACCTCTATATGTTTACACATGCACACACAAACAAGGCTGCTGATAGAGTATGATACACCTAAGTTTGGGAAAACAATCTTGTAGCTTTCTGATAGCAAATTACATTTGCATAATGAAGTGTACTGGCAGGCAAGCTCAAGCTGAGTGGGTGTAGGCAGGTAGTACGCTTCAGCAGTAACTTAGAAATCTGTCCCCTAGCACGTTTAAGGAGTTTATGTGCCTCAAATCTTTGGGTGATTTTTTAGCTTTTTTTTTTNNTTTTTATTTTTTTTTTTTTTTTTTTCAGTTCTTTAAAAATTTCTGGCATCTTCCTATTAACAAGAAAGAAGATGCCATCTCCATATGGATAACAGCAAGTTCATAATTACTGCACAGGAAGAGATGAACTGGTCTGAAGAGACCAGAATCCGCACCTGAATGGAGATGCCCTGTATTTTTTCTGGTGTGTGCCTAAACCCAGCACCGCAGACAAACAGTCCACAATGTCTGAGAGCAAGATGTGCGTTGCAGCCCAGTTTTCTCTGTTGCCCTTTATCTCTTGGACTAGAGCCTCAAAACAGGACACCCCCCCCTACGTGAACATTATTTGAACCCAAATTTTTTACTGCTCAGGTGCCTTAAGGATAAACTCTGCTTTTCCGCATAGCATTTGAAAGAATAAAAATAAAATTCAAAAAATTACAGGCAGTTTCAGATTTGGCTGTGTTGCAGATCTAGGACGAAAAGGTTGTCCTACACAAAGGTGTACCAATTTAGCTGAATTTGTAGCCCTATTTATATATTTCTGTATCAACTCACAGGAGTTTAGCTTGCCTCCCTAATTTGCTGAATTAGATTTTAGCTTCTAACCAAGCTACACAAGGTTTTCTCTGGTATATCTTGATGCGTTTTCAATTTACATTAATTTTCTTTATTCCTGTACAAAAGTGTTGAACTGCACTCTCTCTTCAGGTAGCGTTCATACTCAGTGGGATGCTATTTTAGTTCTCAGAGCTAGTTGTTCTCGTCCCATCGCTTGCTTTTTCTTGCTTTTGGATGTTGTTTAAAAAGTGTATTCAGTTTTTGGAGGTTGATCAGAGGATGGGCAGACCCTTTGCCAAGAGGCAGCCTACCAACTTTGATGTATTAGTGAAATTTTAAAGCAAAGGGCATGAATCTTGTGGCCTGTGCAAGCAAAAGGTTGTACTTTGGTGGTGTTTTACTTGATTGTATTTGTTCATGTTGCAATTGCACCTTAAGCTGAAATCCAGCAGCATTCATGAGCTGAGTAAATCCTTCTGATCATGTATTCCATCAGTGTATTCCTGGACCTCTTCATCCTAGAGGGAAAACACAAACTTCTAAGCATTTTAGTCTGATCTCTAAGGATGAGCAGTCAAGCATCCTTACTCAGCTATTTAGACCCATGCTATAAGAGCTAAACTAAAAATCACTGCTAGACATGCAGGTAAATGATGGAACCACTGTCTGGATTCTGTCCAGAGGCTACCCAAGCTAATCAGGACATGGGAAAATGTTGGACATGATGTGAGGGAACTGTTGGACATGTACCTGCCCCATCCCTGGAAACGTTCAGTCAGGTTGAATGGAACCCTGAGCAACCTGATTTAGTTGAGAATGCCCCTGCTTATTGCAGGGTGGTCAGACTAGCTGGGCTTAAAAGGTCCCTTCCAACCCAAATTATTGCATGATCCCACAAGAAATAGCAGTGTGAGACACTGACAGGTGGTGCCACAAAGGATGGATGGACCGATGTCACAGGCATCTGAGGGGGTGTTGTGTGAGACATGGCCTAACTCGACAGATAACTGGGGAGAGCACTAAGGGCCTTGAGGGAAAGACAGCCTTGAAAAGCTGCCAAACCCACGTAACTCTATCAGGTGTACTGCATCAGACAGGTAACAGAATCAGAAATATCAAATTTGGTGTCTAGGAGGAAAAAGTAATTTGAAGTTGTTGATTTGTGAGGAAACTGAGGTGGACATAAGAAGGTACAGGAGGGGTGAAATGAAGATTTAAGAGATGTGAAAAGGGATAATAAGGTCTGCAGATGATATAAGTGGGGCTGTCTGGGGGTAGCTGACAGTCTGCCCTGCCCTTGGGCGTGGCAGCTGGAGCAAGAGAGTGAAAAAACCCCTCAGCTCCACTGTCACCATTTGACAGTGCCTGGTTATGGCCTCAGGAGAACAGGATGAGAGCAGTCCACCCCTGCACCCAGGGGGACCGAGTGGAGAATCCCTGTAATGCCATGCGAATGCCCCTTCCAGGTCTGGTGGCTTTGGGGGCTGAGCACTGCTGCCTAACCAAACTCCCAATCCCAGTCCTTGCCGCTCTCAGGTGCTGCTCCAGAAAAGGGCCAAGAGATGCACACTTGTGACATCTCACCATTCATGTCTTTGCCTCCCAGGCCAGGTCCAGTGCCTGTCAGCTCATGGTTACAGGTCCAAGCTATCAGCATGTGCAGTAGTGATTTGCTGCAAAAAGTCCTTGAAGGTCTCAGTTTGCACAAGACTGAAGGACAAGGAGAAGCTTTGGAAAACCTCACCTGCCAATATTAGGGCACAAACAGTTGTCAGGGATATCAGCCAGTGTCTAACATTTTTATTTTTCTCTGGTGTAGGAGTAATTTTAAAAGCCTTTTAGCAAGGAAATCACTTCCCACTACCTGAAAATAAGTTGTCTTTATATCAGCTGAGGACTTGATCAACCCCTGCCTACTCTACTTCTTTCCTGCATAGGAACTTCCCGCTTTGTGCTCATCTGCTTACTCATGGCTCCACTTCAGAGGTCTGTGATGCCTCTGAGCTGTGAGGTTTACATCAGAACAAATGCCAAGATGAATTCCTCTGTTTCTGTGTGCTCAGCCTAACAAGATCAGCATGCAGAAGTGCAGTGCCTGAAGTTTAAAATTAATTTAAGTTTGTAGGACAGCTCTTTAGAAAGTAGGCCATTAAGAAGGGATGAAATTTTTGAGTTTAATTGCACTGTCATTTGTCATTTTTGTCCAACAGCATCCTTGTGCAGTGCTGAGAATTAGGTGCAGAAGTCATAATGGTGGGTCAGGAATCTGGGAATCTGAACTAAGCTGGCAGTTGGGTAATCTTACATCAAAGATGTCATGTAGTTCGGTGGGGAAATGTGGCATTACGCTCACAAGAGCATTCGGGGTAACTGCTTCATTTTACAGGTTTGATATTAACCTGCTCGCTCTTCTGGCAAAGCAGATTTTCCAATAGGCATGAGGAATGGAGCTCCAGAAAGGTTGCTTGTGAAGTCTGGGGATTTAACAACTAGAAATGTAGTGGGAACAATAACTTCTTTAGAAGGTAGTGTTTGAGAATAACCTCATTCTGTCAGTGAGTGCTGATGACAGGACAGCAGGAAAGTCAGCCCCAGTGCTTCCTTACTGCTTCAAGGAATTATCTGAGTGATGGCTGAACCAGCATTGACTTTTCTTTTCGTTTTTTTAAGTGACATTACAGTGGGAGGAGAGAGCCAGAAGAAGAGTTCCTACAGACCGTTCCAGATTTACTGCCCATTGCATTGCTATCTGCAGCCCTGATATGTAATACCCTGGAATACAGCCCTGGGAAGGCTGTATTCCCAATTTCATCCTGTAACAGTGCAAGCCAGCTGCCCAGCCTCTCTGTCTCTACAGCCAGTCTTGCTCAGACTTGGGGCCAGGGCCATGGGAATTCCCTGGACGAGCAGAGCAGTGTATGGGGTCTTCATAGCACAGGGGTTCCCACATTTTTTTAAGTATTTAATTTTCTGTTGAAATGAAAGACAACAGAAAGCCTTGTCTAGCAAGAAGGATGGCTGCTTTGGTAAATCATAGACAAGAAGCAAGGAAAGTCCGTGACTGTTGACTCTGACTTGATTCGGCAGCTCTCATTAAATAAGGGATATACATCTGACTGTCTCCCCTTTCGAGGAAAAGGAGGATCAATCCAGCTCATCACCAGGCAGGGATTTCATGCCATCCTGAACAACAGTATGATGATGAATCATGGAATGGTTTGGATTGGAAGGGGCCATAGAGATTATCTCATTCCAAGCCCCTGCCCTGGGCCAGAACGCCTTCCACTAGACCAAGTTCCTCAGAGCCCCATCCAACCTGGCCTTGAACATTTCCCATTATGTGGCATCCGTAGTTCCTCTGGGCAACCTGTGGCAGTGTTTCCACCCCCTCATAATGAAAAATATCCTTCTTATATCTAAATCTACCTTCTCTTAGTTTAAATCTATTAACCCTTATCCTATATTTACATGCTCTTAAGTCCCTCTCCAGCTCTATTATAACTCCCATAGGTACCATAAAGTGCTCTAAGTTCTCCCTGGAATCTTTTCTTCCCCAGGATGAACAAGCCCAACTGTCTCTGTCTTTGCACAAGAGGTGCTCCAGCCCTTTGTGCATCTTTGTGGCCTTCTCTGGACCCGTTCCAACACGTCCATGTCTTTCCATGAATGGAATCTTAAAAAAATCAACAACAAACAACCCAGGGGTATTTATACACTCATTTATGTAGAGGTGGCAAACCATCACCACCAGCCAAAGTGTAGTCAGAGCAAGAGCTGCCATCACAGCTGCAGAGCACTTGGGATGGCAGCCAACAACCACCCATTGCCCTATGGAGGTGATGCAGTCCAAGTAATAAGAAGAGGGTAAATTATAAAGTCTCGATAGATCAGTTTAGCTACCAACCAACAGGAAAAAAAGAGATGTATTTCGTAAGAGACGCAAGGTTCAAGATGGAGCAGAAAAGACTTTTCTCCTCTAGAAACAGCTTCAAATAAAAGGCCTCTCTAGGCTTTTTGTGATGCATTTGGTCCTACTGTGACTGGCCAAACTGTGCGTTTAAAGAGGAGGATGCACCTTTGACTTGATTAGAGAGACTTCCAGGGGTGTTGCCAAAGTGTAAACAGACCTCCACTATCCACTCCAGGAATCCCATTCATTTAAGAGGGTCATTTACAACGTCCGGAAGGAGAGGAGAAAACAAAGAGAATTTGCCTCCACTGAAATTTGGTTCTGCAGTTAAAAAAATGCTTCCTCTGTGAAATATGTGGTCATCATGTACTGTCCCTTGCTCATGAGTGTTGGGGTAGAAGACAGAGGAAGAAGGGTGGAGAACCTACAGAGTTTTCATCCCCACCTTGTTCCCTTCTAGGTTTAATACAAGATGCAGTGGCATCAAGTAGCACAGTGTAGGATTTTTTTTCAGGTACTCTTCTCCTTTGAACTGACTTCATGAGATTTAGAATACCTGGAAGAATTTAGAAATACTAGGGAAAGTGTTCAGTTTATGTAGCTGTTACATACACGTGATTCCTTTTTCCATTGTCAAAAGGATCCCATTCAGTTCTACAAGCATCATGGTGACAGACATTTACATTTCACAAGCAGGCACAATCCATTCTAGGATCAACCACTGTTGTGCTCATGAAGGGGCAGATGCACAGCTTGACCCAGAGGACCTATAACCCTGTACATGGGCAGATGTGTCACAAGGGTGTGTAGAATCTCCTGTGGTAGCTCATCCTCAATTAAGAGAAATTTAACACCCACTACCCAACAGTCTGAGCAGAGCAGCTGCTTCTGAACATTGATTCTTACAACAGCTTCAGGATAAACACAAAAACCTGATACCTAGCACTTTATAGTACCTCAAGGTTTTGAAAGGAAATGCCTTATTTCAGTCACTGCAATCAGATTTGTCTGTGAATGTTCCAGAGACCCTGGCCACGAACAGGTATCTCAGGACAGTAGGAATCAGAGACACCTGATTCAGTACAAGACTTGAGATGATCAGATCAAAGGATGAACAAAAACCATGCAGCTACCAGAGAGATAATAATTTACACAGATATTGTACTCTGCCACCAGAAAACCAGGGTCCAGTCAAAATATGAGTCTAGATGTTAAGCCTTAAAAACATGAAGGTCTTCAGTAGTTCCTGACTGGGAGAAGAAAGCCAGGGCCATGGAAGGATTAAAAGGAAATAGCCACTGATCAAAGAGACAGGGGTGTTTATGGGCAATATCAATGGGAGTAAAAAGTTCAGTGGTTCTAAATGGTTCATTTTGGTCCTAAAGTGGAATGAATATTAAATGCCAACTTAAAAATATGAGAGAATGAGAGAGAGAGAGAGAAACAGAATAAAAAATAACCGTTAATACACACAGTGATCCTTCAGAGTGTCTCCTCAGACCCTCACGCACAGGTTCCGACAAACTCAATCTACATAGCTCCTCCAGGGTAAAGGAATTTGCAAGCAATGAATATAAGGAATATGGATACCAGGATTGTTGCATACTATCCTAAACTGAGTACTGACCAGATTTATTCACCCACTGTTTATAGGTTCTGATCATGGATGAAAGAAGGGTAAAAGAACAGGTAGGAAATGGAAAAGAAAATACAAAAACATTAACATTAAAGGCCAAGTGGAGTGGAAGCACGTATCCTAGTTTCACAGCTCCAGTCTACTCCACCTTACTGAAGAGCAAAGCTGAGCTTTTATCATGAGTCAGTAGAGCTTTGCTCTTACACAGGCAGCAGGAACACCCTGGACTTCAGGCAGCTCCCTGGCACCCAAAAATCTCCAGCTGTTCTACTGTGTAGCCACAAGGTCTCCTGGGAGCACCAAGTTAGTGATGAGCACCTGGCTTACTGAAACAAGGAGAGGATGAGGAAGGAAAAGTACCACAGCACCCAAGATGCTTCTGTTGCCACAGGTGGCATAACTCCTGCCACTGGGATGTATCCTCAGCACTGTCTTGGCACCACTGTTAAATTTTGGAAGACAGGATGAGCCAGAGCACAGAGACCTCCATCAGCCCCGTACCTCAACTGCAGACTGGCAGCTGCTTATCAAACAAGATGTTTCTAGCATCCACATTCTTTGTAATCATGCCCCAATGGGATACCCACCACCTTCGGATGTCACAAGGGACACAAGGCAGGCAGGAAAGAAAGGTTCATGACAATAGTTTTCTGCTAGCAAAAAAACCCAAGAAACAAAAAACCAACCAAACAAAAAAACCCCCCCAAAAAAAAAAAACAAAAACAAAAAACCAAACCAAAACAAAACAAAACAAAAACAAAAACAAAAAAGAGTAGTGCTAGCATGATTACCCATTAAGTTTGTCAAAGAATATGAAAGTTGTGATCATCCGACTCAGGACTGTTAGAGGAGGGTAATCAGGATTGCACCTGTATTATTTTATTTCCAGGAATGTGTCGTCTTTTCTTAGAACCATTTTCACTTGGAAGGAATAGGAAGGTGAGATACTGAGCATGATGAAACCCTTGAGTTATGTCTGCTACTATGGCATGAATGCCAGATACATTCTTGCTCTAAACTCACACTATTATCCAACAATAAGGCCTGTCAGTCACGGTGTGTGTGTTTCTGCACCTCTCCAGAACTCTTAGCAGGTACCACTGCTTACAGGTAGTAACAGCCCTGCATTACCTTTTGAGAGGGAAGTAAAGAATTTCATTTCTAATCATGGTGGAAAATGAGGCAAAGGCATGGATTTGGAGTGCCTCCATGTCTGCTTCTCTTCAGACTTTCCAAGTATGTGTTTATTGATACGCCTCAGAAAATAGCTTTAATTGCAAGATTCAGGCTTAGATTTTATTAAAAATGCAGGGATTTGAATTTCCCTTCACAAAATTAAGTGTTAAAGGATTCAGATTTCAGTGGTTTCAAAAGAAAAAAGCTGCTGCCCAGGTTGGTAGAGGTTTTTTAATGCCTACCAGCAGATGATCTTTGTTAACACCCATCTTAACAAAATCATAGAATTTAAATCATAGCAAGGGTTTTCATTTATTCATAAACCGTTAAATTTAAGAAGCAGGGTGTTTATAATTCTTTGGTGTATTTTTTAATCTAGAGACCTCAAGTACTATTTGAGTTTTCTGGGACAGGTGCTTTGGAGAAAGCAGAATTGTTAATATATCATTTGTTTCCACTGTACATGTAAGTTGAATGATAAAAGCAGATACAGACTGTAAGGTACATTGTTAAAAGCTCAAAGAAACCCCATACCTTTGTTTTGATGTCAGTGAAGCCACCCTTCTGGCTTTTATTCTGTTTTGGCTATTTGGCCAATTATTTACTTATTTGAAGTGCGACTTGAATGGTAAAGTAGTAAGATTGTTCTTTCTGCAACATATACTTGGTTTATTCTTAAATATTTGTCCTGCCAGGTCTCAACAGTTATTACAGCTGTGAGTATTAGCCCCATCCTACAACTGTGGGAGAAAAAGCCCTGCACACAAAGAGATGCAGGAACTTGCTCAGTGTCATCCTATGCACGTAGCAGACACATTCCCCTGCCCCAGGCAAGTCTCAGACCACCAGAACATGAGAAACACCACAGAACATTTAATTTGCTGTCCCTGAAATACACAGATTCAGGAAAGAGAATTTATCTTCAATAATTTTGTTCTGTTTAGATATCTGAACTTGAAGGCACCCAGAAAGCAGTTATAAAGCTGGTTTGGTGAATTTGTGGATTCGAGTAACACGGAACATAGCACACAAACCAAGACCCACCTGTCAAAGGAAAATCAAGTCAAGAGGAGTTCAAACAAAGCCCACATCTTAATTCTTATTACTTACGGATATGCAAATGCGTTTATGTAGGCAACAAAGATATTGCCATAAACATGTGCTCAAATGACATTCACAGAGGACTGTTTTCTGCCTCATCCTTTTCTTCCTTCCCCTACACCCCTGACAGGGATTCAACCTAAATGGGTCATGAATTGACTACCTTTGATGTGAATGGTAAACATTTCATCTCCTGCTCGACAAAGTCTGCCGGTTAATATTTATAGGGATTGAGGAATATTAAGTCATTTGAGAAGGAGCATATACATATTCCCAAAAATACAGAGAAGGAATGGAAGGGAAGAGATTGTCAAGGTTTACAAAGGCATCAGATCGTGAAGAGCCTTGTGAAGATGTCAGATGGTGAAGGAGCTGGTTATTTACAAAAGGAACTGAGTCATTTTAATGAACACATTTCATGAAAGTTTAATATTGTCTTATGTTGTGCATCTTAAATTCCAGGCTCCTGAAAGAAGGTGATTTCATGTGAATCTCCACTTTCCTTGTTCATTCAACATTCCTGGTAAAGCATTAAGCCTACTTCAGAAGGAGACCTTCAGAATTTTTGATTCATGCAAGTTTCTTGATTTTAGAAGGTTTCGCTTCATCTCAGAAGTGCTGATACAGGGCTTCAGGGGAAGCCCTGACTGACATGAGAAATCATAAAGCTCATCAGAGATCTGGGATTTCTTTCTCAAAAAAAGAGATGAATGTAGCTTGCAGACAGAGAGTGTACTTGTTCGGACTCCTTAGTCTGGCAGAGAGCAGAGGTCAGACAACAGCAGCTCCACTTTTGCTAAAGGAGGAAAGCTTTAGTCTTTGCATTTTTCATCTCACCCTCAGCCCCTTTCGACTCCATGACCTTACGGATATCAATATGTTCCTTAAATTTCTCTTCTACTGTATGTTGGGGTTTTGGTATTGCTCTTCACCGTTCTCTTTCACCACACTGTTCATACGTGGGTTGTTCCCCTTTGAAGAGAAGATATCTTCCACCTTATACCCCACCTGACATTTTACTTCTTAATGCCTCATCATATGCTAGCTGAAGTAATTTGTGCTGCAGCAGCCTGGAAGGTCTTCCTAGTTTTTCCCCTGCCAAATTACAGTTTCCCTTTCTCATCACCTTTGGTCTCAGTCCTTCTCAGCTGTGCAGATGGAGATGAGGAAGAGCTGTATAATTAAACACTAGAGGGACAGCATATATCTTTGTCACTTGGTGAGGTGTGCCATGGACATGTGCCTGAGAGCACAGGGAGTTCTCAGCAGCAGCTGCTGAGGACAAGGCTGAGCCTATCAGTACTACAAAGTGCGTTGAAAGATGTTGGTAAACACTGCAATCATAGTAAAAGCAATTTGAGGTGTGTGAGGGTAAAAGTAATCCAGCTGATGTGTTTAGTTCAATTCTCTGCTTTGCTAGCATCTCCAGGTGCCTTCTTGTAAGTACTTTGTGGCTCTAGGCCAGCATGCCTATAATCTATCTGCCCTCCAGGGCAATCAGGTTCATGAATTGCAAGGTGTAAGATGAACTCAAAATCCACTAGGGAATATATGGAGGCTGAACCTTGTTTTCTTAATAACCTGTGGTGTGCATAATATCCAAGATAGAGAATAAGGCGGGAAAAGTGGGGTTACAGCTACTGCACTGGGCTTTATTTCAAGAGACAGGTGGTCATATCAGCCCCTTCTCTAAACAAATGGTCCGGCTAGGCACCTCGTGAGAGGTGGGAACTTGCTGAATCCTCATATGAATCAAAATCTCACTCAGAGCCAGTAGCTAACAGCTACCATAGCTGTTAGCTCAGGGTAGTAATGCAGAATTAGAAACTTTTCAGGTAGTGCAGGCACAATTTCCAGTTACAGAACCTCCATCACCAACAAGCCCTAATCCTTTGGAGTGACTAAGAGGATTTCTGATAGTAACTCCATAATGCTTAGCAGGTCTGAGAGAGTTTTAAATCATGTGGTTTGCTTGATGTTTTGGTCTCTGGGGGTTGTAAGCAGCATACACAATGCAGCTGGCAGTAATTCCACAAGGACCTGGAAGAAGTACTGATTTCATCTGCAGAGAGCCCTCATTCAGCAAACATACCTATTTTGTCACAATTTAGTTTTAGTTTTTGAATGCTGTTGACTTGCAGAGCTGCCAAAACTGCCTAAACCTCCAATTACAGTTACTAAGGTATAAACAGATGAGCAGATGGGTACATAGCGCAGGTGGATGTTTCCCCTGTTATAATGCAACTTTAAGTGAGAGCAAAATGCAGAGTGAGGCTATTTGTGCTGCCCTTGGGAGGAGAGGGATATTTACCTTTAACTCTATCGTGCGTGTAGCACTGGAATTTTGCAAAAAGCTGTTTCTTTTCCTTATGCATAAAATACCCCTAAGACCTGAAAATAGCTTTGCTACTTGCAAATTTCAAGTATTGATTATTTACCAGCAGTTTGAACAAAACAGAAATGATATATATTGTAATCGAAATATAGGATGCTATATATTATATGTTTATAATAAAACATATGTATATGTTTATAGTAAAAAACATATCATACAGGATAAATTTATATTGTATATTATATATATAATGTATATCTAGATAATATTTTTTTAAAAGGCCCTGGTGATTCTCTGCTTGGAAATATCTGGAATTTCCCCAGCTGAACCAGAATTTCTGCTGCTCCTTGGTATGGATTCTTTGAAATGTTTTCCTCAGTTACTCTTTGAGAACATAATGTGCTTTGGCATGAAGCTTCTCATGTCCTGCAGGATAAGCCTCTGTCTCTATGTTAGTTAATTAGTTAGTACTTTCTTACTTAATTTTGAAATTCAGGGTCTGCTCCCAAACCAGTAGTTTTGCCTTAACTCCTTCCTAGTTTGTGTTGAAGAGCCTTAAGATAGAATGGAAATGGTTATGGCACTGTAACCCCGAATTTCCAGAATCGGAAGGCGTTGTACCACAGTAGGGATATACAGAAGAGAAGCTAAGAAATAAATGAAGAGACTCTGGCTGTGAAACCTTTCCCAGCTGCCTACATACCTCCCAAGGGTCAGGGAGAACAGTTATTTTCTTCATGAGAAGTACCAGGCAAAAGAAACTGGCAATATTAGGTGTTGAAAGGCACTCTCCAGCTCAGCCCAAACTCTTCCCTTTGAACATTCAGTATAATTTCTCCAAGGAAAATAAATTCACCATATCAAATCCCTTTCATCAGCCCACTCAGTGGAAAGCTGACTTGTCAACCACACCCTGTCCCACTGCTTGTTTTTCCAAAGCGTCTCCCCAAAAGAGCATCCTCTCCTCTCTGAAAGGCTCCAAGGAGGACTGGGTGATCTCACCCCTGTAGTTTAGTTGTTCAGCCCATCTGGAAGAGATACGATTATCCTCCACTGGGCCAAACCCAGCAGATCTTCCTGGGCCAGCTCTGATGGCTCTTATCAGCAAACATCGCGTGGCTTCCTGGCTGTAAGGTGATCTCTGCTCAGAAAGGGCAACAGCACAAGCTCTGAACGACAGACATGAGGCTAAAAGGAATGATCCCCAAGCAGTCATGTAAAAAACAGGAGGTCTCATTAGTACATCTGATCTCTAAGGATTATATTTTGCAATTGAAAGTCAGACAGGAAGCAGTGCACATGTTGCTTCCATGTAGTTTTCTTCCAGCTACAGGTAGAAAATAATTTATGTCATGTTTATCGTAAGTGTCATCACCCTTGTGGCAGCTCTGCATTTCTGCTCTTAATTGGATGTTTCTGATTTTTTGAATAGATACTGTTTTATGCATTTGCCTTTTTTGGTTTGCATAATTAATTTGTTGCCACAGGCAAGATTGAATAGGGACAGGTTTTGAATGTTTGGCACTTAGCTTTGACCCAGCAAGTTGTCTTAAAATATGCACCACCTGAGTAGTCCCTCTGTATTAGAGCTCACATGGCTATAGTGGAACAAAAATATCATGCCCTTATTGATACTAAGTATATGCTTTTTCCAGTCAGTGTTCATTAGTCTCCCTTGGAAATAAGAGGATGACATGAAATGTGAGTATTTCCTTCCTCCTATATAGATTAATGCAAAGATTTTTAGAAGTGATTGGAGATTTTGCTGGCAGAACATGAAGCAGTGTAAAGGCATGAATTTATTTTTCTTCTAATTACGGAATAAGACACCAGACTCTGGAATACCGTTTCCTTTGAAATCAAAAGACTGACACCATGAATGACTTCTGAAAAATGTGATCTGCTAGCAATGCCAGAGCTGGTATCTCAAGTTGTTTATACCAACGTCATTTGTTTTGCTCTGCAGTTCACATTCATAAAGTTCATTTTTATTGATTCTTCATCGTTTGTTGAATGGGAACATTTTATAATTCCATACCAGACAAGCATTGCCCTCATAAACGTATTTTACATGCAAATACTTATTTCTGCAGACAACAGCAAGAAAGCACCACAGAACTTCATCAGCTGCAGAGATAGTTTGGAAGAGTGGTTCCCAGGCCAGAAGACCAAATGAGAGCAAGACAAAGAGACATGGTTGGGTGGTGGGCTTGGCAGTGCTGGATTAGTGGTTGGACACCATGATGGTCTTTTCCAGCCTAATTGATTCTACAATTCATACAATCAAGATTTATTCATGACTGGATAATGCCCCTGGACATTTTCCACCTCTTTGACACTGACCTTGTGTGTCGCTCTTGTTGATCTCTTATTATCACTGTGTCATCACAACCGCCGACAAAGAGCAGCCGGATGGATTCAGCACTGATTTACAGCAGCTAAAGTTTTGCTCTAGGAATTTCAGACACACTGGCACCTTTCTATTGATCACACTTCAAAGAGAGGCCCAGGAACTGAAGACAAATCTCTTCCGAGTTGTCCGAAGCAGATTTTCTCACTTTCTCAAATCTATCATTATGAGGCCCTGTTTTTCCTAATGCAGCTGTAACTGGGTTGACTGTTAAACTGATGTTTTATATGCTTCCTTTTGCTTTTACATTAAAACACCCTCCAATTTAAAACATTTTCCTGGATTTTTCTCCTTTGTTTTTATGCTCCGGAGATAACCAAGACAGCTAACAGCACTTATTATTTGTATCATTTTTCAATTCCAATTTATCTATGATTGCACAATTTCAGTGTTATCAAGGTGCAGAAATACCACTAGCCTAAGACTTTTTGCATGGTTTTCCTAACCCTTATCATTTTTGCCTAAGGAATATTCATAGATCAGTGATCAGTTGGATATCCTGGATGGCCGATTTTTTAATGCAGATGTGCTTGGTTTCTCCCTCAGTTTCTTAAGAATTGTTATTTTTGGAAATGAGACAGAGAAGATGTATTGTAATTTCTGGTGTCTTCGTTTTAATGGATACAGCTGTGTGACATCTTTGTCAGTACAGTGGAAAAGAGAATTAATTAAAATTTCTGTGTTTGAGGTTTATTGTTTGAACTATACCAAAAGAAAATATCATTCATTTTCACTTTCAAAACTAATGAAAAATTAAAATGTGTCAGCTGGTCAGTGATTGACTCCTTCTGACTGCATTGCATGAGCCAGTTCTTCTCTTGTGTAGCAGCCTGGCATTGTATCTGGAAGCAGCACGTCTCAGTTGCTCAGGGACAAGACCAGAGGTGAGGGAGTAGGTGATGCTTTACCTGTGAACAGTCACTTTTGGATAGGAAGAGTTCATCCTCATTCTGCTGGAGTCACTGAACGGTGACTCCTTAATTTAAAAGCACACGTAGTAGCAGAAATGCCTGACAAGTGAGTTGCAGTATGTCAAGAGATATCTGAGCTCACACTACAAGTTTTTGGTGAGAAAATAACTGTTTTGCCAAAACTATGCTTACAGCACTGGGTCAATTTTAGCCACACATTTTTTCCCCATTTTGTTTTGTGATCATTTATCTGTTCTGCTTACGTACTATTTTCTGTCTGATATCCAGGTTATCAAGTACTTGGAAAGGAGACTGCCCATGCTGTCTGTCTGATCAGCATTCAGCACAATGAGACCCAGTTTGAGCTGTGAATCCTGCATGCATCTAGACAAACACCTGACCTTGAAGCCAGATGGGAAAAAGACATTATTAATTCAGCCAGGGATGATATGTACATTTTCAATTAATTAATGTACAGTTCTGGCTTCCCTTAAGACAACTTAAGGCAGGAGAGAGCTGAAGTGTAGAAGAAATTCATCACAGATGTGAATTTTCCTGTGCTGAGTGCTTCATAATGTCTCAGTGCTAAGATCGAATCTCCTCTGCAGCCCCATGCCCGTGCTCTATTACCACACACAAGGTGAGCTCCAAATGTGCTCCAAAAAGGGACAATGAAAGTGCTAATCTGGGGGCAATTCCTTAGCTGAAATTCCATACAGAGAAACTTTTTGAGAAAAGATGTAATGTTTTCACATCTCCATTTACACTGTGTGTTGAACAGTGGTTGCAGGAAAGTTGCTAAACCCCTTTGTTTAAATTTAAATTTGCTGAATGTGATGACTTTATTAGTTTTTAATTTTAGAGGATGAATGCAGAGCAAAACAAAGCCATCTCTCTTTTCTGGACAATACACATTGTCTGTGGCTGACAGAGGTCCTTGAAAGCTTCAGAATGATATTAAGTGATACCAAAGCCAAAAGCCATTTCCTATTAGTTAATATTAATTGCATGTTCTGTAACTGTACACAGTGCATCTTCCATGCCATAGTTTACAGTGAGAATGAAACCCCTCTAGAATCAATCCTTCACAAAATGAAAAGTCCTTGTGACCAGGACTTTGCCACTCTACAAAAATAGCTGTGAAATATTACTGTATTTTGGTTTTGACACTGTGATCATATTTTTCCAGTACCAAGCAAAGCAAAAGGCAAATTCCTCTAGAACAAAGAATAAAATATTTTGCTTATGCGTACGTGGAAAGAGTTGTAATCATGCAAGAAAAACTACAAGTTATCAGCAAATTCAAGGGTTATGCTGCAAAGGGCAAATCTGAAAACTGCTCAGTAATGATAGACTTAATGTCTTGTGTGCACTTAAACATCTGTAAATTGAATAGAGGAGTAGAATGGATGTTGATGTCTTGCCTTTATAGAAAAATATTGTTTTGATAATAAAGTCTTTTCTAGTATGTGCTCAAAATTAAAACAGAATAAATCAGGATTTCCAAAAATACTTAATTCCTCTCAAAGACTCAGAATCCCACAAAAAGCTGCGAGATTTTTCTACTGGAAGTTGCTTTGCAATGAATGCTCTTTAAAAGCATTGCGTTTGAAATCCTCACTCAAATATTGCATATGAATTCACTACACATTTTTTCTGCTGAACACCAGTGGACTTTGTAAAGCAGAAAGAAGCAATTAAAAATATCTCTGTGGTGTACTTACACTTATCCAAACTAATCTCAAACTAATCTTGAATTTTACACTCTGCAGAGTGGCAAAAGCAAGCTATAAAAAGAAATAACAGCTCCAGACCAGAGGCTTCTGTTACCTCAAATCTCACATTGTTAAATCTGTGTTTAGGGAGGATGGGAGAGATCTATAGCCATTAAAACCACATTAAATTATGCCATTAGGCTAAAGTGTAGAAACATGACCTGTTACACTTCTATTTTTATTATGGCCATCCTTATGCCTGAGAGGTTGATGTGCCTGCTGCAGAAATACCAAGCTGTGAAGAACAATCACAAATAAAGGGGCTGATGAATTGCTAAGAAAGCTCTTAATGACAGCTTCTGTGCTAAATACAGTTTGGGCTCCTATTTGGACATCAAAAGCATAACTGAGCTACCTGAGCAGTGGCTTTTTGGTGTGGATTAGAAATGCCCCAAAATCTCTGTATCAAAGCGGCTATTTTTGCATTATGTTGATCAATAATCATGACCAACACTCCTCCCTCCTGTGATTTATGAGAACAATCACAAAGGGACAACAGGGGAGCTACTGCCTCCTGCCAAGATGCAAAGGCACAAAAATGTGGCATCAGCTGTGTCTGGCAGGATCGATGCCTTCCACCAGTCCTGATGTGAAAAGAGAGGGAGTCTCCTGAAGCTTTCTAGGCCACCCTCATGCCCAGGTCCCATCGCTAGTAATTGAAGAAAGGGTATTTGAATGTTGTACTTGGCATTGAAATTCTTGAGAAATAAGCACTCCAATCTTACAAGACAGGCTGGAACATCTTCTAGTTACACCATGGCAGTAAGTCTGAGCAACAGGTGTTACTCCGTGTTGTTTGCCCTTTTAAAAAAAGACAGGTCACAGCTTTTTTCATCTTCTCTACTTCTGAAGGAGGGGTTTTCAAGAATCTCATACTGAAAGAAATTGCACTGAAAAACAAAACCTTCCCAAAGCTTTTAATCAATATAATTTATTCCCCCAGTGCTGTAACAGTATCAATTNGGTTTTTTTTTTTTTTTTTGCTGTTACTGAAGTACATTTTTACTTGTAAAAGGAGAAGCATCTGTGCAGCTGAAGGCAGCTTTTGTTTTACTGGTAGCATGAAAATAACACCTAAAGGCTCCAAACAGAACTCGTGGCCCTGGGTAGTTTTGACCCTCGTTGTGCCGAGTAACATGGAAAATAATTTTTCTATCTTGTGAACATCGCTGAGAGGACAAATATTTTTCCCTGTTCTGCATCAGGTAGTAATTGAGTTATTTGTCATTTCTATTTAAAGGTGTTCTATCTTTTCATTTAGAATGGACATAAACTTCCAGAAATTGATTTTTTTTTTTACACATTTCTCTGCTATATTAAAGGCAAGGTCAGGACACGGAAATAATTCCTCACAAAAGTACTTTGCAGTCATGTCATGGATCAGACTCCTTTTTGATGAGTGAATCCAGCAGATTCCTGTAAGTATCTCATCTTAATGCATTTGCTGCAGCCCCTACTTGTGTCCTTAATGTGACCTCTCCAGCTTTTCTACAAACTTTTTAATTAATGCACAAATACTCAGGGAGCAGCACTCAAACCTAATCTCAGCATGCAAAGAAATGTGTGCCCCGTGGGTCTCAAGGACTCAATTTCTACCAATAAAAATGAAGCAAAGGGGGAAAAAAATTACTTTTATGCACAGCTACCTTTGTGACGGCACGGATGTGGGTTGCAGCATGCACTTGCTGAAGAAGAAAGGCAAAAAAGTGTCTCCCCATGGACTACCAGCTCCCTCCCAGAATTTGCATCCACCACTGCTGTGCTTTGCTAGTTGGTAATTATCAGGCTGAATACTTCTTTTTTTAAGGTGGAAAGCACACCCTGTCAAAAATCAAAAACTTCCAAGAAAAACTACTTTGATGCACGTCTCAGTCCCTCTGCAGCTGAAACAGGTTTTGCAGTTTTTAAAGTCTTTTGGGTTTATGCTCCCAGTCAAACAGACTGGACATTTAGAAAGTAAATGAATTTCTATCAAAACAAAA
>VZRQ01004170.1:134734-215645 GCA_013397975.1 Machaerirhynchus nigripectus | reverse complement strand
CCTACTGCAAACCACAGGAGCCATGGTTACACTGCCACTCCCTGCCAAAGCAATCCATTCCCCATTTTACTTATATCCTGTCGTACCCCTTTAAAATAAATATTAATAATAATATAACCATTAATTTACTAGCTATCTTAAGATGTTCTTCAGATAAATGTATCAGTCTTGCAAAGCACACTGCCTATTATTAATATAATAGTTCTGAGATGCCACTTGGCAAACAAACCATTATGCAACCTTTATAGCTCTTATACAGCAAGGCCTCAGAAGACATACGATTTTAAGCTTTTCTCAAAGTGTTATGAAGGTCACAGAGCTTAAACACTTAGAGACATTGAACTGAGAAAGATTTCCCGCACTACTGACTCGGCCTATCCTCCTATTTTGGGCAATCAGGTCATACAAACTCTTGAAGGAACTTAGCAATCTCCTTATATATAAGTATTCAGACTCTTTTGAGCAGTGAGGAAATTGCAACTAATAAGTCAGTTATCTCTGGAGTAAAGAAATACACCAACACCAAGTAGTGACTTCTAAATATGATTATGTATTAGAAGCACATGGCCTTGGTCAATGTACTTGCAGATTATGTATGGAACTGTATGCATATTTTGAATTACCAAGAGTGTGACTGAACTAAAAAATCTCTGCTATTTTTGGGGTAGGCACAGGTTGTGTAAATTTTCATTGATCACATTTATCTGCTTCCTTCTTTATAGCTAACATTTTAAAGCACAATATTTTAAATGGAAGCTCAGAAAACCAATGCAGATTGAAAGAAAGTGCTTCAACATTTTTAATATACTAATATTCTAAACAACTGAGCTGAGTAAACCTTTCCCCTAACATTTCTGATCAATGGCAAAAATGTTTCTTCAGTTCAAAATTTTACATATTATTTTTTCATTCTACTTGCAAAGAGGAAGACAGATAAGAATCCCTTTCAAACTTCAGGTTTATAGAAGCTGTTTCAAATCTGTCATCCTAAGAAGACAAAGAGGCACTGCCAGGGTTGCAGAATACTGTATGTTGATACTGGAGACAGAGCCTGAGATTTTCTAGCAAGTGGATTACTGAGGTGAAATACAGCAATGTACCAGCTCTTCTGTTTGTAAATTTAGTGAGGTAGTTGCATATAAGAACAGTAAAATAATAAGATCTTTCAGTGTTCTGTCTTTCATTTTCAATATCTCTGACCAATTTTGTGAGTATCTTGGCTGAATCTGTTGCCACTTTCCCCACCAGTTTTTATTAATTTATTAGTTTAATGTTAGCCTGGCATTAAATCAGAGTAGACATGAAGGCACCCTTTTGCTGGGGGCCACACTGTTTGCTCTGTCACAGGGAAAATTTGTCTTTAGCTTAAGGAGATGATAAAAGAATCTTTAATAAGAAAATAGTCTATAATAAGAAATATATAGTCTTTAATATGTAATATATATATACATAATAAAATAATATGAAGTTCACTAGCAGAAAGGATAGATGTGGTGGCAATGACAAATCAAACCAAACACTTACACTTCAGCTTAAATATTACACAAATGGAGAGCCCCAAATTGTCTGAATTTTAAGACCATATAAACACACGCAAAACCATAAACATGCACAAAAATAACCTCAGCTACTGCTCAAGCTGGCCTTCACTGTTTGAAACTTGGCCAGCATTGCTCAGAACTTGTAGTGTTTTTATCTATGAAGTATGTTCTGCACTAATAAATCACAAGGACATTTCACCACGTCCTGTTCTGTATTGCTTTTTCTTGGTACTGAGAGTCTCGCTCTGCCCTTCTCATACCAGTGGATCCTATGCTACTTGGTAATTCATGCTTATTTTAAACAAAATTTCAACTTCTTCTAAAGACAAAATAGCAACAAATTCACTGTTCATAATAAACGAGCATGGAATAGTTATTGCAATGTTTAGAGAAACACCTGAGGCCTCTATCCACCTTTTAAAGAATATTTCAAGGAGGTTTGAAACAGTAGGAACTTCGCAAAACGATTTGTTTTTTTCCAGAAAATCTGAAAAATTGCCTTCTGATTTTTTTTTTAATCTGGAAATATTTTGATATAGAGAAACTTTGAAGTACTGAGGTACCCAGAATGATAATGACACAGTTTGTTTTCCAGGAGAAGCACATTTATTTGTAGAAGTTCATTGACAGCTTCTGCATATATAAAAGCAGGAGGCTGTATTTCTTTCTGAATAGATCCTATCACATTTGTTCTGAAGTGGGATTGTAAATTAGGGTGAGATAAGATAATATAGACAAAAATTATTCCCCTCAAATCAATTGAAAGGAGGGAGACAAAGTCTTCTTGGTCTTACATTCCTTCATCTTTATCCTCTGTTTAATCTGATGGGCATATTGGTAATTACACTTTTTTTTCATTCTAGTTTGTTCTGTTATATGTGAGTACAATGTTCTCATACTCTTCTCTACCACAGTACCAATCTCAATGCAGTTTTACAAAAAACTTGCAGTAGTATTGAACAGTATCCAGCTGATTCCATGGCATATTATTACAAGAACTTGGTTTATGCCTGTTAAGGATATGGTGAAGGAGAGCCATCCACTCTAAAGTATAAAAACAAAATAATATTCTAAAGAGAAGAAGTCATGATATTACTCTACCATCATCATCCATAACATTTTGAAAGTAATATAGAGCTATTGTGAATTCACCCACATCATTGAACAGTACATTAAAACAGTCTGGTCCAAATTTCATCATGTATTCTAAAGCTCTTTTTCTATCGGAAGTGTATAGTAAAATGACACATAGACCTGACTGCCACTTATTTTATAAAATAAAAACATTTGAGGCTTGGTGCTTCTATATTAAATTTTTGTGCAAACTTAGCTGTGTTGTAGCACAACAGAGAATCCACCTGGAGAAAGATCAGCAATCCCCTAAGGGTGCCATACCCAGAGTCCTCATCTGGAACCAGTTTGAAACATTTGGACATTTATTCCATGAATTAGTTAATCCACAGATTCAATTAGTTTTACTTCAAAACACAGACACTTCACAACACAATTTTCCCAGACAGCAAAGCCAAGTGTCTAATTCAAAGAACATGAAAAACAGTATTAATTTTGTCTAGGGAGAAGGACAAAACAAGCTTAAACCAGAATTACCATATTCTAGTAAAATAGCAATAAAATCTAAATTTAGACTAAATCTGATGGATTGGTCTGAAAAACAGACCCATGCAAAGGAAATGCAGTATAAATATTCAAAGACATTTTGATTACATGATGCCTTCATTTTAAAATGATGCCTTCATTTTAAACAAGCCTGAAATAGAAGTTGATCTTCAAATTGCAGCCATCTACTAATGCTATATAATAATCCAGCACAGCAGTGTTCAATTCTAATCCAATTTTCATATTGGAATTGTGACCTGAAATAAACTTTCTTATGGACTGTTTGTGGGGTTCTGGAAGGAAAATCCATGTAACATGGTCATTGCTATTAAATAAGTTTCTCGATAATATTTCAAAATGGTACATTCATGCATCACAGAATTTATGATGCTTGTTATTTAAATGTTTATTTGTTTCAGTAAAGCTTTAATGTTCAGACATGTTGTTCTCAGAGGTCATGATCTTCCAAAGACTCAGCTTTATAAGTTGAGCCTACTCCCCTGGAAATGGATAGCACACACATTAGGATCCTTTCAGGGATCTGAAGTACTAGTACTTAAAGTCATTAACCCCCAACTACAGGGTATTAACAAGAGAAGGATTAGCAAAATGTCACATGTCCATATCTTCATCTGCAGTTAATTTTTAATTTATGCCAACAGAAATTCCTTATTTCGTGGAAATCCACAGTAAAATCACTGTGTCTCCGTTCACACAAATCACCTCAGCTGGCTCCTTCTTAAGATTGTTTCATTGCTTGCTCCCTGGTTTCTGCAGGTATCTCCTTTTCAAGGTCATTTTCATTCACCCCAGTGACCTAATCTCTTCCTTTTTCTGTTAAACACCATTAACACATATACTTACATCGGGGCCTTTGAATTCTCAACACCTTGGACAGTCTTGCTCTTTTCAAGACAAATATGTTTCAGGTGCAGCTAGTCTTTGTGCTTCTGTCCACAGAATGGGATGAGAGGGCAGAGGCCAGAACAGAAGGATACTCTGATTGCCTAAATCAAACAAGATATATCTCTTAACAGTACCAATTCTCATGGTAATTTGTCAGTTGTACCTGACGGGCCATTAGTGGTGGCTGACAGAAAATGAAGCAGTTCTAAAGGACAACATTTCCACTACCTGGTGCATTAACAGACAAAGATGAGGCATCTCAAACAAGAACATTTTTGTTAGGGGGACAGCATTCTACTCTTTATGACACACAATTCTGTGCATAACTTCTGCATTTTTTCCTCAAAATGACTGTTCAGCCTTTTCATTTTTCAGAGAACAAGTAAGTTCTAAAGAAATGTCACAGGGGTTAGCACATGATATTGCAAACTCAAACATAATCGGAAAGTCTGAATCATTTGATAATGGACAATTTGATGAGCCTGGACTGATACACAATGTTTGCCCTAATAGATGCTGATACATTCTTAACAACAATAATCACATCCCATCAGTGCTACCCTAATGCATTGGCTTTTCAAACAGGAGCCATAGAGTGATAGAGCAGTCTTTCAGCAAAATCTGGGAAAGGGGTCTGTTGAGGCATCTAAATTGGACCATTATGGATTTTAAGTGCTTCAGTGATAGTTTTTAGGTTGTCAGTTTTGATTTATGTAATTTATAGTTTGCAATACACAACATGCAGATTACCTCAGCATTTACCAAAATATGGGATATAATTTTGAAAGCATTTAAAGCTTATGCTCCTGTGGGTGGACCAGTCCTTGAAGCACTGTGGCTCAGAAAATCTTAGATGTTAAATCAGAATATCCAGACAATTTTTACAAAATACATTTTTCGTCTCACCATTGCTTTCGTTGTTTCTTATGTATCCCCTCCTGCTCTCTGAAATTTTTCTACTTGACCTGTGCTGAAACTGCAAAAACAAGTGTGAAAAGTCTAGCTGTGATAAAGTATACAGAGACATGATGACTGTTCAGTGAAAAATTAATCATTCCTGAATATTAATATTGTGAATGTGCATGTTTACTGGACGATCTGTAGGCATAGATATGCATACCCTCTGGGAGATGGCAAGTCTACCAGCTCTGGGTGCATTTTGAGAAAGTTTTTAAGGTGCCTGGAAGACAAATTTAGATCTGTGAAACCAAACAAAGCAGAGCCTACAACCTTAAAAAAATATTGCTTCCCTCAAAAGGAAAATCTCATTGCATGGATAAAGAACTGAAGTCTCATTCCCTAAATGTGTCTCCTGTCACTGCAAAGAGTACCTCCTAGATTTCATGAATGTTACATCTAGCACTGAATTGCAGGAGAGATTTTGACAGAAAGCATGGTTCTCTTTTTTTGACAACATATATTCATGCTACGTATTATATTTCACTGAAAATGTGGTTTTGGACAGTCGTGTCTTGGCTGTTGTGTGCTGGGCCATGTGGAAATCTGAATGTTTTCAGCTGGGACCATCTTTCTAGTGTGCAGGGTCTGGCCAGGTCAAGAGAGGTACAGACATGTAGCTGCAGATCTAGTCCAGACCCCCTAAAAGGAGAGAGGAGGCAAGAAGGCAAATAGCAGGGTGGAAAGAAGGAGGCTCAGTCTGTAGCAGTTGAGGAAGTCACTGGAACATGCTGGACTGGGATAAAGCATGAAAGTTACTGTTTGCCAAGGCATCGTCCTGGAGAAGCTGTCTGCCCATGGCTTGGGCAGGTGCACTGTTCACTGAGTTAAAATCTGGCTGGATGGCCAGGCCCAGAGAGTGGTGGGGAATGGTACTGCACCCAGTGGTGGATTCTCACTTGTGCGTTTCCCCAAGGCTCAGTATTGGGACCAGCTCTGTTTAATAACTTTACTGTAGTTCTGGACAAGGTGATTGAGGGCACTCTCAGTAAGGTTGCAGTTGACACTAAGCTGGGTGGATGTGCTGGTCTGCTGGATAGTAGGATGGCTCTGCAGAGGAATCTGGACAGGCTGGGTTAATGGGCTGAGGCCAGCTGAGTGAGGGTCAACAAGGCCGAGTGCTGGGAATTACAATTCGGCCACGATTCCATGCAGTGCTATGGGCTGGGGAATGTGAAGTGGTCCAGCAGTAAAGGACATGGGGTGCTGGTCAGCAGCAGCTGCACATAAGCCAGCATGTGCCCAGGTGGCCAAAAAGGCCAAGGGCATCCTGGCTTATGTCAGCAATAGTGTGGCCAGCAGAATCACAGCAGTGACCATCCCCATATACTTGGCACTGGTGAGGCCACACCTTGAGTTCTGTGATCAGTTTTGGACCCCTCACAAGAGGAAAGACATTGAGGTGCTGGACTGTGTCCAGGGAAGGGCAACAGAGCTGGGGAAGGTTTTGGAGCAGAAGTCCTGTTGGGAGTAGCTGAAGGAGCTGGGGTTGTTTAGCCTGGAGAAAAGAAGGCTCCGGGGAGACCTTTTTGCTATCTTCAACTCCCCGAAAGGAAGTGGTAGCCAGATGGGGGTTGGTCTCTACTCCCAGGCAACAAGTGACAGGACAAGAGGAGATGGCTTCATGCTGCTCCAGGGAAAGTTCATATTGGACATCAGGAGGAATTTCTTCATGGATAAACACTGGAACAGGCTGCACAGGGAGGCAGAGGCACCATCCCAGGAGGTGTTCAAGAAACAACTGCCTGTAGCATTTGATGCCATGGTCTAGGTGACCTGTTGGCTACTGGTCAAAGGCTGGACTTGATTATCTTAGAGGTCTTTTCCAACCTAATGATTCTGTAATTCTGTGAAATGGCTTTGAGTGGACAGAGTGGTAAGGTTCTTTTAGTTACTTTATTGATTTGTTCCACTGGGCAGATAACGAGGGTTCCCTATAGTTAAATCTCACCCATTCTAATGAAACAACATTAAAGTTTCAAAGATCTTTTGAGTTAAGGAAAAGGTAAGAGCAGGTCTGTCTTAAAGCTGTGGCCAAGGGAGAGCCGTATCAGAAGACATGGCAGGGGGGTTGGAATGAAATGATCTTTAAGGTCCCTTCCAACCCAAACCCTTCTGTGATTCAATGATTCAAACATGTTACATTTCCATTTCTGATTCAAAGATTCTGCAGATTCAAAGACTGTGCAAAGAAATGCTATGACGCCTTCATGGCAGAATCAATATCTGACCTTGATTTCTTGTTGTAATTAAAATGATACATATATTGTACTTTGCTGTTGTTTATGCACTGGAGACATAAGAGGTATTTGGCAAGCCAGACAGAATTAACCATCTGTTGGAAAGAAGATAGAGGTGCATACCCATACACACACATTCAAAACCTGGACACAAAAAGTTCTCTTTGTCAAGGTACTTAAACTCCAATTTCTGAGAGGAGAAAAGCTGCACTACATAATGGTGAAGTAATAATTAACAAATATTTCCATGGTGCATGGTAAAAATCTGCTGGAAAAACACTGATCACTACTGTGCAAGTGTGCACTAAGGAATGCCTATATGCATCTGAAAAGAAATTGATCACATCCATATCAATGTGCTTGTGCCTGTGCCTGTGCCTGTGTGTGTGTGTGTTCAGAGTCCTGCCTAGCATAATTCTTTTTTCCTTCACTTTATTCCTGTTATTCTTTAAGATGTGTCACAAGGGGGAGTGACCAGGAATCTGAGTGACCATAATTCCTTCTTACTAGTCACGGGTAGAAGTGGTCCTTTAAAAAATCAGACAGCAACATGTGGGTAAAGGCATACCAGTACAACCTGGAGGCCATGGCCTGTGAGTGAGTGCTGGTCATCTGAACACTTTCTTGTGAGCTGTGATGTGCAAGAGGGAAAAAGCCCAACTTGACCTCTGCAACTGAGGCCAAATTTTCAAGACAGGTGGAAAAACATTAACCATTGCTGTGAATTGTGTGTAACATTGTTGTGAATAGTGCAAAGGCAATGTCAAGTCACTGAAAAGTGATGCATGGGCATTAGTACAACTGCTGTCTGCAGGCCTCAGTGCGGAAGGTGATTCTGCTGCTCATGTACTCTCATTTTTCCTTTCTTGCTCTCAACTTTTTCCCTTTCCTCATGTAACATTGGCACCTAGATTATACATAGAAGGTAAAATCGCATAATGTCTGCTTGTCACGATTCCTTTCCTTCTTTGTCACTCATTTGGCAAGGAGTGAAGGTATCTTGGTGAGTATTCATCACAGTGCAGGATCAAAGATTGAGGACACTGACACTGTCTGAATCTTTTTTTGATCCACAAATAATATTTCCTTTAAAGATAGGTTTGTTTTTGCTTTTCCACCAAACTTTACACCATAGCCTATTCCCTTTTCTCATCCTACAATGGAATCTTCCAGGAAAATGTAATGGCATTATTATTATTATTATTTGTTTTTTAGACCCCCCGTCAAGAACTTAGACTTGGTCACATGACAATCCAACCCTTTTTTGGTATTACTCCTTTCAACTGTAATGCTAGACTAGGACAATCCCTGTGGGTTTTTAAGACAGTTCTTCTAAAGATGGAGTTCCTTTCTCTTGTCTGCCTTATTTGCTTTATTACTAAGTACATGCTTTTATACTCAATAATATCAAAAAAGGTTTTAGTTCCTTGCACTAGTTTTACCTGAGTGTGCACACCATTCTTGAGCAGGACTTCACCTCTCATTTTGAAGAAGGTGCAGCATGTGTTAGCTAGATGATAGAAAAGTTAATAATGACAAAAAGATGAAGTGAAATATCAAATGAAATTAATTATTAACAAGGAGAGCAAAAGTTACACAGCAAGAGCTAACATTATTCTGAGAAAAAATGGGACTTACAAATTCATGTAATTACAGGAGAAGGTAAAAAGCATATTTTGTTTGGTTTAAAAAGACTTTACTGGATAAGCTAGCCACTGCAAAAAACCCAGTATTTTCCAGTCATTTGTAAGATATCATTTAAGCAACAGGAAAAGCAGCTCACCATGAAGTAAATAAGCACTGTCATTTTTTCAATACAGCCACATTATGGTATAAATGGAAACATGGTAATGAAGATACACTAACTGACGCCAATCCTCCCTTCTGCAAAATCTGCACAGATATTTATGGAAATTGCATGGAGTTTTGAGCCATTTATTCACGCCAAAAATTATCCTTTGACTCTCCTGGTGATGCTATCTTAATCTACATCCAGCATATTACAGAACTGTTTTGCAGTAATACATGACCCTTCATCTTGAGAAATTTTCAGGTATTTTATATCCAAACTTGGAGAATTCTCTTTATTTTCTTACCAGTAGTTTATATTGACTGAATATGGAAGTACATTGTTTTTAAAGTTCTGTCTCATACCACCAGGTAAGATATTTGTAAGATATTTGTTACTTTCTTCTGTTTCAGGGTGCAGAAACAGTGATGTGTGAAAAACCGTCTGTACATTTGCAACTGCTAGCTGGTTAACCAAACAACAAAATACGGACAGTGTAGCAACAGGTCATATTTAAGCAACCTATTATTATTAAAAATGTCTTCTAAACTTTTGAAAGCTGTGTATAATTTTCCAGTTCTTACACAACCCTTCACTTGCTCACACAAACAAACAAACAAACAAATATTAAAACAAAACAGAAAAAAAAAAAGAACGAGGAAGGAGCTGAGAACTACAATAGTCCTCTCTGCAAGACAGTCGTTCATTTCTGTCCTATATGAGAATAAACTGGTCCAAAGAACCATTCCTCTTAACTCTGAGAATACACTCACTTGATCACCAAGCAGTAATCTCCTTGGAAAAACTGGTCGCCTAACAGAAGCACTTTGGAGGAAAAAATAACCTAAACAAAATCATGAGTTTATGTAGTTTTCCCCTGAAGGTTAATATTCTCCTAATCTGACATAATAATTGATTTAGTTTGCTGCCTAGATAAAGTTCTGTGCTGACTTGTCCAGTGCTAGCTGTTAGCATATGAAAGTCTCTCACCTCAGAAATATTTTGGCTCTTGGCAAGTCCTAGTTTGCAAGAGGTAATAAATATCTCGGCTTAGATCAAAACCAGCTGTCATTAAAAGACAAGCTTTTAGGTTCCAACCTTCCTTTGGGTTTGGAGAACAACAATATTTAGTTTCTTTTTGATCTCTGTGCTTTCTAGTTGGTAAAATTAGGTGTTTGATTCATAGGAGATAGAGGTCTTGGAGAATATCTCTTCCAAGACATCTTTTAAGAAGTGCTTGTATCAAGGTGTTGAGTGTTTTTTCATATTTGCTCTTTTCACTGTTTAATTTTGATTTAGATAGATAAACTCTAGAATCAAATCTAGTTGATTTCCTAAATATCAGGAATTAAAAGACTTACAATAGTCATATTATTGTTATATATTATAGTAATACATTACTTATGTAACTACTTCAGCACTATTATTACCTAACTTATGTAATAAATTAAGCAATGCCTTAAACATAGTACCAAGCAAATAAAAGAATTCAGTTTTATGAGTTCTACATTGCATGAATATGGTTTGAAATGCTTTTTGTTTGTCTGCCTAAAACATGAGCTCAGGAAAGTAGGCTTTTCATTCTAGGAGAGGTATGCAAATAAAATTCACCTCTGGGCTGAGAGGGAGCACACTATCTCTGTATGTGTAAGAACCCATTGTGCATATTAAATAAGCCCATGTGCTGGCTCCTAGAGAGGAATTTCATCTGCACCTAACAATACTTACACAAAATGCACTATGACCCACTACTGACACCTCAAATATACGGTTGTTTAGAGTTGCTCTCATAAGAAATTACACAAAATTACTGATGTGGGGTATACTGTACTATGGTCCATTTCTTCTGATTTTATGAGGTGGGGGACCAACCAGATTTAATGACAATGAGAAGTAAGTTCAACCATGTAGTGGAAATGTGGAGTTTTAACTTCAAAAACTCCGCACTGGATTGGTTTGAGATGTTGCCAAATAGCACCAGGAAATACACATGTGATTATTTTAACAACTCTGCTAAACCTAAGAAAATTCTTTTTGAGCTGCAGAAGGAAACAAAGCAGAATTGCCAACAGCATAACCAGAAATGCAGGAAATTTCCAGTCAAAAGGAGTATTACAAAATATACTGAAAGAAAATAGCAAACTCGGAACACATTTGTGTATATGTTTCTAACAGCACTTTGATTTGAGCCAGTTTCTGAAATGAACATGGTCCTAAAAATTAAGTTCAGCTGGGGAATACAGGATGTGTGTATACTTCTCAAAGAGGGAGACTATGCACCAGAGAGAGAGCCTGAAGCAACAAACTAGAAGTCCCATAAATTGTTATATGGAATATTATACATGTTGTAGCTAGGTCTAGCACAACTGAAACCTTTTAGAAGACAGATTTTTTTTTTTTAAATTCTTGTGGGAAGACCCAGACTGAGGCATTTCAAAAGGATCTGCATCCAGAAGGCAGATGCTCAGCCTAATGCGTAGTCTAGGACCTCTTCAGATGTGATCAGTGAAACTGGAGCACCCAGATGACTTTGTCACTGCCAAGGTCTTGTGCCGCCTTCTGGTTTTGATGGGATTCCTCACAGACTAACACAGGACCTGGGCTGAAAGACCCCATGCTTTGGCTCTTAAACTTCAGATCTGGACTTCCCTCTTTGAATAATTACTTTAATACAGTTGCAGGTTGTTCATAAAGATGAATTAACAGACTTACTTTTCTACCAAGTTGAAAAAGAAGATCTATTCCTTGTAATTGTGACTCAAGAAAGCACTGACTTTTTAGTTAGCCTTTTTCTTTAAATGGTGAATAAAACATTTCAGAACTAAGGCAAGACAGAATTATTGACATAATCTTTTTTCTAGTTGTGAATTCAATGCATTTTTAAATTAATTGGAATTCCCACCTTTTTGTCCAAGTGGCTAAATCTCTCTTTACCCTAGAGCTGAAACATACTGAAGCAACAAAATGGTTTAAAATGTTTTCTTCCTAGTAACTGACTACATACACATTTTTTCCTCTGCTCAGTGTGGTTGAGTCTGAATGAATCTCATTCCAAGGGAAAAAACATTGCAGTTGTCCAGGAGATTGGTAGCCTTTTAGTTGTGTTAAACGGACTCTGTCTAGACTACTGATTACATAAAAAACATTTAGAGTAACTCAAACCCTCTAAAAACCAGATTGCTATTTCTTTGTTTATGAACACTATAATACTATATATAATTACTATAATACTATAAATATCCCACTATAAAATATAAACTCTATGAGACTGAAAATATTTCTCAGTGTTTTGGCCATGCTACAAGCAATGAAGCTCTTATTTTACTGTGGCTTCTTAATATCATGTGTTGTGTTAAAACCTCTTTTTTATCATTATCTCTGTTAGAAAGAAATTTTATTCATAGTCATATGATAATTAGTATTATAGCATACAGTACTAGTGATTTATTTTCTTGTATAAGATGTTACTCATTTTATAATCTTCCTCTGTTAAAAGGGCAAGTCTTTACATGTTTTGCTTAGGATTTCAGAAATCTAATGACTAAATTGGACTTTATATAATCCCCTGATTCCTGAGGGAAAATTAGTTATTACTCCCCTCACAAATCCATCTCTCTGGTGCCAGTTACATTCATAAAATTAAAATGCCATGTCAACACATCTGCCAAATAATAAAAATATTAGAGTAGCATTGTGCACCTGTCAGCCTGTTTTGACTTCTGCATAATTGTACTTTTTTTTTAAATGGCAGTTTTATACAATTAAATTGATTAGCTGGCTACTATTTCCATTAGCGTAGTTCTTTTCAATTTCCATGCTATTTTCCTTTGAGACTAATTAGTTTTTCGCACAGTGAAGAATACAAGAAATACAGTGAAGGATACAAGAAATGCAGGCAACATGGGGGATTCTGATAGCGTGGAAAATGCTGTCAAGGTGCAATTTTGGTGTATCTTTCTGAAGATTAACTGAAGTACCACAAGTGGGAAAGAAGCAGATAAACTTCTAATTGTAACAGAATTCATTGTTGTTATAAAAAATCCTTCCAAGCAGCTTGAGAAATAAAGTCTCAATGCCATTTTATGATAGTGAACTAATAAAAAATAATACAGCATTTTAAAATCTTCTGTCTTTTTTCCATGTTTTATCAGAAGTTCTTTATGACATAAGCCTTCACATTTTCCTGGAAGACCTTCAGTGAGCTGCTTATTAGCCTAAGGTGTTGCTCTGTGTTGTCTGCATATCCTCAGACACACTTTTACTCTGAAACCAACATGGTGATCCCTCTTGGCCTCACACAAGATGGTGCTGAGGCACCAAGTTGGTCTCTAACCACTTCTGTTGCTTGCTGAACCTTTTATTCCTTTTTTTCCTGTTTTTTTTTTCCTTTTTTTTTTTTTTGTATCCTGAGAGTCATCCTCACTGTTACACAAATCCAAAACTCTTTCCTATATTCCACAACCAGTTTAAATGTAAGCATATGGTCTTTGTTTATATAAATGCCAAAACTTAACTTGGCTGCACACTCTGAAGATAGGCAGTGTCCTTTACCCTCACCTTTCTTGGACAGAAAACAAATACTCATGGCAGTCCTGATCTCTGTCAGGAAGTGTGCCAAACACTCGTATTTTGTCCAAAAGTGATAGTTTGCTAAGATACATCGTACGGGCTGACATAGCCCTTCTGAAGTTACATTAGGTAAATTAATAACCTTGAACAAGGGTACCAATTAGGTCAGGAGACATGAAAAAGCCATTATGGGCTTTTAGAATATTTTTGCTAGTTTTTAGGTTCCTCACTGACTGCAGCAAAGACCAAAGCCTAAATAAAGTCTTAGAGGGAAGTAAGTCTGGGGTCATCACAGAACACCACATTACACAGAAGGAGGTTTGAGAAATACCAAGGAAAGGGCTTTAGAGGAAGCTTCGGCCTGAAGGTATGGTTTCATCTCATGCTAACATGTTTCTCGAGCAGGGTGACAGAGGCAATCAGAGATACAGAGCTGCAGCCAAGGTTTTTCAGATTACAGTTCCACTGGGGATGAAAGGGTCTAATGGACACAAATACTGTGGAATTCCTTTCTAACTCATTTGCACTAAAGCACTAAACTCAGTATCTCCTAAGCAATAGATCGAGTCTAAGCCTGAATTCTTCAGCCCAACTGGCACCAATTAATACTTCTTTTTCTGTAGTTTTCTTACATTCCCAAGATCCCAAGGTCAGTCCTACTTTGAGGTCTAATTCAGTAATCCCTAAACACAAAAACCCCACAAACATAAGAAGCATAAATCTTGACATCTACCTTGATTTCTTTAACATTTTAAAATAATTGCACCTCATTTACTTTTCCCATTTTTAACTGTAACTGTAATGAAATCCAAAATCTGGAGCCTATTTCATCAGCCCTTACCTGCAAAGTCCCTGTAATCA
Source organism: Machaerirhynchus nigripectus (assembly GCA_013397975.1). Taxonomy (NCBI): domain Eukaryota; kingdom Metazoa; phylum Chordata; class Aves; order Passeriformes; family Dicruridae; genus Machaerirhynchus; species Machaerirhynchus nigripectus. The sequence goes on along the minus strand of VZRQ01004170.1, from coordinate 201,165 downwards.
CTATAGAAAAAACCTGACATTAGAGTTTGACAAGCTCTGTTTCTTACAGTTTCTAAGTCTTAATTGTATGTATCAAAATTATATATTACAAATTAAATTACTTTTTTCCTGTTTTTTTAGTTCCAGAATGAAGTAGAATGGATAAATACCCCTGCTGGAAGGGGTTATTAATTGTAAATTATTTGCATTTCCAGTGGTTTTTTTAAATACATATTAGACAGCACCTAACACTGGAAAAAATTGTTCTAAACTGTGCTGAAGTGAATTAACTTGTTTTAGAAATACTGCTTCAGCTAGATCTTCATGAACTGTTTTGTGAAAATATATGGAAAATTTTTCATATCACAGGTTTTGAATGCTCAGCATAGGTTGTTCTGAGAAATCTGACTCATAAAAGCTTCTTATATGCTGTGAATGTTGGGCACATTAATATACTGGAAACAATATTAAAAATGACAGATAATATTTTAAAATTGTTTAAAAAATATAACCTACCAGTTGTAAGACTGGTAAGGCTTACTTTCTGGTGGAAGACAGTCTGACATACCATTTTTCTCAGTCAAGCATTCCAATAAAGAGTATCTTGACAATATTCTTAATCTGTACCCTTTAAGGGTTTGCCTGCAATTAATTTTAAATGTGAAAATCTGTAGCAAAAGATAAAACTTTGGTCTTTTATATTTTTCTATGGTCACTGCTGAAGACAGGAGACACAGCTACATGGATTTTTGATTTAGCACAGTGTGGTCATTTACAGATTCACATTAATATGAATGAAATAGCTAGAGATTTAGCTGGTCAATATTACTCTTCCAGTACATTGCAGGTATTGTTTGTAGAAGGGTCTGTGTTGAAATAGTGGTGTGCAGTCCTAAGAAAAGAGATCTTATCTTGCAAAGAGCTTTAGAGTATTTGCTATATGGGAGAGGACAGTACCTGCTAGAACAGTGACTTGCCCCACCAGTTGGCTCATATGTATAAGCTGAACCCCATTGTGAGGCTACAAAGAGAGGAAAAGAATTAAGGAATATACTAAGAAAACAGTAAATGTAATATTGCAGTATTGCATGGTTAGCTGTTCCTTATGAGATGGGATGCGGCTGCAAGAATCATTAATCCTCTCTAATTCTTTGCCAATCTTGATGTTACAGAAGTGGTGGGAGTAGAACTAATGGAATCTGGGAATGGATATTAATTCTCCTTTTGTAATTTCCTGTTTAATTTGTTTTCGGTAGACTACTGTTGCATATAAAAGAGGAAATGAGACTTCTACAACATATAAAACAAACAAAGATGTTAAAAAAAATTAAGTAGCTCATAAGAATGAAGAACTGTTCAAGCAGAAGTCATTTTATACCTCAAATGAGAAATGTCTCAGATTTATGTCAATCCATGACAAATAATTTTCTTTCCTTCACAATATGCCTTTGTTGGTTCCTAAAGTCCCAGAAAACCATCCACAGATTTTTTCCTCCTTTTAGTCACCCTACTGTTCTCCAATAAGCATAATGACCATTATATCTACAACCAAATCTTTCTTCTCAGTCAATTTGCCAAAATTCAAAAAGATACCGTGGAATAACTTGGACTGAGCAGCTCTGTGGTCTTTCTTGTAAGCTTTTGTCCAAAAGACATATCATCCAGTTCGTTTGTTGAATCATGTTAAATTCAGCATTTTTCCAGGGAGCCAACTCTGTTCTGAGAAGTTATGCCTGATCCAGCTAGGAGCTGGAGGTAGGCAGTCAGGGGTTAGAAGTTAGAAGAAAAAGCCAAGACGATATCTGATCAGTGATGGCTTCACAGTTCCTTTCCTTCTTGCCATATCCAGGATCGGGCAAGCAGAAGATATTGGATACAATAATGGGGATCATCAGGAGACCCATGCACTCTATAGAGGCCTCGAACAGCTATAAATGAGAGAGACTGAAGATTTCAGGGTCAGGTGGGCATGCTGTAATAGGATCTGGAGACAACAGAGCAGTGTAGAACAGCAGCTATTCTGATTTTCTCAGCCACTTTCTACTCCTTGTGTTCCTGATGCCAGAATCCAGCAGTAAGAACCCCACCAAGAAATCATTCCCTTAGGTTCTGGCCCTTCCAGATGAACTAACCAAGGGCTTAAAGTAGCTGTGTTAGAGCTAATTTTCTTGACACGCTAAAGCTAGGGTTGCACCTAAGCAAGGTAGGCTCTTTCATGTAGATGCATTGGCTTTGTAGGATATATGTTACTATTACTGAAGAAATTAATTTCTGTAATAAAAATGGGGACTGGAATAACAGGGATTGCATGGAGCTTTACAGGTCTTTATAACATCTGGCCTTCCACCAGTCCCTTTTTCTTTCCCACATTCTAACTGGTGGTTGTACAGGCTCTCAGCTGGTGCAGCAGGCTGGCTGGGGCTCCCTAGGCTAGAAAGTGAATAGTGGGGTGGCAGCATTTAAGCTATGGGCAGGTGACTCAAGGAAGGAAGGAGAATGGTACCTGCCATTCAAATTCCTCTGTGTCTGAGACAGGCAGGAGAATGGTCCAAAACTGGTTTTAATCGAGAGAGTGAAGTTGAAGAAGAGCCCAGTGCAGCTGATGTCTTTGATAATGGTGCCAGTGAGTCCTCCCCAGTGGCCCTGTAGGGCTTGCAGGCCTGCAGAAAGGTAACACCTGTTTGCACAACATGTTCGATGAGGGATGGCCTTATTGCCTGGATATGAGCCAGCAAAGTGCACTCACAGCCCAGAAAGCCAACTGTATCCTGGGCTGCCTCAAAAGCAGGGTGGGCAGCAGGGTAACAGAGGTGATTCTGTCTGTCTGCTCTGCTCTCGTGAAACTCCATCTGGAACACTCCTGGAACAATCCGGCTCTGGGGCCCCCAACACAAGAGAGATGTGGAGCTGTTGGAGCAGGTCCAGAGGAGAGCCATGACAATGATCAGAAGGCTGGGGCACCTCTCGTGGGAGGAAAGGCTGAGAGAACTGAGGTTGTTCTGAAGAAGAACCTGCAGTATTAGGAAAAGTGGAAGTGGTTTTAAATTAAAAGATGTTGGGTTCAGATTAGACATAAGGAAGAAACTGTTTATGAAGAGAGTGCTGAAACTGTGGCACAGGTTGCCCAGAGAGCTGGGAGGTGCCCTATCCCTGGCAACATTCAAGGTTGGATGGGGCTCTGAACAACCTGATCTATGTGAAGATGTCAGGGCGGTTGGACTAGACAACCTTTAAAGTGCCTTTCCAACCCAAACCAGCCTATGATTCTCTGATGTTTTAATTCTATGCAAAGTTCTTAGAGCTGTTTAGCTGTAGCCAGGGCTCAGATGACTTTGGAAGATTCAAACATCATTTTAATACAGAAAATGATTTTTTTTTTTTTTGGCATATTTTTAAACCCACTTCCACTTTTTTGCTGTGATTGGGTGAGCTATGTAGGAGAGATATGCTGGCTGTCCTCAGAGGCAAGCTATTCATGTCTTTTACCCACAAAGTTACCAACTGCATTCTGTGTGCCAGGTCTCACAGACCCAATTAAATGGGAACCCTAGCCTGACTCTAAATGCAGAGCTCCTAGATGCCACAGTTATCTATAATCTTCTCGATGAACTGTTTTTCCCACTTGTTTTCTAATACGCATTTCTAATATACTTTATATAGAGGGCAGTTATTGGCTTTTTGTCACATGTTATGCTTACACTCATCAACTATATTTAGTAAGAAGAATCTGTAAGGAATGTACGTGGAGGGAGCCTAAAAGATAGCTGGAGAGGAATTATTTACAAGAGCATGTAGTGACAGCACAAGAAGGAACATTTTCAAACTGAAAGAGAGAGGTTTAAGTTAGATACTGGGAAAAAATTCTTTACTGTGAGGGGTACTGGTGAGGCCCTGCAACATGTTGCCCAGAGAAGTTGTGGATGTCCTGTCACTGGAAGGGTTTAAGGCCAGGCTGGATGGAGCTCTGAGCAACCTGGTCTAGTGAAAAGTGTCCCTGTCCACAGCAGAGGGGTTGGGCTAAATGCTCTTTAAGGTCCCTGTCAACACAGGCCATTCTATGATATATTTCAGGATTCTTTAAAATGTTGGTTGTGTCATTGCACTGATCATTTAGATCAGGGTTTAATTGCATTGATCATTTAGATTAGGGTTTTCAACCATAAAGTTCATGTCAAAAAACGGGGATTTTGGGAATGTCAGTTTAGGGCTGTGGGAATACAAGGATTAAAAAGGTGAAAATAATTGCATCCTATAAAGCATAATTTCTTTCACTCTGAGAAAGCAAATTATGAAACATTCTTACACCTAAAGACTGAATCAATTAAAAAATGCAATTAAACACCGAAATAAGAGTTGTCACTCTGATAGTTCTATCATATTTCATCTTTAATTGGAGGTTTCAAATATGCTTTTGTTTGTGGAAAAAGCCCAGGGCCATGGCTCAAAAAGGCAACTCTTTAATTAGATTTAATATGGGTGGACAGAATACACTGTAGTGGATTAGACAAGATTCACATTGGTAGTAGAGATATTGGCAGGTAATAGACATGAAAAGGAATTACAGAAGTTTTTACTATAAATAAACCTGAAGAATTATTTAAATAGTTGGTTGCTTAACCATTAATGTTTTATAAGTGTTTGATAGAATATAAAATTTTGTATCATGGACCCTGGATTCTAAACCGGTATCAACTCCTTTGGTTGTGTTACAACTCCTTCTGTTTGTGTCATGTCAGTTTCCATCCTATGGAAGAGTCGTTTCTTGTTAGACATTTGCCTGACCATTGATGGAAGGTTTTTACCCTTATTTCATACTGATTTGAAGAATTCCGTAATAATTCTACTCTTTGTTACAACTGTGTGTACCGTTTCACGGACTGCATTGACATTATCCCACCAAAACAGATGCTATCAAACTATAAAAAACTAAGAAGACCTTTCTGACCAAGACATGAAATATTTAGTATAAAATAAAAAAGAAACAAAGTTTAATTTGTTTTTAGAGTTCAGGTGAAACATAAATCATCTAATTAAATTTGAAATCTCAAAGGTGTCAAAACCTGTTTTCTATTAAGATCTCTCACATTGTGTGGTAGACTCATGAGATCTGAACATTTAATTGTTTTACCTGACTTTTGCATTTTCCCTTTCATTGATCTGTAAAATGCAGCTGCTTCTTTTCACTAGATCATTCAACAGAAAGCAGGTAAGTATGCCCAACTGGATATTTAGAAAAGTCAAAATGAATGCTACTATGCTAGTAAATGAAGAGATGTTAAAAAACCCAACAAACAACCAAAAACCAAAAGAACAACAAAAAAACCCAAATCCAAATAAGATACAAAACAACAGACAAGCAACAAAACCAAAACAACAATAACAAAGTTTTTCCAGCCTGGGACCTCTTTCAAACTAAGAGCACGCATCTACATTTTAAAGGCCCCTCATCTGCAAAAGAAACCCCAGACCAGTTGGATTTAATAGTCAATGAGTGTCAACAGAACAAATAGAGTTGTTGGACTACACAATGAAGCATTAGAAAGCTGAATGCAATGTTACAGATTAAAAAATTCATTCTTAAGAGTAGGGAGTTTGAATTTGAGTGGGTTTAGTAATGCCCAAGTCTTTCAAAGTTTACCTATTGCATATTTTCTGTTACTAAAGAAGTAGTCATCTTTATGCAAAGTATTTTGGAAATTGTGGAATGACTTTTTTTCTCAGTCCCTTATCTACTTAAGAGTATTAATTCATACTAATAACCATTAAATCTTTCTCTTTTCCCCCTCTTGCCTTCAGAATCAGCTCAGCAGGAACATGCCTTTTGATAAATGTTCTTCTCTCTTTCATTTCTAGAAAAGAAAAGGGGAAATAAAGAAACTCTGCAATCACTTTGCACCAACGGTAGCAATGCCAAAAATCTTTGTAATCTAAATTACTTTCTTCTACATGTGAAAACAGTTAATAGCAACTCCCTGTAGCTAATAGCAGTCTAAGCACTGGAGCAGAATATTAAACAGTCGTATCTCTTTGTGGAATATGAAAGGTTATTTTAGTCTACAAAGCTGGAAGTACTGTACCTGTCACCCACTGTCTCCCATACACAATGTCTGAAACTGTTACCATATGCAGAGATGTCAGAATGGACTTACAGTAACAAATGATGATTTATTTCTCTCTAATTGAAGAAAAGAACAAAAAATTTCTTACAAAGTCCCAGGCTGGGGAGCACAAAAGGTAAGCCCTGAATTACCTTCCTTGTCCATGAGCTGTGCTTTCCCAGAGTTGCACTTCTTGTGCAGCAGACAGCCACCACGTGATGCTGGTGTCCATGCTCCTTCTGAGTACTCAGTGGCTGAGCAGGAAAATGTGTTGACTTCCTCTGCATCTTCATGTTTTCTAGCTTGTTCTAAGAAAGCAAGTCTTTACCACTGTCCAGAGAGGTGATAAACAAACTGACATAATGAAAACATGATGGTTAAATTTTCCTCCTTTTCTATTGGTTACAACTTCTCTACTCTCTGTTGAAAGATATGTGGGATGTTAAAGGCACTGAGTAAATCAAAGTCAGTTTTAAAGACCTCTTGTCACCATGCTATGCAGTGAAGCAGTATCAGGCTTCATAATTTTCTGGAACACCTTCAACTATTTGTGATCCAGCTCTCCCATAGATCACCCCCTGAGTAACAGATGCAAAAGGGACAGTTGGCTCCAGAAGAGCAGTGAAAATTGAATTAAGTTATATATAGTATTATTACATATTATGTATAATATATATGTGTGTGTGGATGTGTATATGTGTATCTCCCAAATGAAGACTGTTTCAGTCAGGCTTCAGAATCTATCCTGTTATGGAACTACCAGCTATGGCTTCTGAAATGTCTTTGAAGTGATTTATGAGTAGATTTAATCTAATACCAGACAGAGTTTACAAAGTGTAGTGCTACACAGTGTACTATAAAGTGTGTACCACTAATGGAAATTTGGCCTGTTTCACAACAGCCACAATCAGAGACTGTAATCCTCCTTTGGAGTTCCTTTTGGCTTTGCTTCATGCATTAATCTGATTGATAAACTTACAGGTCTAACTAAAAAGGCTTATTGCTATGAGAGCTGAGCAATAGGGTATCAGAACATCACCTACATTTACCAGAACAGAAGAATTTATTATTGATAGTTTCCTTACTGCAAACTCAGCAAGAAAAATGAAGGTTAATATAAAAAACTACACTGTTACAATTTTCTGGTAAACAGAAACAAACATATTATATAACCTGATAAAACAGAGTACAAAGTCAGTAAATAATTTCATGGTTGTTGCTGCATTTAGAGGTGGAGTTAATTGCTTTACTAAGAAAGTAAATGAAATCATAACAAGCAAAATATAGCCATCTAGTTGCATCTCATGTGCTGCTCATGACATACTTGGAAGGAGATCCTGAAACTTAACAATGCAATTTTGTCTGAATAACTGACATGATAGAGTTAACAAAACTTCTTATCCTGTGATATAGTATGGGCACCCAGAATTCTCTGCATTTTGTTAACGTACAGGGTGTGTCTTCATTAAGATGTTGAAAATTCTTGAACAGTTAGGAATATTTTAATTTCTTTTTCCTTGGTGAATTTTTTAACCATTTTTAAAAAATGTTAATTAGTTGCTCTCTTCCACATTGAAGTAGACATGAGTTTTTCCCAAACAAAGGAAACTCAAGATTCGAAAGGCACTTAGGAAGTGAGAAAAGTTTTTCTTTTATCTTTATAATAAATTATAGTAAGTGGATAAGTGGTTTTGTCATTTGGAGTCTGGAGATTATCAGTAGGGACAAGTAGGCTTTCAGATTATCAGTAGGAACAGCTATGTCTACTGAAAAATATCAGAAGAAAATGCATCAACACCACTGATGAAGAAGTCCAAGCAATCTATTGCAACACTGGTGCCATCATTACCCAGAAAATTTCATTGTTAATTGACCCCCTTGCTCTGTTTCGTACCACTAAAATGGTGTCCGTCACAGATAATCTCTTCCAGGGGTGGCAAGTGCTAAAGCAGCATAAACACTGGCTTTAGCACCACTTGACACCTGGCTTCAGAACCGCTGAGCAGTGCTTGTCCCTCTTTCATCTGGTGGTGTAGACTAGCAAGAGACTTGAAGCTGCCCAAAGGTAAGCGGCCAGTGTCTTGATTTCAACTTAACCTTGGTGTTAGCTTCAAGCTTGTCCAAGCTTGCTCCTGCGTCTTTTTTACAACACTTGAAGATGTACAGGTGAGAAGTGCTGTTCAATTGCCAAATGTTGACTAATTACTATTATTACAAACATTGCTAAGTTTGCTTGCTGGGGGTGTTCAGTGTGAGGGCCCTAATCACAGATAATGAGAGATGAGTGGGAAATGACACGGATTCCTGTGGAGTGGTGTATTGCAGTACAGAAAGTGCTTTATTTTTCCCCTCCTAAAAACATAATTGCGCTGTTTTATTGTTTATCATCCTGTAATTGCAAGTACTTTCAAAGGAAAAATAGTTTGTTCTCTTTGGATTGGTGTGAAAGTATGCATTTGGAAAGCGCCTACTGTGAAATTGCGATAGCAGAGGAAAGTAGAAGGAAACCCAAGGGTGACACATTGCCTTCTTAGAGAGCCTGAGCTTCCTATGTGTAAATGAACATAACTAACATTAACATGAGTTATACATACACTGTGCAGATGCTAGCATCCCAATTACAGAATGCTACCATGCAAACACAATTAATGACCATGCGATGCGCGTGTGTATTGAATTGGCACTGAATTCCAGTTGGAAAACAGTAAGATCTGGGATTGTCTGGAGAAAGATAAAACATAAAAGGAAGAGAGGCTTATAATGGAAGTAGCTATATGTACATGAAAATAGTTTGCCGCAGAATCTTTTAATAAAATGAAGAATTGTGCTAAGTCTCTTTATATTACTGTTTTCTCCACTTTCTCTCTGGTTGGTTTTGTATACATTAGTTTGATGGGGAGCTGTTTTTCTTCAGATAATATCTAAGCAGTGACTTAAAGAGCAACAGCTGAAAGTGAGACATTGCAGAAGTTAGGATAATTAGTGCTGCTGCTCTATGTCAGCATATCCTAAAAAATTATAATCTGTTGATGTGAACATCTTAGAACTAAATATTTTTAAGAACAGGAACACCTAAAGAAAAAAAGTGTATTATAGAAGGTCTATTTAGAGTTCAAAAAGGCTAAGTGAAGAAATAAAGATATGTAAATTCTCTAAAGTACTACCAAGGAGTGTCAGAGGGCTGATTACATATGCAAAAAATACAACCAAATAAAATAGAAGAGCTCATGCTGATGTTAAAGAAATAAATGTTTCCTTAGGGCAATGGAGGTGCCAAATGGAAAAAAAAATTCTGTAGTTCTTTTGTGACTGTGCTCACTTCCCTGTAATTTTGCATACTGAATTTAATGTCGTTAGAACTTGTGCTCTTGCCATAAGAGGTCTAATTGTGAATTAACGTGCATACCTGTAAGCGTTTTGTGGAGGAGTATGCACTGAAATTCACAAATTCTCATATATCCTCATTACTTTCAGTATTGTATGTTTATAGGAAATTGGGTCTTACATCCCCACTAAAACCAACCTGTACATTCTAATATTCTATTCCATATTCAATGCCACCTAAGAGTGTGTCTTGGGGTGTCTTTATGATGCTGTATCCCCTATCGCCTGCTCTATGCCAGACATGAGTTCTGTACCTTTGAGAGGGGGGTGGGGGGGAAGCCTGTGGAATTCCTTCAGCAGCCTTTGTTCAAAATCACAGGTAAGTCGCTCGCTCTTCCCCCAGCTCTCAGCTCTCTGCAGCAGGGAAGAGTTGCATGCTCTTGCTTTTTAGCTACCTTCTTGTTCGTCAGCTGAAGTAATGAATTTTCCTAGGACTGTGGTTTCTTCTTCTTCACCTGGAACTGCTCAGCAACCCCAGAACATCACCAGGAGGCCCCACACTGTGGCCCAGAGAGGCCCACGCTGCACCCCAGCTCTGGACAGAGCAGAATCACACCTACAGAAAGGATTCTGAATCTAACCAGTTTTTCTCTAAAGCAAAAGGTTTTATTATTTGATATTATTCTCTCTTCTTGGTGCCTGCGTGCACCCTGCTTGTAAAAAAACAAGTTTATTTTCACTTTCCTCCAAGAAAAATTCTTTCTAAACCTGGAGGGGGAGGGGCTGCTGAAACCTGCTTTCTATCAGAGTGAGTTCATTTTGGACATTTCCTCCAAATTTGTCTCAAACCGGGAGAGAGTGACACCAAAGAAAAACTAGTTCTCAAAAGCTGTCAAGGCAATATTTCTGTCTTTAGAAGTGGATGTTAGTAAAACTGGGAACTTTGACATGTAGAGAAAGTCTGTAGAGCCAGAACAACAAACTTAGGCTTATTTGTCCTCCTGACAGCTGCTGTCAATTCATGAGAAGTGCAGTGTGCCCACAGCAGTCATGGAGAGCAGTGATGTCACCAGGACCAAGCCAGCTTGCCACCGGCCTTGTCACACGGGCAGTCCATCACTTTCTGCAGAGAACCTGCTTTAAATTCCAAGCAGAAGGGAAATACCAGCCCAAAACATGCTCTTTTTCATAGTTTTCTTTTTCTTCCTTGAAAGACAATTTATGGATAGGAGATGAGCACATACTACAGCTACAGCTCTTAGCTCACTTTTCCCAGATATTAGTAATCCTGGTGTATCCTGAAAGGGAACTCAGAAGTTTGTGACATCTGAGGCACCTCATAAACAAATTTAACAGTCCTTGCTGCATTAGGAGGCAAATTGAAATTCTTGTCAATGTTTTTTTGATGGATTTGTTTCAGTAGAAGAAGATGAACCTGAAAATCATCCATCAATCCTTTTGATTTTCAGTCCTTTTGATTTCAGTCCTTGAACTATGAATGAAAAGTGACAGGAACTGCCATATAGGTGTTTGTAGGGACACATTCTAGATACTTCATTCTTAATTTCCCTCCCTTGATTGTGTTTCCTCTAGTTTAAAGTTTGGTGGGAGGCTGAAGAGAGACGAGGAGTGATTGCCTAAGGAGACAAAGATAAACCACATCTTAGGTCAGTACAAATCTTTATTAAAGGAAATTGTTACATAGTTGCTGTAAGTAGGATTTCATTCCAGCCATATGGACTATTTGTGTTATTCCAGCTGTTCCTGCCCTTCAAATTGTATTCTTTCTTCCAAGTTTCATACACATCTTTACATTTCTATACTAGAAACTCGTGTTTCATTTCAGCTCCTTTTTTTCCCTAAGAAATTAATTTTTTTTTACAAAAGTGATGTTCAGTTTTCATTTGAAATATATTGCTCTTTCACCTAGAATTTTTTTTTGTCATTGGACAATTTCTACTATATTGTGCTGCCGCTTTCAGTCTTCCTTACATCATGGTTTTTTCTTCTTAAAGAGGGTCCATGGAGCTGTGGCTGAGTTTTCTGTCTGGGTTTCTGTCATCAGTTTATCATCACTACAGGCTTCTAAGAACTGCTTGCTATTTGCCATGTGACTTCCCCAAGCATGGTTTCTTGACATCATTTCACTTCAGAAATACAGATTAACTTGTTGTGCACCCCGTTCCCTTGTGTTATAAAGAGGACTTTTTGTACAACCGATGCTTTGCTAAATGCTTCACTGTGCCTTTTCTCCTGCATTTTCATAGAATTTTCTGTTGTAGATAATTAATGAGCTGAAACATACTTTACACTTTTAGCTGAATTGTTTAAGACTTGGCATGAGGAATAAAAGAATTAATATTTATGATACTAAAAAACCAATTCTAAGCAGTGCATTCAGAAATTTAATTTGGCCCAGTACATTTACTAGGGAATAGTCTGGATCTAAAGAATTATGATGTGAAAATTTAATTTGGACACCTTGATAAGGGTATGTTTAATCTCTGTCTAACTGCCAAGCTTTCTCACATAAAAATTGTTTTGATTTTTTTAGGCAGATTGTGACAACAGCTGAGGTCAGCAATGGTGGCAACTGGGTGTCTACAGCCAGAGAATGTGATTGAATTCCTTCCCCAAGGAGCAGTGGAAATACATTCTGCAGGCCAATCCGCTTGATAGGTGTAGGCATTCTTCCAAGCACAAGAGATATTTTGAAATACTAGGGGCTAGAGGCAAAGTAGGGAGATGATTAGAAGATTAATAGCTTTTGGATGAGATCAGGTAAATTTTTTTGTATTGGTCTTGAAATCAGCTGTTTCTCTGGTCATATAAAATTAGTTTCATCCTGAAATAGCACTGAACCCAGGTAAGCAGCTGAAATGTGTCATGCAAACTCTTTTACGTTGGTCCTATTCTCCCTCTTTTTAAAGATATTTTATCTAGAGATGAAATAACCTAACACAGGTTCAGGGCTGTCTAAGTGTAGAGTCCTCTGCCTTACATGGAGTGGCTTAAGGCAAAAACTAATCTGGCCATGGCTCGAACCCACACTAATTGCTTTCATTAGAAGGCAGTTTTACCAAAACTGTAGGGCTACCCAAAAGCAAATCCCTACAGAACTGTGTTAGAGGTGCACAGAAGCACTTGTCCCGACAGTATCAGAGTTTATCAGAGCTGGTCCTGGAAGAAAGGCAGAGGAGCCACCTGTGTGCATGTGTGAGAGAACATTTTAACTGCTGCCATTCCTGTGCCAGATGGGCATGCCCAGCCCTCTCTGGAAACTGAGTAGCTCAGCTGGCTTTCTGAGGGAGAGAGTGTTTGTCACCATCACAGTGCATCAGCATATATTTGGTCACTGGTGTAGCTACACAGCCTCTGCACAAGAGCTGGCTTCAACCTGGGCAGCCGGAGCACAAGTGGAAGAGAAGGTGCTCTGCCACACTTGACTACTAGTGAAACTATTCCTAAACAACTACATATAACAAGTGGAAGACAAAAAAGTCTGGAAGGAGTGAAGTAATGGGAATAAGAGTAAATACAAGTAGCTTGTAAAACAGGAGAAATAACCATAGCTTTCCAGTTCTTTCATTTCCATTTTCTTTTGCTAGAGATAACTTTTAATGTTTTTCTAAAACAATTTGCACACAGACTCTGAATGGCTGAGCTGTTACTGTCTTCCACGCCTCCCATGAGACAACAGCTTAGTTCTTTATGAAGTTACTTGGTGAAAGAGCTGTCTCTTGGAAATTAATGATCTCCTATCGGGACCCAGAAGCAATTTGAGAAGAGAAATTTTCTTGAGTTTTAGAGGGTTTTGTGGTCCCCAGACACAGTCTTGACCATCACTCAGAGTGCTGTCAGACTCAGACTTGGTATTACTGGTAAAAAGTAGTTTTGTACAATAACATTTTTACTATCACAAAGTAGTTGAAAAGCAACCAGGTTTGTTCCCTGATCATTTTGTAAAAGCTGCTTATTCATTCACTTTCTTTCCACTTTCTCTCTGTAGCTAAATATTTTGACATGGAGTTAGCATATCTCTACCATTTTGCTATATCCCTTCTTAGTCTTAGACTTGATTTCCATCTGTCACAGAACAACCCAGCAATTACTCATTGTTATTTATATATTAAGGTGTTGCATTACTTGCTGCTACTCACATATTGGAAATAGAAACACCTCTGAGTACTGTTCAGACTATGTTGTTCAGGGCAACCTACATTTTCATTTGGGACTTTAAGAATCTGGAGATTCCAGAAGTAATTTTCTTGATTGCCTAGGTTCTTTATAACAGTATTTTTCTTGTACTCAGACTTACACCTCTGTCATCATGGCTTTTTCTTTGAAGAAATTAAAATTATACAGTTGTAGAGACCATTAAAGTAGACATCCACTTTTAAAGCTAAGTTGGTATCTTTCTAAGTGGTTTGATTTCTCTGCCATATAGACCATGGGAGATATTTTACCAGTGTGAGTTGAATTTATCAAGCAACAGTAGCAGCTTGTAGTAGACAGTACTCTCTGCTTCCAGTGGAATAGTGGGAGTCTAAAAACTCAGAAAACCAGCAGATTCATTCTCACTTTTTGCTCCTTTGGTGTCATCTACTCCTCCTCTCTGTTTTGCTTTTAGCTAGCAGACAGGAAATCCTTGCATAGTGAGTGGACGCGCTTCCTGAATTTTTTTTACAATTTTCCTCCTTCCTTTGTCTCCAGCTGAGAGGAAGTGTTGCTCTCAGGTAGTTTCTCTACTCACCAGCTATTGTGCAACAGGAAATAACCACACAGACATTTGTTTGATAGGCACATGAAACATCAGAGAAGATTTATGAAACAGTAGATTAGCATGCGAGTACCAAGAAAGGATATTATTTTGTTTTACAAGTAATGTGCTTCTAACTGCTCTACCTAATTTCTGTCTTGAGGTAGTCTATACAAAAATCCTGGAAAATAAGTACTTCAGAATCTGAGGCTACACATAACAAAACTGACTTGATGGCCATCATTGCTATCAATTACCTGCTGGCCATCACACAATGCTAAACATGTGACAGATGGACCAAGGGAATGCCGAGTTCTTGCTGTACAGTGTATTGACATGGAAGACTGCGAGCTGTACTTAAGAAGACTTTTCTTTACTGTGTTGACGTTGTTAAGTAATTCAGTCAAAGTAATTCTGATTCAGAAGAGTTGTCTTGGATTCCCGGGCTCATTAGATGTCTTTAGGATTGGTATTGAAGAGAAAGCTATTTTGACAATGTTTCTTGACGAATTGTCCCTCTTTATTTTGAGGTACATTCCTCAGTTTTAGAGCTCTGCTTCCTATTTTACACTTTTAACTGATTTAAAGGGTTGTGGCTGCCCAGGAAGTGGTATTTAAAAGACCTGTGCTTAGGGACATGATTTAGTAGTGGACTTGGCATTGTTAGGTGTATGGTTGGACTCAGTGATATTGTGTCCTTTCCAATATAAATTATTCTGTAATTTTGTGATTCTAGGTTTTCATTTGTTTACCTCCATTTTCTTTGTAAATTGGTCAGGCTTCATAACTAAGGTTAATCGGAAAAACTGGATATGTGTGTCTTCCTCTCCTTATAATCAATTACTAAGCTGAGTTTCCTGTCACCTAAATAAACTGTCAGGTGTTATACTGAGCAGCCTAGGCAAGCACTAACAGTCTCATGGTATTCTGTTTTTAAATATTAAGAAGAGCCAGGTCACTGGCAGCTGAAATGTCTATTGTTTTTTAACTCAACCATGTGGTTGTATTTTGTTGAATTTTCTTTTAAAAATGCTGGTCTGTGCAATCTACTGAAAAATGATGAGAAAACTGATTCAACATGGGACTTGAACATCTGCCTGACAGTAAGCATTCAGTAATTCCACTGATTACAATTAAAGAGTTTATGTGTTTAAAGTTAAACACATTTTAAGTGCTCTTCTGAGTGATACACGTTTTAAACTGATATAACTCAACTACCAAGGTTATAACAATAGGTCTAGAGATCCTTATAATTAGGCTTACTAAAACAAATTACTTAAGTCTGTGATTGCCTAGGTGATGTAATTTCCCAGACTGTGTTTCTAGTCTTCTTCCCTTCAGTACAATAACATCAGAATTGGATTTCCCCAGATTTCTCATTACAGTGGTTTTGCTTTGTTAAATCCGCTTTCTGACTTTACAGTGTTCAGGTGCTGCCTACTTGTCTTTCTATAAAAAGCCATAAGGAATTTAATTAACTTATTTAAATGTGCTTGTTATCTAGACTCAGAAAGGCCTCCTGCTTGTTGCCAAAGCCAGGTAATCATTTAGGATTTACCCTCCAAGTTGTCATGCAGGGCATCCTACAGCTGCAGAAACAATCAGGGACTTCACTTAGAATAATTCATGTATGCCATATGCTACCTTTACTTGCAATTTTTTGGCATGGGGTGCTCTGTTTTTGTTCTTTAATATCAGCTTCCCCATCCTCACACATCCCCAAATCCCAGGACATCTGAAGGCATTCCTACCTGTGTGATAACTAAAGAGGAAAATATGGAAGAAATAGGACGTACATCTGATTTATGGAAAACTGTAATATTTTAGAAGTGTATATACGTATTCCAGGTTTGTCATAGCTATGTGTACTTCTTGAGCTGAATGCAATTTTCAGCTGGATACAATTATGTGACTTGCATATTTTTAAATTTAGGATGCTACTCAAATTATAACAATCAATGTTTATAGAAATGTTACTTATAAATGTCTATTATTTTTTAGTACCTAAACAAACAATTGTCTCATTTCAGACCATTGATTATTACAGTAACTCTTCTCATTTGCATTCAGTGATCATAGAATAACTTCACAGAAGTCTATATCTAGTTATAAAAATGTGCTACCCTTCTCAGCTACCTGCATAAGTCATTTCCTGCCATTTGCTTCCTTCACAGTGTGTTGGGCATGGCTGGAAACTGCAGCGATGAGCTCCAGAAACATCTGTTTGTTTTCACTGTCTCCATTTACTTAAAATGGGTTGTCATTTCCTCTCATAAAACCCTGCTTTCTGGAGGCCTCTGCAGTTGTGAAATGTGCACAAGTGGAGAGGCAGGTTGAGGTTTCCCAGCCCATGAGACTCACTTTAACAAATGGTCTCCTGGGTGTTGTCTTCTGCTTGGGAGGCTGCAAATGCTGCAAGCCTGATGGTTGTTCTGATGAAATTTGATGACTACTTCTCAGTAAATGAGATCAGGTATCGACCTTGGTCGTTGATTGTGATTATTGGTGTCAGGTTCATGTATGTTCAAAGTACCTTCACCATATAAACCTGGAATTTTGCTAAGTTTTTTATTAAACTGTCTTCACTGAAAATGGAATCAGAAGGTCAATCATCTAGAGAGGGAAACAAATTGGTTTTTTCCTTACTTCAAGTAAAACACAAAAGTTTACAATTACTTGCAATTATGAAAACGAAGCTGTACATAGCGCATGTAGAAGTGATTAATTAAAATCTGTAAGTTGCTGTACCAAGAAAAACCCACACAAACAATTAGATGTCAAGCTGCCATTCCACAAAGAGTGCCTGATACACAATCTCCTATTTTCCTCTTTTCTTCCATATCGCCTTGGCTTAAGGTGTATTTTTTGAGGAAAACATGAATAGAGTGGACAATTTTTTTTTATTGAATGATGACTTTCAGGTAATTTGCACACTGTAGTGTTGATTAATATATTTAGCAAACAACACCAACCAACAGTAGTTTACAATGAAACAGATAGAAACCATGCTTGGGAAATTAAGAAATTGGCTCCATCAGGAAATTAGTCATAGTCAGAGTCTGGAAGGAAAAAATTAAACATCAAAAGGGTTTTAAAATTCAGGTGCTTTTGGTTTAACTTAAAACCCTCCTACAAACTCACAGCAAGGCAAGTATCATAATGTAAATAATTAATTTGGTTGGAAATAAAACTGCTATTGAATTATTTTAACTCACCTGAAGAAAATAAGTCTTGAAATAATCTGAAAGTCACTGGAAAACTCCTCTGGCCTCTTTAAACTCACCTGAGTCTGATGTGTAAAAGACACAAGTATTAAACTCTCCAGGCTTAGAAGAAAGGCTCCTTTACAGAGTGTACACAGCCAGCAATAATTGATGCAGTTTGATTCAAATTACAATAATTTTCACAGTTTGGTTGATTTTGTACGCAGCCAAGGAGCCTGATCAAAATGGAATTTCTTTCCTGTCTTTAAGAAGAGATGGCTTGACTTTTTGCTCCTTACTTGCTTTTTCTCAGTGTTTTACAATGTCTTCTGCAGTTACATGTTTTGACTTTTTGTCTCTTTGTCTTTCTTATGTTTGTCCTCTGTGTGCATTTCATTTTTGGGTTTCTCTTTAATTTTAAATTCCTTTCAATTTTTTTTTATTTGGGTTTCCTGGGGACATGTATTCCCTTGGACTGCTTCAACTTTGAAGAACTTTCAGCTTCTTCATGGAAACTGCCCTCTTGAAATGCAGCATAACCTTCCATTTTTTCTTTCTTAAATTTTCCTTTCTTCTTCTCATGCTCCTTTTTGTCATCAGATGCTATACCTGGAGGCTCATACAAGCTGTCAGGAGGTGGTGAAAGCTCAGTGGTGCTGTTCAATCCAGGGAACTTTGTAAGACTGATTTCTGCAGAGCTGGGAGTATGAGGAATACACCTGATGGTGTTCACTAGGGCTGCCAGTGGAAAGCAGGAAGCACTAGGCCATTCTGGTTCCCTGATATCAAAGTGAAATCTTCTGCCACCTGTCAGTGACACCTTTGGGATCCTGCTCTCGACGGTGCAGCAACTCCCTCTCAGCCTGACTCGTGGGCCTTTGCCTAACACCCCTTTCCATCTCCACAGCCTGGCTATGGGGGTGGTGAAGGGCCTGGAGGGGAAGCTGTGTGAGGAGTGGCTGAGGGCACCTGGTCTGTTCAGCCTGGAGAAGAGGAGACTGAGGGGAGACCTCATTTTTTTGTTAGGGGAAGAGGAGAGGCTGGTAGTGATCTCTTTTCTGTGGTGACCAGTGACAAGACCCAATAAAAATGACCAGAAGATGAGTCAGAGGAAGTTTAGTTTGGATATTAGGAAAGGGTTCTTCACCAAGATGGTGGCTGGGCACTGGAACAGGCTCTCCAGGGAAGAGGTCACAACACCAAGCCTGACAGATTTCAAGAGGCATTTGGACAATGGTCTTGGGCACATGGTGTGACTCTTGGGGATGGTCCTGTGCAGGGCCAGTAGCGGGGCTTGGTGGTCCTTGTGGGTCCGTTCCAACTCAGCTTATTGTGTGATTCTGTGATAATTTCTGCCAATCTCACTTCTTTTTTTTCTCCTTGCTTGCTAGACACCTATTCATACTGTGTGTAATAACCCCACTGAATGTGTGGATCATACTTTCTAAAATGTTTTGTAATAGCTTGAAGCCACCGTCAGCTGAAGGGCAATTTACAGTAATTTGGTGTAGCAGTAGGGAGGAAATCTTCTTTGTGTGCAATCCGTAGAGACAGGTCCCCGACAGATCTGACTTCTTTCATTTAAAGGAGAATACATCCTGCAGAGAAAATTCTGAGCACATTTGTCATTGCTTCTGACAAAGTTTTTTAAACTACAATAAACATTAGAAATTAAGATTTTCCCATCAGCCTTCTAAAGTCACTGGTTTTTTTAGAAAGAACAAATTATTGTTTTACAAAATCATCTATAAAACCAAAATTCTGTTTACACAGATTGTTTGGTTGAGTTGGACACTCAGTACTCTGAACTCTCAAAAAAGATGCAGGTTCACTTCTTATACACAGCCCTCATTGCCCTCCCATTGAAATATGGGTGGGCCCCTAAACAAAATAATTGCTGACTTTTTACATTCTGAAAAATGATGTCTTCTTCTTTTTCCTCTTTTTCCCTATACGGTTATTATTTTGCAGGGTTGGATAATAAGTAAAAAAATCTTTATTTTTGAATCTTTGCATAAACCAACTTTTAGGGGAATATCATAATAAATGACAAATATGCAAGACCTATTTTACTTTGAAAAAAACCCTATAAATGTTCATTTATATTTTATACTTCAAAATAAAGGTAAATAAAGATTAATTTCTAGACAAATAAATAGAAAAACAAACTGTAGAAAGTGGCAAAAATTTGCAAAATACCTATAAGAATTTAAAACATAAAGTAGACCAAGATTTTACCTCACAATTTCTGTCTAAAACAGAAAGAAAATAGTAGTCTGAGGTACTTCATATGCCTTTTGGAAAACAGAAGATGCATGTGGTGAAATCCTTTTCTCTTGACATTTCCTTGAAAAATTGTGTACTTCCCGTATTTCCTAACTCATTTTATATTGATCATGAACATTCCTGCATACCTGGGAAACAAGACACACATTTCTCATTTTAATCTGTGAATGAGTTCTATTTCCATTTGAGGAAAGCCAGGAAAGAACAATTACCTCGTTACCATTACAGAGAACATCCTCTTTATTCTTCAGCGGTCTCACTCTGAACCTAAATCTTCTCTGTACAAAGGAGGTTGGAAGAAATAGGTGGACATTTGGTTTTAGTTATACAACTATTTCAATAGCAGTAGAAAATAACTGCAATTTACTGAGCAAAAGTGAAGATATGATTTCTGAGGTAGACTTTAAAAAAGACAAAACAGGAGTTATACCATAGAGACTGAAGTTAATAGTAAATATTTAATGAAGGAAAAAACATATTCTGCTCTCTGCCTTGTATTAAATGACCTTGCTCTAACAAGGGTACGAAACTGACCCTGAATAAAAACTTGTAGAGAAAACTTCCAAAGAATTAAGGANTATGAAGTATATATATATATTATATATATTATATATTAGGCAGATTAATACAATTTTTTTCTCTTATATAGTCTTACCATAACTTCACAAAAGCAGCAGGCTAGAGGATCAGGCTGTGGCAATATGACTGTGCCCAGAGACTGAAATTTGTCCCCTGCAAACCTCAAAATAGTATGTAGGCCTGGAGCATCCCCAGACAACACCCTCACTGATAAACAACTCAGCTAGGAGTCAACTATAATATTATCTAGTATATCTCCCTTTGATATTTTCTTGAGAATTCAATAAAACATGTAGAAATAATTTAAATCTATAGTTGTACCATGGTGCTTCACAAATATGGGATCCGGAGCAAAACTTTCACTGGGAACTATAGGCATAATGTAAGCTGCTACCAGGTTATTTCACCAGTTTGAAGCCTTAGGTGAACAGTTTCAAATCTTGTGGAGGCTGAAAAGTAACAACAAATATGTCACAACACAAACATGACCTTTCTAGTAGGACATGAGCTCAATGACATTCATAAGAATAGATCTACACTGAACTACGGTTTAAATATTATGACATAAACATTACTGTCCTTATTTCCACCTGTTTTTCAGGTCATCTCCATAGTGTAAAACATGGTTAATTCTTTGAACCAAAAAATATGACAAAGTCTTGCTAAAACAACCCCTTAAGAAAAAAGTGAAGCTAATGTCTGGCAATTAGACTTTACTAATATTTAGGTTGTTTAATGCCAGATTTTTCAGTTTAAGCTCATTTCTATTTTTAATGCAATCTAATGACTACATGCTCACTGTTTTTCCTTCCCTGTAAAAGTATTACATCTGCTAATGCTAATAAATATTGCATTCACTTAAAACAATAAATATGTCTTAGTGGACTAATTTACTCTCTGTTGGGGTATTTCCAAATAGATGATTCTTACCAACATTAATGAAATTGCTACATCCAGTGTTTGGGGATGTCTTAACAAAAATGACAGCCTGAAGTAGTGTACCTTTTCATCATGTAAGTATGTAGTTAAAGTCACGAATGCAGCTCAAAGAGGTAACTAAATTAATCATGGCATCTTCAAAATTCAAAAGTTGTACGAGCCTCTTGACTTCTCTGCTACAAAATCATCACATAAAACTCAGCTTTGCTGGTTTTCTTAGTTCCTCATTTTTTTCGTAATAAATTTTATGAAATTAATCTGCCTCTAATTGCTAAAAACAAATTTTAGCAATTTTGAAATGCACAGAATAGTCATCTGTATGGAGATAACATATAACGAGTATATATGTAGGCATTAAGGCATGAGATTCCTCAGAGAATTATATTCAAGCTAGCAATAGCATGTTTTGTTATACCTCATTGTGTTGTTATGTTTGGTTTTTTTTAAAGTTCGCAGTCTTCTGTCATCCAAATATGGCACATAAGCTCCATAAATGTCACCAAAGAACTGCACTGAGATAAGCAGGAACTGTGGTCTGTGCAAGGTAGGTGTTCCGTGGGTCATTTCCTTTAATAATGCTTTGTTTCTATACCTCCATCTGCAATTTACAGAAGTCCTAACTCTACACATACAAGTCTGGGAATAGCAGTCCCTTGCTGTTACTGAATTTCTGTATTTCTTCAGTTGCTGAAAAAGTAGGGTTTATAAAGGTGCTTCTACCTATTGTATGAAATGTCTATGGAAATACCTGTAAGAGTCATGACAAAGACAATACATATAATACTAATGAGTTAATAGTGATATTGATTTTTTTTTTAAAAATAAACAAGGACAGTCTTTCATTTCTAAACAACTTTCATGACTCAACAGAAAGATTTTGACTGAGAAACCTTGTTCTTTTTGTACTTCTGTGAGAAATATTATCTGACAGACCCAAGAAGCAATCATGCCCTGACATTTGAATAAGTCTCTGAGCTTCAAGCTATGCCTCTGAAATCCTTGGTTTTCTTTAAGCAATATCTCATCTGTATGACTTATCACTATACACAGTTTAGAGCTGGTATGTATTCTTCTACATGTATGTTATTGTTTAATTGTAGAATGTGTAACCATTTATAGTTTTCCTACAATATTGACATCTTTCTTTTGGAAAGAGATCATGGAAATTTCACTGTCTTTCTGTGTGTAAAAGTAGCGCTTTGAATTTAGTGGCTGATGTGCACTATTTTTGCTGATGAATTGCAATGTATTACCATAAATGAAATTAGAAAAATCAGGACTCCAGAGACAAAAATTACCTACCAAATCAAAGAATACCTTTTGCACCTTTACATGGCTCTGCACAGTTTATTTTCCTGTATTTTTTTGGTTTTGAAGATCTACCATTTTTCTTGGGACTGTGTTCCACATGCCAGGTGATGAATTGTCATGAGTGATCCCTTGTATGTCTCATACCCTTATACCCTTTGTCATTTGAGTTAATATATTGGAATTATATTTCTCTATATTGTTCTGATTTCATGTGCGTTTTTTCAAGATGGGAAATTCTCAGATAAGCAGATCGAGGAAGAATGGCAGCTTTGCACATGAGAATTGTGAAAAAACCCTTATCTTTAAAATTCCTTGAGGCACAGATTCTTTTTTGCATCTATGGTTCTCAGTGGCAAGGGTGGTGGGATCTAATCCACAGCTGAGTTCCTATGTAATATTGCAGTGCAAATTTAAAATTACCTAATAAAAGCAGCAGTGTGTAAGAACAACTTTCAAAGGGGATCGATGTGTTACAAAAAGTAGGAATTTTCCACTAAAATTATTTTTACATTTCACTGAGGAAGTTTGACATTAGTGAGCAGTGCTCAACCTACAGTATTCATAGCAGGATCATAGCAGAGGCTGTGTATGTCTTGGTGTTATTATCCCGGCTGTTCAGCTGCAGTGCACAGGAGCCTACTCAGTGATGTTTTACTGGTGAAGCAAAAAGTGGGCATGGAGAATTACCAAAGTTCTACATTCTTAATTGCAAAACCTAGGGAATTTTGTTTTAAGGCAAACCTTTTACCTAATTCCTTGGTAGTGCTTATAATTTTGCTAGTAAATGTAAATTCACTATTTTAATGTGTTGTCTTTTGTAAAACCTTGATAGTTATAACTCGTAAGTGGTTCTCCTATATATAACTTACTTGAATACCTCTGTGTTTTTAGAGTTAACAGTTATACTTTGACTCAGCAGTGATTCAGCTGAATGATTCTTTTGGAATAATAATGAACATATATATTAAGCATATTTAATGTGATTTTTTAAATTATACACTTATATTAAAAAAACCAAAATCACACCTATGTGCTGGGGATAAATGTGTTGTACTTTATAATTTCTATATAAAATTAAATATTATTACTATTTTATCTCTGAGAAAAATTGCAGAAAGTTTTTCTTTTGTAATTCTTTTCTCTAGTCACATCCAGAGAAGTATGTAGTTATGTAGTAGCATCTAGCTATTCATATTACAATGCTAGATTTACTGCAAAAATTCTACAGAAGTTGCAGTGTAAACATGGTTGTGATGGCTTTTCCTGGTCGTAAAATCATGAGTCAGACACAGTTAGGTGATAAAATGCACTTATCTTTATAAACGATCCTTTATGGTGCACAACACGCAGAAATACACACCGAAAATGCACCAAAGATGCACACTGTAACATAAAGCAGGCACAACTTTGTACGTTTTGCAGATTAGCATAACTGACAAGAATCCCCAATTAGAGACACAGGTGATGAGGTAATTCCCCTTTGGTTTGGCTCTGCTCTGAAACTGCCGCTTTAGATACTAACTAAAATTTGTTTATGAAGAAGTGTCTCAAGAAGCTGTTTTAACCTTGGTTCCCAGAGGAAGCAAGATTAGTATTGGAGACTTTAGGAACGTGTTTTGCCTTTCTGTCTAACAGAGTAGATGAAATGCTAGCTATGAATCCATCTGGTTGTACAACAATAGGCTACAGAGCTACAAATACATATAAAGAATATACAAAAGCAAAAAGGCTAAAATCAGTTTGGGATCAGTTGGACAGAATTAAATGGTGAATTATAAGATAAAACAGTTGGATAATCTGTCCCTCCACATATCTTCTTAGGAGGTTATAGAGTAAAAATTAAAATGATACCTGAGCACTTACAAAAAGCTACAGAACACCACTGGAAGTGCACCAGAGGCATTCAGGAGCAGGAGGACACGAAGTGAGTTCAAGCATGATTTCCTAACCATTTAAAGAGGTTCCACTCCCTTTCAAATCTGTCCTTTGCATTCATAGTGTGCTTGAGACCAAAATGCGTAAGGAACTAAATGGCTCTTCGGAAATGCATGCCTAAGAAAAAGGCTAACTGGTGAAAGAAACAGAAAGCTCAGATCCTGTTAGACCAGCAACATTGTTCTACTGTAAAGCATGTCTAATGTTCACTCCTGCCACCTAACAACCTGGACTATTAGATACACACATAAAATGGTTTGCTATGTTTGCAGCAGCTGAAGACAAAGGGAACTCCTTTCTTTTAAGAGAAGTGAAGTGACACGTTATCTTTGTCAAGTCTGGCACTTTGTTTAGTGTGGTTTTGGTACCCTGCTCAATACAAAGCACAGATGTGACATCTGCTTTTCAGCTCAGGTCAGGCTTGCTGCAACTATTGCTGTTCTGCCCCACCTTGGCAGCAAAGCCTCCGTAAGTAGGCTGGGTTTTAGCATCCCCTACAAAGGAAGGCTTAGCTGAAGAGCCTGAGGAGAGAAACATGGATTTGTTTTGTAACAAAAAGGACTTACTAGGGTCCCTCCTGTGAAAAAGAGAGAAAGAGAGAAAGAAATGGAAAAGATGAAAGTCAAACGTCCTATAGTTACTACAAGTAGAATAATTCACTGTCCTTGAGATGAAAAACACTGATGTGAGACTTAGGGTATCCAAAATCCAAGTGAAACATCAGTGAACAAGTGAAACACTGCCAACCTTATCTCTCTCAAAGAAACTGTCCACATATGAAAGCTCTGTCTTTTTAACTTCCTTCAACTGAGTTTTTTATAGCAAAATGGACAGTGGTTCTATGAAGTACAGTAGGGTATGTCCCCATGACACAAGTATAACCTTTTGAATAGGATTTATTCATTAAATACTTTGAAGCCTTTCTCATCTGGTAACAGTTACAGCAAAACCAGTGCAAAATGTCCAGCAGGCAATGGCTGTCTAATAGAAACCACTCAGTAACACCATCAAGGATGGTTTAGCACAGACTGCAGGCTTTTTCTCCCTTCTCATTCAGACAAGGCGAGTGCTACCTGCTCACGCTGCAGCATTTCACTGGCATGGCAGAGTGGGGCACCGTGCCTCTCTGCTACCAGCTATGACTCGGCAGGATACAGACATACATTAAAGCACTTCCTCTCATCAAGTGCTAAGTTGAAATAGCAGTTTTTAACAACATAAGAAAAAGTCTTGGAAAAGAAAGAGTTTGTCAATATCTTGGCTCATCCTTTATTTCTTCACACCTCTCAATGACAAATGAAGGACAGCAGGGCTTTTTCTGCACTAAATATTTTTAATCTCCAGGTGATTTTTCAAGAAAGTTTTATTATGAAGATGGCATTTTTAGACAATCATGTTCTTTCTTTAGAACTGAATTTGTTATCACCCACAATATTGCTTTTTAAGTTTCCTGAGCATACAGTAACAGTATTAATCTCAAGACCTCTTTTTTTAATTACAATAAATTAATGGTTAAAGTGTTCTAAAAATTAGCTTAAAAATTAATTCTGATTACGAAATGTGAAGTTTGATTTCAGTTTCTGCATACACAATACAGTCTTGCAATTTATTTGCTGTATCTGACCAGTGGTTGTTTTTCAGTTAATTCAAATCAGTTCTCATCTGCTTCTACATGATCACTTATACACTTAAAATACCTATAATATCACCAGAAATGTATCACCTGTTGTACTTTACTCTGATAAATAAGGTGCCAAGAAATTAGTCCAATTTATCTTATTTTACCTTATCTATTTATTTATCTACCCCTATACATATCTCTGTCTCACCACTGTCTTAATGGCAAGTATATTTCTGGACAGAAGGGATAACAATCAAGCGTGTGTTCAAGCAATTGCTTGCAACCAGAAGAGGCAGAAAGGGCTAGGATACAGCTGCTCATGAGTGAAAACAATGCTGAGTAAGCTCTAAGTAATCACAGAGACTAGACTTCACTTTGTTCCTTATCCCACATCTATGAAGAAAAAGCAGGGGCAAATACAAGGATTAGTCTGTGACAGAAATTTTCAGCAATGCTTGACTATCTAGAGTCCTATCAAAGTACAAACTCACTTCTGTTTGAGTGAATGGTTAAAAATGATAACTAATGCCCTTTATTTTTCCACCGTAAGTATCAGGCATGTTTTTACATCTAGAGATACAGAATCGTTCAGTACAGTTGTATCACAGTAAAGTCTTCTGGATGAGGAAATGACTTCTTACACTTCTGTTGTGTTACTTTTAGGTCTCTGCTATGATACTGTGGAGAAGGAAAAAAAAAAAGAAATACTTTTCCTTTCTCGTGGAAATGATGCAAACTTGAGATTCAGAAGCTTACATGGCTTATGTCTATTTAAAATAACTCTTAACGTCTAGTAGTTGTGGTTAATGGATCTACTCTATTCTGGAAGCACCTGGTTAAATATGATTAACCTTCACAGCTCTCAGGTTTTCAGTGTCTGAGTGAGAGAGTGAGATACTTCTCAAACATTCAGGAAATTTATGTGGCTTTCTCTCATGTAGGTAAAAGAACTTTATTCTGAGTCTGCAATATCTTTATAAAACTGTTCTCTTTGATCTACTGAATTATTGTTTGCATCCTAAGCAGCAAAATCCTGACAGATGGAAACTTGATTTACAGTCACATGTTCTGAAAACAAAGTAGTTAAGAAAAAGATGCCTTTTATTCCCCTGTTATTTTAAATTTGAAAGAACAAAAATACCTAATTTATTAATCTGTTGTCTGACTAGGAGAGCATGGTTTGTTTCATAAATAAATTTGTAAATGAAGATTTTTGAAAAACATATTCCTTTGACCTTACAGAGAATAAAACAAAGACTTTTTGATCTTTCCTAGCTATTTATCTGACTAGGGTAGATAGGATAATCAAAATGTTATGTGCTTGCTGTAAGAGTAGCAGAGGTTTAGTGTCTGCATAAAAAATTCTTTAAAGAGTATGTTTGTTAATTGGGGCTTTTCAAGACTCCCATGCTTGTCCTTGAACCTGCTATAAGAAGACAATTATCCTGTGTAATCTATATATGACTTGGAGGTTTGTAGGTTTCTCATTTGACTGCTGAGAATACTGGATCGGGAGTAAACAGTCTCCATAGACAGTCATCTGAATATCCTGAGGGATTGTGATTGCAGGCATGGAGCCTGTGGTCCGTGTGCCGTATATTGCTGTGCAGTGCCAGCCTGTGCCCCTCAGTCTGCTGAGATAAATTACCGTGGGAGACAGAGCTCAGCTGGCAGGCAGTGGAGCTCATACTTCCCTTCAAGTAGCAAGTAGCTATGGCTGTGTACTAGAAATTGTACTTAAATGCAGAAAACACAAGATTTTGGGATCTTCTTTACAAAGATAGTTGTAGATGTGACACAGTCTTGAAGAGGAAATAAAGAAGCTATGCTGTGAACTTCTGTTAAGTACAAAGATAAGCTTTAATGACAGATTGCTAAAATGTTCCCATCACAGAGGTTTTCAGCATGGAAGTGGCATAGTTATTTTCCCAGTAGAAATTACCTCAGAAACAAAATGCTGAAAGATTCCTAATGGCAGTTAGTCTGCTGTGGAAAACGTATGTGGAATACATGTTTTACTGCCAGTCTTGCAAGACAAGTCTTGTTGGGTATCCAGGAGGATCTTTCTGAGTCTGGTGTGAGGTCTCACACTGACTCCTAGGATAACAATCTCTCTCTCAGTCTTTTCTTTAAAAAAGGTTGAGGGCATTAATCTCAGCTTTAACTGGGGCTTAATTGGTCATACACTATTCTCTTTCAAGCATCCAAAGCTAAAGCTTCAAATTTATTTCCCTCAGGACATTACATTAAAAAAAAAAAATTGGTCCTCTGGCTGGTTCTGTCATGTAACTTGGAATGCAAAATATAATGACTGTTGCCTTTTTCTCTGATGACTTCCTCCTGTATTAAGGATTTCTTTGGATTCTCTAGTGACATTAAACCAGCAACAGGAGACTGGTTATGTAGCAATAGGCTTCCTAAGCCTATTCCATTTTTTTCCAGTTTGTTGTATAGCATGTTGAGCACACCAAGCATTAGGTTCTTGAAAAAACAAATCAAAAGATAATAGCAACTTCAGGAAAAAGATTTTAGAAGTAATTTAGTTTATTACCCTGCTAGTACAAATTTTTTTTCACAAAGTTTTTAAGTGGTGCTCTGTGCAACCTAATTTTAAATCCCAAGTACAGGATAACACATTCCTCTTTTACTGCTGTATGTGTTGGGATATGCACACCATAAGTTGACACTCCTATAGTCCAATGCTTAATTATATAAAGAAAAATAATAAATAAGGGAAATTCCCCTTATTTAAAGGGGAACTTCTGCATATCAATGATACACAGAAGCATGCTAATTTTTACATGGATCCCCTTGTGCAAGAAGTCAGCTACAGGCTTCTCGGTTTCTCAGTATTAGTAACAGTAGTACAGTATGTCCTAAGGAAGAGGCACAACACTGAATGCTGGGGGCTGTAGTTTGCACCATCCTTTCAGAGATGCTGGAGTCTTGGAGCAGCACAGGACTCTTCTCCATCCTGAATCTCACAATTTCTGCATCTCTCAGACCTTCCTTGAATTTTCTGTATGTGCCTTTCCACATATTCTGTACTCCTAGCAGCTGGATGCTTTTCTTGCTCCTCATCCTAGACCTGAGCTCTGCCTGGCTGCAGCCCCTGCAGGGGCCCAGTTTGTTGGCTGTTCTCACATTGCCCACAACTGCCATGAAGGTACAGAGAGAAGCAAACTATTCTGTGGACAGCTTGAGCATTTCTAGTAAACAAAGGGGGGGCAAAAGAAGGAGCTGCAAGGTGTTAGCCATGACTGAATATTTTATACATAGGACTGCCTGCAATGTAAGAAGTAGGATGAAAACTGAAATGCTGAAGAAGATGCTGAAGCAGCTAAATTTATGAGAAGGAGGAATCTGCATAAATAAGAGAGGATATGGAGGAGCAGAGAGCAGAGGAACAGGTCACTCAGGCCTGAGCATGTGATGTAATTGTGGGACAAGATAGACAAGGCTTGTGTGTTCCCTCCTTCCCGCCTCCCTGTCTGAGCTCCAAGTCCTGAACTCTTTGCTGTAGCAGCTGCCAAGGAAATGACAAGACAGCACATATACCTGGGTGCTTCTCAGTTTTGTTACAATAGTTCTCTTTAAAAAGGGGTGGAAGGAAAGTGGTAGAGAAATGTCCTTTTTTTTTAGCAGCATGGCTGGTTCTGAAGCCTGTACCCTGTGTCAATATCTTCATTATCAGACATAGATATTTCTGGATCAACAGCTCTTTCTTATTTTACTGTTAGATCAACTTCAGCCAAAGTCCTTGTTAAACCTGTGCTTTTATTTTTCTTTCGTGTTTGCTCCGGATTGTCTTTATTTCCCTATAAGGGAATATCCTAGAAATAAATGCTCTATTTTGCATATAGCCACAGTAAATCTGCTTAGACAGAATTCGTGGCTTCCTTTTCCTCTGTATAGAAATGGAAACTGTTCTGCTCCTTCTATAATAACCCATGGCTTTGCACCTGCACGCATTTGCAATTTACCATTGCTGCCACAATAAATCTTCTAGTTGCTTAACTGCTCAGGTTCTTCTGACTTTTCAACATCTTTTTCCTGTACCTTATCAAGAAAACTGTTCTTATTATGAGTAGCAAGGAAAATAATTTCATGCTTGTAGTCTTTTTAATTTATAGAATTTTTTTCTTCTTCTTCCATTATTTCTTGGGCTTCAGCCTGTTAAGTCTTCCAGAACTATCTACAGATAGCATTACAATTTTGAAATTAATATTTTCTGCCTTCCCAGTTTTTACAGATACGTGACTTGACTGAATACATTAAAAATTGAGACAAACTTCTGAACATTTTCTTCATGGATCTGTCTCTAGAACTTCCGGTAGTCTTTATGTGAGAATGAATGCCTTATTGTTTTTAAAAAGTAAATAAAATGCCTTTATGTCCCATCCTTCTTTGTACTCCTTGTTTCTGTGTGGTGAAGACTTCTTAGCTCAGTAATTTTGTGCATTTCCTCTTCTTAATTGTTTACATGTTCTCAGACTTTAATGTAGTTCTTTTTATGTAGCCAGAGTTAAGTATCCTGAAAGTCTTCATGGATATCCATGAGCATTTCCTATTGCTTAAGCAAAGCCTGAAAGAAATCTTATTCTACAGTAATACCAACAATTTGAATTTTTTTGTTACATCAGAAATCTGTTTATCTACAGTATTTTCCTCTTACACATCAGTTAAGATAGAGTCTTTATGAATCCAGATACAGAGTTCCAGGTAGGAACAAAAAACCACAAGGTTCTTATAGCGAAGCTATGAGATATGATTACGAATAAGATCAGCATATGAGCTGCTGTCTTAGTAGACACGGTAAATGTTACAGTGTTTTATAACAGGACTTTGTGATGGTTTGTGGGCAAACCATCACCTTGTGATGGGTGTTGTAAGCAAAGGACATATTGGCTTACTAGGTCATCAAGGTGATGCCTCTCAGCATCTCATTAAGAAAGGGTTTAAGTCTTTACACAGGACAAAAAAGGGCTGTAAGGTCTGTGGAAAAAATCCTTCTAGATTCTATGTGAGCACTTCAAATAGCAAGACAACTTTTTTCTGAGATTTGTGAAATTCATGACACAAAGTGGTGGCATGGATAGGATGGAAAGAATCATATATGAATAAAATTATGAAGTTTATTCATATATGAATAAAAGCCTTGAAGTAATCAGTTAAACCAGATGACACAGCAGGGCATGGAAAAACGCTTTTCCTCACGTATGCCCTCTGAAACAGCAAACTTAAAGTGAGGTAAAATTTAAGTTAGCCTGTTACTCAGCTAGACAGTGTCAGAGATAGGAAGCTGTCGGTGTATGGGGCAGAAGAGAAGCTGAATAAAGAGGAGAGTGACTTGGAATCAAGTAGCTTGACTGTAGTTTGAGGAATTGTCACGTCCAGCTGACTGCAGCTAATGGCCAATACAAGTCCTCTCAGGCAAGTGTCCAATGCAAACGGAGGGCCAAAGCACAAGATAAATAAAAGAAAAAGGAAGAACATCTTTTGGTCTGGAGAGTCCTCCATCACCCACCTAGCCTCTTGCATTCCTGAAGGGAGACATAGGAAAGGTAATTCTCTTTATTTCATGTTCACTGAAGTATCAAAATGCAACTGTATCATAGCCGTTTCTCCCAAAATAATGTACAATTATTTTAAGAACTTACTGAATAAACAAAAATAAAAGTTGGCTTAAGAATTATTGTATAATTAAGTTGTTTACTGTTTTATAAAAAAAAGGATAGAAGTCAATCAATTGTGTAATCAATTCTGTACTGGATGCTTTGGAAAAGCTGCTTAGTGTTACTTTCTGCAGCCCTTAGCTTGCTTTTCAAGCACTGACTAGTCTTGAGACTACTGAGTATTCTATGAGACAGTATCAGTGGTACTGGTGATTTGGTTGCCATGGAAAGAAGAGTAACCCCATAAGAAATAATAATGAAACATTGGAAAACAGCAAAAAATGTTTAAGCATTGTGAGAAAATTGCTAGAAGCGCTAAATGAACACTTATAACTGAAGAGACTTACTTAAAGCTGAATTATGCTATGGGATTTGAATGCTGGTCGTTGTCAGGCTATACAATTGGAAAAAAAGAGACATTTAAGATGCCTGGGATTAGTATGTGCCTTCATGATACCTGCATTTACAGTATGCTCAGTGTCATAACATCTAAAGAAAAATTATCATCAGAGGGGTTAAAAACTGTTATCACCATTCAGAATGCTGTAGGCAAGATCCAGAAGTTAGGTGTTCACTGTGAAAAAAATTAACTGGGAACCATGTAATTATTCTTGTCTCTAGATGACTGTCAATTTCCAATTAGAGAGAAAAAAGTTTTCATGCAAAAATATTTTGTTATCTCCCTAACTAGAAAAAATTAACTTTATATAGTCTACTACTAGTGCTGTAAGTAGTGTGAAATACTAATTTACTGAGAACTTCTAATAAAAAGAGACAATCTCCCCTGAGACTCCTGGAATGTAGATTAAAAAGGGCAACAAAAAGACACAATTTAAAAGCTGAAAATAGCTGAAATAAAACAAGAGCCACTGCTTAACTCTGGGTGGAAGAGAAGATTGACAAGTCTAGGGTATCATCAGGGAGCTAACACTCTTTTAAGAGCCAGGACCAAGAGTGGAGGGTGTTAAGAAGGTTGGAAGGACTATGCCTGCATTAGCCCACGTACAGACCCACCACATCCCAACAAACAGAACGGCATAGGGTTGGGAAGAGTGGTCAGTGGTGGCCAAGGGATCTGTGGCCCCCACAGCAGCACCACTGAGGAGGAAGGTCCAGGCACAGCCAGGAAGCCAAGTCAGAAGGTCAGAGATGGCCAGGGGCTGCCTGAGCTGTCATGTAGCTCCCAAGCCAGGGAGGGAGAGGTGGTCAGCAAGTCATTGCACAGCTCACTCTTCTTTCTTTCTGGCAAAACAGTTTTCCCAGCAGTTCCATTCAAGGTTGCACCAAAACAGAGATGACCTTAAATGTAAGCATCTCAACACTTGTGGCAGATGGGGACAGCATTTGGGACATTGACTTTAAAAGTGCCAGGCCATGAAGCTGTGGTCAGTTTTCCCTCAGTGTAAATGCTTTAACTAATGTTAAAGCAGAAGGCCCAAGAAATAAAGAACTGGTACAGTTACAAAAACAAAAAACAGTGGAGAGATATTTAATGAAGATGGTAGAGTTGTTTATGTCCCAAAAGCTTTGCATGTGCTGCACATGGAACAGAATTTACTCAGAAATGTAAAGTTCATTGTCATATAAACATCCATTCAATTTTTGACTGCTGCTTCCACAATCATAAAACAGGATGGGCACAATACTAACTCAAGTGACTCATGGATGAAAATCTGAATTGGGCATGGCATGGGACCACAATTCTGTAGAACTTCTCAAATGATGTGGAAAAGAAAATAGAGCAGGCAAAATAATTTCATTTATTAGCCAGGATAAAACTAGCCCAAAGCCTGCTTATGCAAAACTGACCTTTTTGTGAGAATGTGATCTACCCAAAATGGTTTATGCCATTGCAGGAGTGTGCACTTTATGGCTGCAACCTCTTCTGGTCCAGCACTGGGAGTTCAAGAGCTAAAGGCACTGTGTTCCTAGCATTGAGGTGTAAATGCCTTTGTTCTCCATGGCTTCAATGCCACCAGAATCTCATCTAGATCATCTCACTGAAACCTAATGTTTACACATGAATTTTATCCCACCTTGAAAGAGAAGATGTATTCTCTCTTGTGCAAATAGGAAGTGTATTTAGAAAAGAGGTGGAATTTTGTTTTCATGGAGTTACAAATTTGACTGCATTTTGTTCACTAGTGTGAATTTGTTTTTAGAGAATGCACTGCTTTCATTCTTTACTTTTATTTTAAGATGTTCTCTGAATTGTGTAAGATTGCAAAACATTTTGGAACCCTTAATCTAAAAGGATGATGCAGGGTGATTTCCTGGTGTGCTCCGTGAACCTAACATAACATGTTTGGTCTTTACAATGATGACTGAATCTCAGTGTGAAAAATACCTTGTATTTGAGCTACTCTTACATGTTTTATATAGGCTGCAAGCAATGTAGCATGCAGTACTAAAGACACTTTTCAGAGTGCAGTGGAAAACTGCGCTCATAATCTAAGTAGCCTTCAAGCACAGCAGAAACCAAGGCCCAGAAAAGACCTGTTAATTTTCATATGCCTGAAGGTAGTGAGCAAGAAATATCCTGCAGTGACGTGTTCTTCTCTGTTGGCATTTATACCTCTGTGGTGGTGCATTTCCCCTCCTCCCCCCCTCTCCCCCCTGCTTTTCAGGCTGCAGTGGGATCTGAGAAATGCTTGTTAGGCCTTGGCCTTGAAAACAGGCCTGGGCTTGGCTCTTTCGGAGTTTATCAGAAATACTGGCTGTTTCCAGGAATTGCTAACAAGCTTCTGTTTTCCTTATGACCAGCCTTGGAAAATATTCTTCTGGCCTGAAAGGCGTTAATATTCCTGTTCTCACCCTTTCAAAGGAAGTGCCAACCCAAACTGTGGCCAGGGTGAAACATTGTTGTGACTAAAGCCCACTCGTGACCCTGTAAACAGCAGTCCAAAATGGGGCCCTTTGAGCTCTCCTGGACCACAGCAGGCCTGCTACCAGCAATCTCCATCTGAGCAGGACTCCTCTCAGAGCCAGCAAAACCTCAGGTTTGCTATACCATGAGGACTGCCGAATCAACGTATCCTGGGCCCATACCCTCACTCCTTGAGGCTCAACCCTTCACCCACCGGGAGATACAAAAGCATCCAAAGTGAGTATTTTTACTGACCTCTGAGGAGAATTTTTCACAGGTACCTTGCTTGCACAGCCTGTTTCTGTCTGCATGCGTGCCCCTGTGAGTATGCTATAGCAAATCTGAGAGAAATGCTGCTTTCTTAGATGTTTAAGTACCTTGGATATCAAAGTAAGTTAGGCCTGTCAGTAAGGTTAAGTTACAAGCTTACTTAAATGCTGCTAAGTGTTGTTCTTTTGCTAAATTGTTAAACATAAGTTATAAGCTAAACTAAGTGTTGCTAAGTGTCCTTCTGTTAACTTGCTAAGTTCAACGTTGAAGTTATAGTTATAACTTGGGTTAAATGCTGTTAAGTGTTATTCCTCTGTTAGATTGTTAAGGTTAAGTTATAAATTAAGTTATAAGGTAAGTTGGGTATAAGTTAAAAGTTTTTCCTATGTTAAGTTGCTAGGCTTAGAGTATTAGTTAAATTAAAGTACTGTTGAGTGTTGTTAAGCTTTTGGGCCATGTTTCTTTTTATCCTTGCCAGCACTGTCTTTGGACACACATACCAACACACACCCACACCCACACACCCCTCTAAACACACACACACTACCCTTAGATAGTTCTCAGTTCATTTCTGTTGTGATTGCCTGGATATTGTTTGGTTTTGTTGTTGTTTGCTTTCCCTTGTTATGCCTTAGCTGTCCCCTAAGTAGTAGAGTGAGTGACTTGCCAGCGAACTTATCGTGTTTTTTCGCTTAATATTAAACCTGACTTTTGCTCATACCCTTACCAATGACTTTTTAAGCAATCTCAAACACTTTCATTCGTAACATCTTCTAAGCCTAACTCAGGATGTATTCAGTCTAGTATGGGAAAAGACAAATATTTGAATATCAAGGTACATCAGTTTTAATATCTTAACATCTGGGAGGTCTGTAAGCAATTCTGAACAATTTTTCAGCATAGACTAGAAACTGAACTGGGAAAAGATCAGTGTTAATCTCTGGAAAGGATGAATCTGTGCCAGACAGTGCAGATAAACAGCAGGAAGCTGTTTTTATAGAGGTGTAAGATAAGGACCCAAGACTTCAGCTTTTTTCCTGTTAAATAGATGAAACTCAGTATGGGGATTGCTTTTACCTAATGTTAAGTATGAATAGCTTCGTTGAGGCATAAGCCTGAGCATCTCTGCAGAAAGCAGGAAACTGAAAGGAACTCCATATGCATGCACAGACTTAGGTCTTTGTGCTCCTCCACTGGGTCTCTACCACTGGTTTGCTACTGTTTTACATTGTGTCCATATGCTACTTCTACTATTTACTGGTGTCCGATGTTGAACTACAAGAGGCACATTTGCTGTTGCACAGCCAGATAATTGGAGGTAAATACAAGTAGAAAGTAGCCCATCCTTATGTGCTAGTGAATAGGAACAAAATAGGAAGATCCTTATTATGAAATTTATGGAGGAAATCACCTTGGCTAAAATATCTCTTAGGCACAGTAAGTTCCTCCAGCAATATCAGAATTTTGCATGTTTCCTTGCACCTTCGCACTCAGCTGTATACCTTGCTTATAGCTTTCGTGGAGGACTGCAGACATAGAAATAACAAAAATATCAAGAGAAATCATCAGCTAACCATTATTTTTCTTCCCTTATTGACTAGTCATTCCCAGCCCCCCCCCTTATCATTTTTGTAATGCTGACAGGACATGAAACACCCTAGTAGCATAACCAAATGAGAAAATTAATGTGGAATCATAATAATGCACCTCAGACTTCTGGCATCTTTATAAATTTCACCCAACAACTTTGGTAATCAAATGTTTAATTTTCCAAAAAATACATGCTAAGGACAGGAAAAAATGTATATAGTAACTTTTTGAGGTGGATAATGGACACAAACCATGCCTAAGTAAGTTGCTGTTGCAGGTTTTTTCATCTGAAAAAGTAGCCTTCTGTTCTTAGTAGTAAAATTTACCACCATATCATATAATTATTCTTACTTTTTTCTCATTCCGTGTCTCCTAAGGAATTTTGTTCTTATAATAGTAGCTTCTGATAGAAATCACAATAGTGCATTATAATTACAAAGAAGAGAAGTGGGTATGCCAAAAAACAAGCAGAAACTATATATATAGGAGTGGAAAAAAGTGTGTCTGAGATGTTTTTTGTTTTTCTTTTTTTTTTCCTTTGCTGCTTCTTTTTTTTATTTTCCCTTTTTTTTTTTTTTTTTTTCCCTGGATTTTTTTTTTAA
This sequence comes from Machaerirhynchus nigripectus, assembly GCA_013397975.1. Taxonomy (NCBI): domain Eukaryota; kingdom Metazoa; phylum Chordata; class Aves; order Passeriformes; family Dicruridae; genus Machaerirhynchus; species Machaerirhynchus nigripectus. The sequence continues at coordinate 164,128 of VZRQ01004170.1, read as the reverse complement.
TTTTTTTTCTGCTGGGGAAGAAGATTGACTGTGGCAGATATCAAAGTTAAAGGGTATAGCTTCAAGGAAAAAGATATATGTCTACCTTATTTGCACGTATAAATCCTTCCCCTACAAGCTTACAGGTGCCTGACTCCTTTTGGCATATATTTCCACATGTATTTCATGTTTGACCAAAAAAGTCTCAGCAGTTCTGAGGCTCTGCATAATCCAAGGAATCTGTAGAAAGTTCTGGAAAAATGCCCCACTGTTGCCCCCGTAGTTTGCTCTCTGCAACTACATTCTACATGGAGTTCTTGAAGAAAAAGACAAAAACAAAACCAAAAAGCAAATACACAAACAACAGCGTCAAAACAACAGTAAAAAATTCCCTGTCTCTTATTAGTCTCCTTTTTTATTAAAGCCTAGGTTGAGGGAGGGAAGAGGAAAATCTTTCTTAAATGTTTGTTTCCTTCAGACTTCTCATGCTATATTCAAGTTTGCTTTATTTGTATGTTAAATAAACTTCATCAGTAGTTTTAATTCTAGATGTTATTTATCTTGCCTTACTATGAAAGTTTTGGGGCTAATTAAGGGGAGGAAAGGCAATGCTTTAATGTAATAGAGGGATAATATTTGATTTAGTTCTGCAGACACTCAATTAACCTTAGATTGCAACAAAGATTCTCAGAAAGAGTTTGAGAAGACTATGTAACAAGAGTGCTCAGCAATATTAACAAGCATGAGAATTTTCTGCATGCTGCGTTGGCCTTTTGGGGGATTTCTTTAATGGATCTGACGTGAGGTTTCTGAATTTCTATGAGGCTGAAATGTGCAGTCTTGCAAAATCCTCATGACGACTTGGAAACACATCCAAGAAACTAATTTTTTATCTACAAAGGTTTGGGCCAGGAGCAATGCCAAAGTCGCTTGCTCTGTAATCACCGTGATGATTTAAAAACACCTGCAGAGTAATTCTTCTTATCAAAGAAATATTAATAACTAGTTACCAGTCAGGGTCAATACAGCATGTGGAAGAGTTGATTCCAGTGGCAGTGGTGAGGAAAGGCAGTTTTGGTTAATTTTTGAAGGAGTGTAGTGGGTGTTTTCTAGAGTAAGTTGCTGACAATGCAGGTCAGTTGGGGCAGAGTACGGTATGAGAGTAGACGAGATGATTATATTAAAGGAAAATGGATATGACAGTATGGGAAAGAACACAGAAATAGTCAAACTAAGGACTGCCTTTAATAACAGTGAGTGACTTCTGGATGAGGTGCAGTAGTGACAGGCCTCAGACTCCAGTGCTGCTGCCAGCTGGATTCCTGTCTTTATACATCAGATTTTGAAAACAGAATCTTGTCCAAAGCATGTGAAAAATTTGATATATATGATGGAACAGGATTGTAACGTGTACTATTAAACTAGTATAATCCTACCAACTGTTTTCTTCTGGAATGTAAGTGGGAGTGGTGTGTGGACAATTTACTGTTTATACATAAAGAGCTGCATTGTTTTAAAATTCAGTGTTGCATGGTAAGAGATTCTATTCCTGATGGAAATTAGAGTAAAATAGAAGGTTTAATTTGAAAGATGAGATAGGTCAGAGTAGCTGCATTTATATGCCAGCAACTTGCAGAAATTTGTGTATTGTAAAATACAGTGCCACATTTTAATAAGCAAAAAATGAAATGCTTGCTATGGAAAGTTTTTTGCTATATAGTTCACATGCTAAAATGATACATGGTAACTTGCTTAAGAAACTCGCACCAGCTGGAGATGTGATATTATGTATTTGTAAAGATTTTGTGGAGATTTTTTAAATAAATAATTCCCAGTATCTAAATACAGCTGTTGGGTGAAAGAAGAGGAATGGGGATTTTCTATTCCTTTTATTCAGCAAAAAATTATTACTTCAAATCACAACAAAAGGGCAAAGAACCTGTGTCCCAAATAACATTTGGCATTTCTCTTGTGCTCTATGAAAGTGAACAGCAAAGCAGCAAATGCCTGATAGAAATCAACAGCACTTGGAAGGTGCTCCAGATTAGCCTAACCCTCCTGCCCAGACAAACCGCAGAAGCTGAAGAAATTAAAGTCCCCCTTAATTCACTGGAACGATGGGAAGATTTTCTCAGTGAGTGTTTTCAGATTTCTGACACGTTCTGAAAACAGAACTGAAATTACAATAATTTGATGCCTAGGGGCTGCAGTGCAGCAGAGCTGAACAAATATGTGAGAAGGAGTACCCCTTCCCTGGAGCAGATATAATTTGTGAATTATACATCTTCCAATATATCCTGATTTCTGGTTTTGAGTACTCCTGGGATCCCACACAGGCTGCACAGGATGATTGGCATGCGGTTTTACAGGGTGAGTGAGAAATGTATGCTCTTCATGGATTTCCCCACCTGCCACCCCCACTTAAACATGAACAAATTCTGAAGGAATCCACCACGCTTTCCTGCTTTCTGCCCCTGGCACACTAGCTTAGCCTTGTGACTGAAAATAGGCAGGGAGGGTAGGAAAGCAGCAGGATGTTCTGGGTTGGGCATCCCTGAAAAGAAGCAGAAAACCTACTGCAGAAGCAGTAGCCTAGTGCATCCTCCAGATAAGTTTACTATGCTAATACTTGATACTTCTCTGGTTCAAAAGTTGTTCCGTTGTTAAGACAGTCTTTGTCAGGACCAGCTGCTCTCTGCTGACAAGTGCAGGGGCCAAGGATGATGGAGAGGCAGGCAGAGGGAAGTGTGTATCTGCACGATGGCTGAAGCAATGACCAAGGAGCAAGACCCCGAGCTTTAATGTATCTCCTGAGCCAAGGGGTAGGGGGTGCTACAAAAGTCATCACACAGCTCTTTCTCACAACAAAGTTGTTAACACAGGAGTTTCACCCAAGGCTGCATGGCTGCACTGTGGCAGAGCCAACCATGAACACAGGAAGCTAAACCCTAAAAAGTAGCATGGAACTGTCCCCTTCTCACTGGGCCCTGACATCCTACAGCATTTTAAAAAACTTTGTCTCATTTACTTTTTAAATTTAAATAGCTCCAGGCTCTTGGAACTCATAATATGATATTTCATGGGTTGTCTTTTATAATCATCTTTCCACCCAATGGACCTTAGATTATGGAAGAAGAAAACATACTGCAAATAGCAGTGTATCAGGCAGGCTATTAAAGTTGATGTCTTTCAAATGCTCAATTAGAAGTAAGCAGAATAAACACATTATGGAAATTACATTCTCAACAGAACATTACAACTGCAGAAAGTATTAGAAATGGAAAACTCAACCTTGTCGGCTGACTGCCTTGATCCCAGTACAACATGCCACCAGCGAAGATCTGTGATTCCCTGTCCCCATTCCTGTTGAGCCTGTTCTCCAGAACCAAAAATGAATGTGGCAGCCACACAGTCTTCCTCTGAAACCTTCCCTTTCATACCTCCTTCTGGCACTACTTCTTCTAGCAAACCAAACAACAGAAAGGGATGGAACAGAGCAGCTGCAGTAATGGGGGTGGAGGTTTTATGTGGGTATGTGAAAGAGGCAATGCTTTCCCTTGGCCATAAAGCTGTGCTATCATATTAACTCAGTTTGGTACCATGTGAGTTTGAGATGCCCACATTGGCAGAAAAGTGCAATATTGTGAGAACTGAGTGTGAAATGCTGCAAATTGTTCAGATGAGACATCTTGTAAGTGGGGAAAACACCTCTTAAGTTATACTCAAATGATCTTGACAGTTTCCAAGGGTGAACTCCCATCTTTGAATTTTCTCTCTCCTCCCCTCCCTTTTTGACCTCACATAGTACCAAAATGACCAAGAAAGCAGGAAAGTCAGGGTTTAGAAGCATACTACACTGACTTCTCTGAGTTTGTAGGGATGAACTCAGATTTGACTTGAACTGGTCAAGAAAAATGCCCTTCTTTTCCTTTGCAAATGTGCTACCTATTATTACTATTTGATTGTGATTTTTTAAGCTTTGGGTTCTGTGGTGAAACAAGTCTGGGTTCTGACAGACCTGTTTAAGTGACATCTTCCCGTAAATCCACCCCAGAGCAGATGCAGCTCTCATGTTTGTGAGCCAGCCCTTGTCCTGTCATGTCTTGTGACAAATGACAGGTGTGAGACTGCCAGTTTGGCTGCAGACAGAAGGCCAACCTCTTCTCTGAGGAGTGCTGCAGGTCCAGTTGGGTGCCCTCCTTTTGACTGGAGGGACAAAAAGGTTGGGGTGTTTATGTGAGATGCAGGAAGAGAGCTGAACACCCTCACGGTGTTTCTGTGCTCCCCATTCCAATTGTGAGCAGCAGTTTTGAGTTACAAGCTGGAAAAGGGTAGAAGAAGGATTAGTACTATAGTTATGGAAGCTGTGCAGACCTACAGCAGTTTGTGCATATTCCTTTTAAGTGCTATCCTCTTGTACACATCAAATTGGGGTTGAGCCCAAAACTGCCAATTAGCTGTACCCAAACAGCTAAGTCCACTTTTACAAATATTGCAAAATTTGTGCAGTCCTTTTATGCTCACATGATTTTTTTTTTTTTGCGGTGCAAAAATTTGTTGCTCAGGCTCTAGATAGCTTTATATTCTCTGGATATTTTTTTAAAATAGGTTATGCATCTCTACTTGCTCTATATGTGCCAGTATTCACAGAAGAGAGAAGCTGTGTCAGATGAGCTAGCTACTGTTCAGAGTGCAACAGCTGCTCTTGGGTGGCTCTTTCTGAGATCTGGGTGCACTGTGTGTCTGTAGATGTCTTATTAAGGAGTTCTGACCTCCTTTCCTCATTCCTCCAGTTTGGATTTTGAACATTTTTTTATAAAAGTGAATTTCTCCCCAGTACTACAAAGCCAATATTATGGTCTATGGGTAAAAAAATTTCCTATTTGTATTAATCACACATCTGAAAACTTACGAAAAGTAATGTGTGCTGTGATTCTGTGTGAATCTTTTGTGGCAGCAACCAGAAAAAAAAAAAAAGCTCAGAATTTAGCAATCCTTTTGTGATGTTTGTAGTTGCCTGTTTTCAACTCACTGGGGGAAAGCAACATTTAAGGAACTTCTTGACTCTGTCCTCTATAGCAGAGGGAATGGAATACAAGATGGTTTAACTTGCATTGTAAGCAATCCTAGATTTTTAAAAATAGATCAAGTGTTGTCTCCCTGATAGTTACTGAGTTGGCTGCTTCAGTCACTTACCAGTGAGAGGGACGCTATCAGTGCTCGAAAGTCTGGTGGGTTAGCAAGAAATCAAGAGATAAATGAGCTCTCTGACACTGAAGTTTTTTAAAATTCCTCGGGCCCTTGTATCAAGAGAATTCATTCTTGAGCATGGAAAAAGCTCTCTGCAAGGAGCTGGCAGTTTAAAAACACTGAAGCTGAACTCCTCAGACACAGCTGCTCATTACAGGCTATTTTGTTTCAGAGTCTTCCCTCCAATACAGTTCAAGTTTCATGGTGATTTCAACAAGCCCTTGGAAACAGCTGCTGCATTTTAACAGAGGACTCCTGCTTTCTTACACTGCTGAGCTTTCCCTTAGAGCGACTGACAGAATGGCTAATTAAAAAAAAACCAACATGGTGTTTCATCATTTCATTTTCAGAATATGATTTTGGGACCAGTCTAAGCTAATTGAAGTGCCTCTTATGACACTGGGATTGACAGTATTTATAGCAACCTAATTTAAGTTTTCCCTTCCCCAAATGGATATGCTGTTAAAACTAAGTTTAAAGAAGCACTTGGATCTCCCACCAGGCTCAGTTTTCTGGTCTAGAAATGGTTTTCAGGCGGCTGCTGAAAGACAACCTTGTGCTCTCAGTAACAAGTTTCCTCATCTTCAACTCCTCTGGAAATTCAGTCTACTGGCAGAAATTAATGTGTGCTGCAGGACTATGGGTTTGTGAAGTTAAAAGTTATTTTTAGGTGCTTCTCATGGCTGTGCTGTGAGTAGCCGGGAAAGTTTTTGCACCTTTTGATTGTGAAAATCCCCTCACTACTCATGTCCATCTGCACCTCCCCAAACTTCATTAAAAATTAGTTCGGCATCCTTGGTGTAGGTGTTTTCAGACTCCATGTGTGTTTGTATTCTCAAGTCTTTCATTGTACCCAACACAAAACTTGCCTGTAGGTAAAAGAAAAGATAAAACAATACTTGGTCAACTGGATTTCCTGTCACAGATTGAAGGCAGTTCAGAAGATGGTCACAGTATCATGACCTGCATTTTTTTAATGAGCCTCTTCATCTCCCTTATCTGTCTTTTCAACAACCCTATACCATCCACCTGTGACCATAGTTTCAGAAAAATAAGTCCTGTTGACATTTGATGACCGAGTCATAAAACAGAAGATTTTCATGGACTCCTCACAAACCTTTAAAAGAACTTCTAGATGGTACATCAAAATAATTCCATATTGTTCGTATTTTGTGTGCAAAAATACAGAATTTTATTTAAAAATCTTTCTCACTCCTCAATTTTCTGACTGAAAGCAACAGTCATGCTGTTTTTTTCACTTTTCTTAAGTGCTTCCACATTCACAAAGGAGAGTGAAATGGTTGCTATCAACGGTGTAATGGTAGCCAGCAAAATCTTGATACTCTAAAATTTCCACTAACTATCCAGCCAGATGGTCCTTAATTCCACTTATCTGGCTTTTGAGGGAAATGATGCTGAGAGCTGTAGCCAAAACAAAACGTATATGTTTTGTCTAAACTTCATGACGTGGCCAGAGGTAAAGGATCAAGATTTATTACTCACTTCTGAGGTCTCTTATTCAGTTGGTTTCCTTGTTGTTGATGTGAAGACTACAGCTGACATCAGTACGAGGCAATTCACTCATGTGGAAGCCATGTTCATTAGGTGACCCCAGCACCAGAATCTGTATTGCTCAACAGGGTTATTCACTGAAATCCCACATCTGTGGAGAACTGCTGCATCTTCCTGTGAAGATGTACATAATGCCAGAAACACTGCTATCATCCAAGACAACAAAATCCAGTGACATACTTCATTAGTCCCTCTCACACACCCAGTTGTTGTTGGGCATGTCTCTAAGTGGCACACAGTATTCCTGCAGACTGCTGAACATTGTCTTTATGACAGCAGTAAGTCTAAACCAAAGCCCTTAGCTTCATTAGCTTCTGATCAGGACTGTAAAGCAGGAAGATAGAATTGCATAGGGCTGAGACTGTTTCTGCTTTGCGCTAAGAAAGAACAGACCCAGTGTGTGTTTCCTATTCTAGCTGCCTGCTGTGAAGCTATTGAAGGCTTAACTCTTCTCAAGGATCCATCCACTATTTAGTGGTACTGGAAAAAAAAGTCTATTTCATGCCAGAAGACACTAAGACAGTTCCCAAAGGAACTCACTGACAGTGCAGCCAGGAATGAATATTCCAGTGTAATCATGGCCCGAATTACCACTGCTCAAAAAAGCTTAGACTAAGGTAGTTATTTGTTTAGGAAGATAGAATAGCATTCAGTAATAAGTATATCTTTTAAAATATGTGATATTTGCACCTGCCTAAGAAACGTAATAATTCTGACCTACACTTTTTGAGGTGCAATTTTGGAATTGTAGTGCTAAGATGAACCTCTTTTGGTTTTGCTCTCCTCCTTCTCCCTGCCTCCTCCTTCACCAAGGTCTCATGTCTGAAAGCACTCACTTACCATTTTCTTTATTATCTCATACAGGAAGCACAGAGAAAAAGGAAGAGCTCCTTAATGATTTTGGTCCATATCTCTTTTGAAGCAAAGTGTTTAGGAGCTAAAAAGGCACAGCTTTTCATTCTAAATGGAATTCCCTTAAATTTAAAAGAAGTTTTTGTTGAATTCACACAATTTTGAAAGAAATATGACAGGGATATCATATTCTATACTGATGTCAGACACTAAAGAGCAAAAGCTGAGTGTCTTTAGATATTTGTGATACTTGCTTGGGCTGCCTGTGACACCAATGTACCAGGGGATAGGAGGCCACAAGAGAAACAAGCACAGTTATTCCACGTTTTGTTTGCCATCGCTGGATCTTCACATTAATTATTGGTTGTAGTCAGCCTTGCATCTTGCTCTAGAGCTGCCAAAGTAGTGTTTCATATGAGAAGTAGAGGACTGCTCTCTACAAGGAAGACTGCAGTTAATATTTATTTTGCAGTATGATACTTGAATTTGCTTTGCAATAGGATACTTAACATTCTTACTTAGTATGTACTTGATATGAACTACATATTTTCCTTTTAGCATTAACTTATTTCAAAAAAAACCAACTCTGCAACCCAAGTGGATTCGATTATACCATCTTGGCTTTCAATCACATTTGAGAGAAACTCCATTTCACTGTCAGAGAATACAGTAATTAAGGCATAACTATTTATTTTCATGTCTAATTTCACCTTATCACTAAGATCTGATTTTTTCCTTTTGTTTTCTCTTACTGTTCACCCAGGGGTTTACCTCCAACATTTATTCAAGTGAATGGAAGGATAGATGATCTTTCTGCTTTCTGCAACTAATTTTGATAGCAGACAAAAGAAGGCTCCCATTTCAGGAGGTCATGGAAGAGGATGTCTGTCTTCTTTATAAGTTGTAGTACTAAGCAACTCTGCCTCTTGCAGTGCTGAATGTCTTGGATTTGCTTTGGAGAAAAAAAGAACAACAAACCACCATTCACCCTATCCCTTCCTATTTTCTTTACTAAATCTCTATGAAGTGAGATGCATACAGTGTCTCAAGTAAAATGTAACATATTTAAGAGAATGGGGAATCAGTATCTGCAAAAACAGTAGCAGATGATTCAAATAGAGATAAATTTTAATTATTTGTGGGGTGCAGTCAATTACATTGAAGTTGAAGCTGATCAAATTAGACAATGGTATTTTTGCTTCCACCACAGGCAGCAGTTTCACTTATTCTCAGAACACATAATAACTAAACTGATAGTATGTTCAGAATTCAGGGGGGTGTGCCATTGTTTAGGGAATCAAAGTACTTTACAAATATTGCAATATGTGAACTATCAGGAAATTTGATAGAAGCTAATGCATTCTCCAAGCTCTAAAATTAAGCTGGCTATTTATGTGCCAGCATATGGATTTAGGAGCTATATCTGGAGTATTTTAAGGCCCACATGAAGAAGTCAAGATTTCTCCACAAACTTACACCCTGAAGTGTGTGACCATGTAACTGTGTACAAAGACTAATACTAAGTCCTGCTAACAGTATTGGAACTTTGAAGTTTTTGGAACTTTGAAGTTTATTTACTCTGTTTAGGAAAATCAGGGTGTACTTTAAATTCACCAAGAATTTGGTTTGTTTATTGGCATCTGTTTTCTCTACAATTATTTTTCACACAGCATCATCCAGTCAATTTTTTTTTCAATCCATGGCAAACAAAAGCTTGGCAGGTGTTCAGATTTAATGAACTGGTGTCTTTAGTAAAAGCTGTTGTGGAAAGAAAGACCTAAAGAGGAAACCTCGTAACTGATAACTTACAAGTTTTTTATTTCCAGTGAAGAACTAATGCTAACTGTTTTCTGGAAGAAGAATTTCGGTCTGTTTTAGTTCTTGCATCTAGGAATGTAACGTACATCCTGTGGATTGGAGTAACACATGCTTAGTGACTACAGAACTGTGGACTTATGCTACAAAATAGTAAGTCACGGGCATGACTGCCAAGATGTGCACAAAAGGTTTGAGAATTAGTAGTAATACCTGTATTTTTTTTTTTTCAATTATGTGTGTGCAATAAAATATCTGAATACATAGTCGTTGAAGACATGTTTATTGAATATAAGTGTCTAGGAAGGCACTACTATGGTGTGGGCTTTCTTCTCCTATGAAAGCACAAATTTGGGGTATCTGGTAGAGTGGAGATGAGGGAGGAAGAAATAAAAACCTTTGACTTTGTTGTTGTCAGGCTAAAGACAACTGCACAATTTATATCCCTTTCATTACCTAGCCTTCATGTCTTCTGTGATTCTGTGATCTCTAGGCAGGGTGGGTTGATATATCACATTATATGGAGAAGAAATCAAAGCATCAGTGGTAAATGTGGGCTGAGAGCAGAAAGTAGGCTACTTCATGTGTACATGAGCAAATATTGTTTTGCTTTAGTGTTATATGGCTAGGTAACTCTGGCCTGAAAAGCTGTGTTATAAGGGAGTCAAGGTATGATTATTTCTTGCAGGAGCTGGATCCTCAGGTAGTTTCTGTTGGGCAACCAAATTTGTGGTTTTTCCACTCACGGAAATGCTTATCTGTCAGTCTTGGTGAATTATGTGGAAGGTGTTGAGTGATATGTTTGAAGAAAGGTGGAGGGGTTTGAGTTTGGGGTTTTGTTAACCGTTTTTTAGTTGGCTTTTTACTTTTTTCTTTAAGAAGCTGGTGGTGTCATCCTGACTGTTTGGGAATATTACATCAACTTTCTTGAAACAGAAGACACATTTTAGCCTTTTAGACCAGTTTGTAACAACCAAGCTGAAAACAAGTCTCTGAACCTTGGTAAAGTTACCAGCTGTGCAGATCCAGCTACGCATGAGCTGAAAGGATGCTGAGGTTTAGAAGCATCCATGAGAGCTCCCATTTGATTAAGCTGACATTCAACACCTATTCCTCTGCAAGACTCACCCATGGCCAAACCACCCCCCCTCTTTTTCTCTCACAGCTATACTAAAACTTGCAAGTATTTGTAAGGAAAGTCCAGATATCACAAAAGAAGTTCCCAATATTATTCTTGTGTTACTGGCAACATACTTTTAATCAACATGGACTTCTCTCTTTCCTTTCCCAGCTTCATCTGTTGCTACAAGAATTTTTGTATTGGGCTCTGTGGAACTCTCCAGGGAATTTTGCCACTTGTTTGGTCTGTGGCTGCCTTCTCTCACAGGGAAATAACTGTGGAAGGCTGTAAGGACTGAGGTTCTAGGGTGAGAGTTCCAAAGAAAATAGAGAAATTGCAGAAATTCTGGAATTTAGGAACAGAAGAAAAATAGAAAATATTAAATATTAAGGTAAATTAATTTTAGAAATACATTTTCTTTCCCCTTAAATCTTGCAAACAAGTTTTCTACAGTCTTAGATTTTTATTTAGCTTTCTTAATGCTAGATAAAGAACAGTCTTCAAATTCTTATGGTATTTGGTATCCATCCAGGTCAGTTGTTGGGGCCAAGGAAGTTACAGTGAATGTATATAGAGACCTCAAACCTTGAAACCAACATAATATGGAAAGTGAAAGGAAAACTCCAGGCAGAGAAGAGCACAAAAATCCAGAGCCTTAATAAAGGTTTTCAGATTTTTTGCACTATAACTTGATAGAGTCAAAGAGGTTACTTTGGACAAAAGGTATCTTGGGCCAAAGGCACTATCTCAATATAATGTAATAATTGTACTAATAAAATTAATACACTGACATATCAGCCTTTTTTTAATAAAAAAACCCCAACCCACCCTCACAAAAAACCCCTCCAAAACCCAAACAAGAAAGAAAGGCAGGAACTGTCATGACAAAAGCTTTGGTTATGTGAAAGTTGTGTACTTCCTTGTTTATCCTGTGTGACCCTGACTGCCAAGGTTAGGTGCCAAGGATTTGCAGGCCATGTATCTGAAAGGTTATGTTTTTTTGAAATATGATATGCAGATTCCATGTGTTTAGCAGAGAGCTGCCAAGAGATTGCTGTTAGAAATACTGGTAGAGCAGCAGGCGGCCTATGAGCTTAAGGGTCCAGTCTACATTGAAACCTTGAAATTCCATGATAATTTCATGTGGCAAACTTGGTGGATGAGTTTCCCGCACGCTTTTAAACTTGTATAGACTGAAAAGCATTTGAGAGAGAGTAGGAACTGTCTCACTGTGTTTAGTGACACCCTAAACACAAGATAACCCCAATCTTTTCTAACCAGAGCAAACTTACTTTGCCTTATTGTCATTACAGATCATCCACAATACTAGCAATAAAGAAAAGAAACAGAGAAGAGTATATTGCATCTGATGTTCACACCTACTGAGTTCAAGAGCCTGTTGCTTTATTATGCTGCTTTATGTTTAGTTCTCTGGTAGATGTCACATAGTTTGAAGCAGGGTGAGCAAGGTAACTGCAAAGATGAACGGATTTGTGTAAACAAATGTGATTTTATACACCTCAAACAAAATCCAGAGAAGTAGTCTTCTGTTACTGAAGTGAAGGAAAAGAACTAGTAATGTAATAAATTCCTTACATTAAGTTAAAAAAAACCTTAAGGGAAAAAAGTAAGTCATACTTAACTATCAGAAAGCAAAAGCACAAAACCTGAAAGGGCAACTGGTGAAACTGCGCATCTTCAATGCTGGCTCCTTATGGGATTAGTCTAAAAAGTGCAGAATCATTCCACTGTTTCTGGAAAAAAAATTTGCTGTTTCTTCTTTCTGTTATAGAAGAACTTTAAAAGTAATTATCCTTTTGCTTCCCCTTTTAAAAATGCTATAGGCTTTTTTTTTTAACATCTCCTTTTTTCCCACAAAACCAGACTGGGGACAGGAAGAGCCCAGGACTAACTTCACACGAGGTATTTAACAATGGCATTAGTTCTCAAACCGTTTTTGGCACTTGCATAATTGACCTGCTCTCTGGTTTCCTTTCAAACCCCACCAGAAACAGCTTAGTATTTTCTTTTTTTTTTGTGTATTGTTACACTTGCACAGTGTTGCCTGATTGCACAAGTTCAGACTGTCTCTGACTCACAGAGAAGGAGCTGAGCACCAAGCTGCCCAGGGTTCTTCCCAGACAGTAAGACAAGAAAGAGGCTGTAGGAAAATATGTGCTTACTACTTTCTACAGAGTTCTGAGCCCAGTTTTCCTGCTTTCTGAGAGAGAGCATCCTGCTACTGAAAAAATGAAGTTGATGAATGCATAGCTATTAGAGTGTGTACCCAGAAAGGAGCAGGAGAAGAAATCTGCTTGCTGGTGCTTGCTCTAAGTATCTTTATATTTCAATCCTCTCAGGACACAGAGAAAATTAGGCAGCTAAACCTTGCAGAAATGAAAAATATCTTTTTCCTACGGATGTCATTGCTACCCTGATTTGGGGTTAATTCAAATGTTCCTCCCCCCATCACCTGCCTGAAAAAAAAAAGGACTTGTCTATTTACAGATGAGGGTGATGTTCATCCATCCCTGAAGGGTTAGTAATCAAATCTCAGTGAAAAGAGTGGTATTTCCTATAAATTACTTTGGATAAATAACTTCATTTTTCTCAGATACTGCCCTTCCTTATGAGAGTTATCTAGCAGAAATTGCAGGACTTACAACATAAAAAAAATACTGCAATCAAGATTTTCTGACAGCCATCTTGTAAGTTATTTGGAACAATAATACACATGCAGCTTCAGGGAAACTTCTGGCTCTGTTTAAGTGAATTGAACAGAGTCATGGGAAAATGTTTCTTCATTCACAAAATCAAATCACCACATTCTTTGGGGGGGCTCCTTTGTGCAGCTGCTCTGTACCCAGCCTTGTTGCTCAGCCTTTTGCATTTGTTGTGCACTCAGCTGAACTGAGCTAGAAATGTTCAAATAACTGTGGAACAACTTGAGAAGTGTGAGGTGTGCTACTCTGTAGCTCCTTGTAGGGCAAATAGCATGAGTCACAGCAGGTAGAACTGCATATCCTGAATTGTGCGTTCAAATGCCACCACGGAGTATCTGGCCATTTCATACATATGTAAGAGATATTTTCTCCACCATTTTTTTTTCTGGTCCTTTTTGAATATTGTATACTACAGCTGCAGATCTTTGAGCAGAAAGATGATGGGGAAGTAGAGGTTCACGTGAGTGAAACGTGGGCAACAAAGAGATGCCCTCATGCTTCTACTAGACACCAGATTCTGTTGCACTGTCTGCAGATATGGCCTATTTCCTCTCCATGGCAGATGTGGACCTAGCCTTTAAGGGACAATTCAGAGGTATCCATAGACCACTAATAGAGAGGCTGAGGATCAAACCCTGTCTGTCCTATTTTTACCTCTCTGAAATTCATTGCAAAAATTATTTGAAAAGCCTACCTGCTTTTTGCCCATCTCTCTTCTGTTTCCCTTCAACTGGAAAAAGTATCTGCAATGCTGAAAATGCACATATTCATGCTGCTGTATTACAGTAATTTCTTTAAATTGAAAATAAGTATAGCTGAATTACTAAATGCATTTTATAGGCCGAAGAAAACAGGGTAAAAAGGTGGGAAATATCACACTGAATATAAAAGCTCTGGAAAAGCAGTCTATTTCTTATGTTCAATTTTTGTGTTCATTTTTATGCACCAGATAACTGAAAAAAATATGACCTAAATTCTGCCACTGTGCTTTCGATAACTGAACAGTTTCCCTTGCACGTAGACTGGAACTAAAAAATCTGAAAGGACAGAAACTCTTCCAGCTATTCTTCCATTATTTTCCAAAGTATCTCGGGAAATCATGGGAAAGCCTCTTCTCTCCAGACCTGACTGGGGATGATGTCCTGAGCTCAGTGGGAGGTTTTACAGTATGGCTGACCAAGTGAATTCAATGGGCATAGATACTTTCTGTCATGTCTGTGGAACTGGCTGGGCAGCAGCTCTAGCTGAGCAGCCCCAAGGCAATGCAAGGGTACTGAGCCTTGCAACAAGAAGTGCTTTCAAACATGTTAAAACCACCTGAACTGTGATGTGTTTGATCCACCATTACTACCCACACTGACTGAAAGCTCTGTTTCAGAGAAACTAGGTGGTTTGCTAGCACATTTCAACCTTGGTACTGTTTTCTAAACTTGCGTGGTTAGGAGTCAATCCACAAGTCTTTTGGCTCATCATTATGCAGCACAAGTGAGACTCTGAACTCCAGCCAACACAGACTGGGCTAATTGACATCTCTTCTTGTGCCATTTCTCCCCTCTCTTATTTATTTATTTATTTATTTATTTATTTAATTTTTAAAGTAGATTTAATGTTTAACCACCTAGAAGCCAAGTTCCTAAATCTCATTGCCAAGCCAGAACACGTCCTAAGGTTTATTCCCCTTGAATCCTGGTAACTGGTGCTGGTGGAGTGTTGTTGGTTTCTATCTTGAAGGCAGGTGGTTCTCTGAAAGAGTTCTGCTGAGTGGTACAGCACTGTCCTTGCCCCCAGTGGAGAAGCAGACCCCGTGCTTTCTTCTCAGCGGTAGCAGTCTGTCACAATGAGTGACATCACATTTCAGATGTGATAAGAAAAGCATGTTTCAGTCTATAAGACTGTTTAAGAAACAGAAGAATGTAGGGATACAGTGGTGTGGGAGGAAGAACAGAAGTCACACGCTGCTCCCCCACTGAGGGGCCATGTCCACTGTGGGGTTGTATCTCCCCATCCCTTTCCTTACTAAATTGCCTGCCCTTTCCAGGTGGCTCCCTCCTTCCCCACCCCTAGTCCNCTCTCTGCCTTTGGGGATCAGCCTGCCAACAGCTCCCCTCTCTCTGCCTTGGGGGAACCATTCCATGTGCTGGCTCTCTGCCTTTGGGAGCCAGCACGTGTGCTGCTCTAGGTTTCTGGGAGCCAGCATGGAATAAAGATCCTCTGAGGTCTCCAAGCAGGGAGCCTTCTCGCTTCCTTTTATCATCATCATGTTGCAGAGCCACAGCTAGCTGGAGCAAGTCAGGGGCAGCCTGGAAGAGGCTACGGGATGCAGCACGGCTACTTTCCCTGGGAGTCCCCCACAGCGCTCTCTGGGAAGGCTGCGGCTTGCCACGCCACTGCCAGAACTACCCACCGCAACAGTCCACCTTCAGGCTGGGTCTTGCTATCTGCTCTCTTCAGTAACAGGCACTGGGCCAGTGGCCTCTCAAGTGCCCCAGGGCCACCTCCTTTCAGATCAGTCCTGGCAGCTGCGTACCAGGGATGCCGACAGACGCAACCACGCTTCCCAGTGCAGTTTTCCCAGGAAAATGCATACAGCAAAGGGTTGAGGGTGTGCTGGAACAATGGAGGGAGTGGCATGCACCCTTAGGAGGCCTCTTATCCTAAGTGCACTCATTTCTGCTAAGTGGTGTTTGCAAAAAAAATTTAAAAATTTTGGAGCTCTGATTGTTACTATTATATTACCTAGGGTGCAATACTATTTGAAACTGCAGGTTAAGTTAAAGAGTGGCTCCAAGATAGATTTCTTTTTCTCCTACATGGATGTCAGGTTCATGTATCACTGGACAGTTCTTCATCAGGAAAACTGATCTGCCACACCTCATTTTGTGCAGATTTTTGGTACCGAGCACAAACACAGTGATGTTTTGTAAGTTCCAAACTGCTCCTGAGATATATTTTTTGCTTGATTTTTGTGTGAGACCATTTGAAACCTCATCTCTTGCAATTTATATTAGCCTATGGAGGCTAGGGGCCTGTCTTTTGAGAGAATAATCTAGCACAATCTCTTTCAGGTCTTCTCCACATTTCTATTAGATTTTGGGGTTCTTTGTTAAAAAAATCTTGCTTTATTTCTGTGCGATGATCAGCCTTCATATTACTCTCACATTTTGAGAACTTCTCCATATAAGGTGATAAATTAGTATTAAACACATACAGTGTGTCCCTATAATTCATGGTCAGGAAGTATAATTCCAGAGTCGCTTACATTTCATTGCTCCTCATGAATTTCGTATCTGGAGAGGGGCTTCAGCTAAACCTTTTCTAAGCTCTGAAGCCTGTAGCTGATCAATTTGTCTACTCGAACATTTTAGCTCTGTTGTTATTATTCCTAGTGCTATATGATGTTTGGTCATTTACCTGGACTGGAGCTGCTTTTTTGTTCAGAGACCTACTTTGCTGTAATCCACATAGGAGAATATGCATCTCCTCTTTAGACTCAAGGTACTTTGAAATTCAGGTTAGAAAAGGAACAGTAGGTCAGAATAGGCATACTCGTAAAGTAGAACCTTTTAATCTAACTAAAAGCTTGTAGCTCGCTTCATGTATAATTGAAAACAGTATAGATTCTCCTAAATATTTGAAGATACTAATGGGTTTGAGTGAATCTGAATGAAAGGAAAGTCAGCATAAAGCTTCAGTTCTCCATCTGATTTTGTTACTTGCCATACTAGTTTGCAACAGGTTCAAGATTGTCGCTTATGCTTTTTCTTTCACTGACACTACGTTGCATATCCTTCAATGTGCAGAAAAGCTTTGCAGTCCTCTGCAGGAGAATCTTCTTCATATAAAGACCTGAAATTATTGATCTAATGGAGCTTCAGCTATATCACTTTAACAAAGTCTAATATATGGCAGTATGTTGATGCTAATTCTGGTAACTGCCTCCATTTTAGCATGTCTACATACCCTAGTCCAGACAACACTGCACCTGCTCCATCCATGTGCTGTAATGTCCAGCTGCAAGCAATTCTTGGCAGGGAATCAAGTGTCTGCATTGGGCTTGATGCAGTGCTAAGCCATAAGTCTTGAATAGAGTTGCATAAATTAACACAAACTTGCACACCGGGACTGCTCTTGAGAGATGGGAAGTTCTGCTCAGTGCTGCGCTGATTCCTTCTATAGTGAGAGAAACCTGTTCTTTCTGGAGAGAAAAAAACCCCGTGGTTTCTGGACCAAAGCTGATGTGCAGTGAGGCACTCAGGCAGGTCAGATCCAAACCTATACCCATCTGACAGCAAAAAATCTTTTAAGTGTCCCTTTTTCTTTATTCTCTCAGTCATGGAGAGAGTTAAGATCATAAGGATACCCTTAAAAGGTTCATAAAAAGGCTAATACACATTATAGCTTAGTTTTCTCTGAATTTGGGCTAACAGATACAGGAACACATTCATAAGCCCTAATTGACAGATGTAGGTTAATTTTATTATGCACATATAAAGTTCTGTGTGCATGAATTTCCACACACATAAATCGTTGGCTTTGAGTGTGTGTAAGCTCCACCTCAGGACTGTTCAGATATGGCAGTGCTCTTCCCACGCTAGGGCTGGCTCGTACCTGGGCAGCCAGGAGTGCTGGCTAAGATTTGTGCCCGTTTCTACCCGAGCATTGAGATATGCTGATGCAGACGTGGAATTCTGAAAATGAAACACACGCGTGTTACCTTCTTCCTGCCTTCCCCTCTATTTCATTGCTTGCCACCCCTTAATAATTATTTTGAGTGTGGACTGAAAGGGCAAAAGACTTTAAGGATTTTGATTTAAAAAGAAGCATGGATATGACCAAAAAACTTGGCAGATGGAAAGAACCCACTTACTAATCAGAAAACCTTTCATGGATAAATACATAGAATTTTTCATAACTGTCATTTAGGGGAAAAGAGTTTTCAAACAATTTTAATTTTTAGTATTCATAAGGGTTACAGATTTTATTCTGAATTTTAGACACATTGAACACCTTTTATTCTTTTATGCTTAGATATGCTTTTAGTGTGCGGCATATCAATTTGAATGTTTACATATGATCTGACATGGAAAGAGTCTTACAATTGGTAGAACAGTATGCTTACCACTTATCTTTGCTCTAATGATGACAGTGATTCCAACCCAGTCTGGGGAGCCATAGTTTTGAAATAGCTCACAAGGTATGGACCTCCAGAAGGCTTTTAGAGCTCCTAAGCTGGATGCCAAACTTTTAGATAGTAAATCTCTTTCCATCTTAGACACATCCTTATGGAGCAGCAGGAGGTAAAGAAAAGCTTAGTTGCACAAGTCTGTCTGGAAAGATCTGCAGGCTTAAAATACATAATGATTTACAGAATCAAGAATTGCAGAGCATTTGCAAGCATAAAACATATGAATGTATTATTCTGATTCTGCAAAAAACCTAAATATAAGTAAAAAGTACTATTTAAATCAATGCATTTAATCTTAAGCATCGTGAACAAGCCTATTTGTGATCTTACATTTCAGTCCTTCCGAGCAAGGTATCTTTGCTCGGTGTCTTTAAAAAAGCAGACTAGCAACAAGACTCCCAAGAAACTGATAAATGGAATCAGTGTCTGGAATGTAGTGAAAAGGAGGAGTATAGTAGCAACTGAAAGCAGAATTTTCCTACTGGTGAAACTAAGGCAAGAGGTGCATGATGCTTGACAATTATAACATGGTAAATATGCCATATGCTTTGAGAAAGACTCTTGTCATTTGTAAACAATCTTTCAAAGAAAAGTCTACATTTAAATATACAGTTTCCAAAATCTGTCAGAACGATATGTTTTCATTTAGGTGATCATACCTGTTGACAATGATAGAGCTAAAGTTTTGGAAATAAAAAGTCAGTAATGTTGTGGTACTACAAAAGTCAGACAAGGGAAGACTAAAAGGAGTTTTGTGTCAGGAGTAAAAAAATCAAACCAAGAGTGCTTTGTGCTCTCCTGAATAGAAGTTTATATCTGTCCATTCACATAGTGTATCCCCATGCAGCACCTTAGTGCTGAAATCAGGTATTACAAGAAAAAAATCATTTGTGCTGAAAATGCAGATAAAATATCTGTAGTGAGCTTGAAGGTAAATGAAGATGTAGAACTGGAGTATTACATGGTGACATCATTTTTTTTTCTTTAAAAAGAAAGAAAGGAATCCAGAATAATTTGGCAGGTTGTTACAGAATGCTGCTGATGGAAATAATCCTGATGCATCTCACCATTGCAAAAAGCTGTGGCAATAATATTAAGTTCAGGCTCCTGAGTCCTAGTGAGTAAAAGAATTGGAGAGGTCAAAGATGACAGCTGCTCTTTCACAACAGAAATAGCCAGCTCAATACCTATAGTTAGATCTTAATTCAAATTAACAGATTGACAAGAATTTTCAAAGTGGAGCTACAGTTCTTAAAAAACCCAGTTGTGCAAAAAATGGGTGTTATACACATATTAAAAGGATGTAAACAATGAAAGAGCTAGTTCAAGCTGACAGGAGAAAAAGGAATGTATTCAAGCTAAAGAAAGTGTATTTCACATTCAATGTCAAGAAAAGTATTCTAAACTAAATGCAAAAAAGGAGAAAAAAGAATTCTAAAACTTGACTATTAAATTCCAATATTATTAATAACTACTGGCCTTATGACCACTCACAATCTCATCTAGTTAAGGACTGCACTAGAAAAGTATTAGCACTATATAATATCCCTCTTCTCCTTTGGAAATGAACTCCATAAAAACAAAAGCAGAGCTGCAAGTACTATGCATACTGCTTGTTATTTCCAGTCACAAAATACCACAGTCTGTAAATAAGGCACGCCAAAGGCATGCAACTGTCCTGCTCTAGGGGGAAAAAATACTGTGAAGTCATCATTTTTCTCAAGAACATAAAAAGTTGGAGGAATCCCTGACCTTTTAATAAGCATGCAATACCTCTGGATGTCACTTATACATTCATCATTTATACATTCGTAACACCAGAAAAGGAAGATCCCTTAATTTAAATAGGCCTAAAGTGTCTGCTGTTTTTCAGATTATGTATTTGGTTTGGGGAATTCTGGTTGCTGGAAAGAACAGCTCTTCTGTCTTGCCCAGCAGGGCTCCGCCCTGACTTCCTGCATTACTCTTTCCTGCCTGTCCTTGCTGACCAGAAGTCACAGTGTTTCATGGAGCAATGTTCATTTCCTTCAGTGTACCAAGTTGGTTACTTCTAGGCAGACATAATATTACTTAGAAACAGTCAGCCATCTCTACTTGTTTAGCTACAGATGTCACCCTTATCTGTAAACTGGGGGAGAGGCAGACTGGACTGGCATATTTCGTAAATAGCAATTACTAAAAAATATAAAGTCACATAATTTCCTGTTTATAACTAGGAATTGTGAATGCAAGTTGCACATTCTGAGCATTTAAACTTACCTAGTTTTGCTACTCTGGAGCATAAACCAGCAGAAATGTCAGTCAAAACCTTTTCACCAGTGCCTACTGGTGACTATGCTTTCTGATTTGTTTTTGGTTTTTTAAATTTTTTTGTTTGTTTGTTTTTTGTTTTTTGTTTTTTTTAATAAAGTAGGAGACCTTATTTTTATGCATGAAAATAAAGTACTATAGATGCCCTACTGTTGTAACTCCAGTCTACAGCTGGCTTTTTATAGGAGATTTCAGAAATATTGCTAGAAGTGTTTTGCTAAGCTTGACTGCATAGCAGGAACCACGGGGATTACCCAAACATAATGTATACAGAACATTGTGCTGCCATCACACAACCGTGTATACGCTGCGGTGTCAGTCATTCACTCCAGAAACACAAATAAAGGAGTGGAGAAAGTAGGAACCTAACACTTTCAAAACCCAAATAGCATTATTAGGAGACTTCTGGGTGAAAGTGACGCTTTTGATCTGGACAAACTTACCTGGCATACTTATGAGACTCCAAATAAGTAAACAGGACTTTGCCTGTGCTTTTTGCATGCCAGTAGCTTTACAAATAGTCAGTTTAAAAGATCATTGCCATGGGCATTGCATAAATAATTTTATATACATAAATACATATGTATATATATATTATCTATGTGTGTGTGTGTTTACCAGTGCATGTTAAATAAAAGCCCTAGGAATATTTTAAAAACCCATAGCTTACTCCGAGACTTATTTTCTAGGATAAACTATATTTTTAATTAATCACTTCAGAAATCGAAGCTGTCAGTGACCTTTTAAAATGACTATACATAGACAGCACACTGTTAGATTAATATTGATTTTTTTCCCCCTCCACTGCAAGCAAAGTTTAGACAGTTAGCTTTCATACCAAGAAATAATTATTAAGCTTCAATTTAGTTTCTTAGAAGTTCATAATTAGGTCTTTTGATGGTGATCTTTTTTTGGTCATTAGGTCCAAGTAATCAAGTAACTATGTGCAGAAATTAAACTTTTTTATTATATTAGGTTATGTATTGTAGTAGTAAAGCTTGTTTGAAGTGCATGAATAAAAAGTGAAATTACAGGAAGAACAATCTAATATAGCAATAATAGGTGCATTCACTGTGCATCTGAGAGGAGGAGGGGGGAAAAAAAGAAGAGTTTTCACTCATTTTGGCCTAAAATCTGTTCAGGTTTCAAGGATTCTGACATCAGAACCCAGATAACGCTGGCTAGAACCATAGGGCTTTACAATAAAAGCTAAAATATTGACCATATGATGGCAAAAAGTCTTTATTTTGCGGTTAACTTATTCTCTTCTAGCTACTCTCTGATGAAGTTGGTGGTGCTGTGGAGGATGATCTCCTTCTTCTTGACAAAGATCGTGATCGTTCAGCACTGTAGGCAACATGCTTATCGTAATTTTGTATCTGAGCCTCGAGGAATTCCCTCTGTTGCTGGCTGATTGTCTGGCTAATCAGTCCAGGAAGAGCTTGAATGCTACCAATTAAAGTTTCCAGTTTAGTTTCCAGAGTAACAATTCTCTTCTCAAAATCTTCACTTCTTTCATTTAAGTCAGAAATCATGTCATACATGATGTTTTGAGTCTGAAAGTAGAAGGATGTAAGTAAAGGTTTAGAGAGACCTTACAAGTATTGTAACAAGTAGCACAACTCTACAAGGGTTTGTAAAAGAGGATATGAGTATTATAACAGTATTTAGTCTTGTGAAATAATTTTCCCTGTAGATTAAATTACAGTAGACTAAACTTTCTACTAGATTTCTCGAGCAGAAATGTAATGCCTTTTCGCAGCACTTTAGACGTCAAAGTTGAAATCAATTAAAGACCAGACCTTTCTTGGAAATTCAAGTGCTTGGGAGCGCACGAGGCTAAGCTTTTTGAACAGTCAGTGTAAGTCACCAGGAGACTGCAGGCTCCAGTGATGTGCTCCATCTTTAACTGTTCTTGATTCTGGTTTTAAACACCTTCATTCTTGAAAGCAGAGCACAAATGTTCACTGGCTTTCTCCCTAAACCGAGCAGATTTTCTTGAATTGGCAGTAAGAGGAACTGAGTGGATTGTTTTTGAAAAGTAGTGCAAGGAGAAAAACTCAATTGTATGCTTTTCTACTTCTGCACTTCCAGTCTATCTGGCTTCTACAAAACACTGTTTGGATACAGCAAATAAACAGTGTACTTTAAAATGACACAATTGTCAGTAAAAATGTAATCTGAAATGTGTATTTCATAGGGACTTGGAACTGGTTAAAAATAATGGCTGAATGTCCACCTCTTACAGACTGAGACTTCAGATTATTTAAACTAGAGTCAAAACTGGATTTAATTCAGTAGAAAAAATGGTTGAAATTTATGAACCATCCAAAGGGAAGGAAAATTAATTGAATGACTGCCTGAAGTGTAAACCAGTTCAGTACCATTTCTCTGCCTCCTGTTTCAGGATGCTAGCATAACCCTTGAAAGTGAAGTAGTCTACACAAAACAGTATCTTAAAAGTCCGTATTAGTTGCCAGAAGCATTAGACTGAATTGTATTTTCACCTGAAGTTGTCAGGTGGTTCTGTAAAGCAAGAGGCGAATGAGCACTGAGGAGTTTAATCTTTGCTTTGATGCACTTGAAATTGAGGAGGATTTTGAAGTAAATGAAGAGGTGTACAAGAAACCCTTGGGAAGAGCCCACTAATGCTTCTAATGTTGCCTCAAACTAAGCTCACAGTAACTGTTAAATATTAAGATCTAATGAGAAATCTAAAATGCTATCAGCTCAGACCTCTAGCTTCCTAGTTATTATATATTTATGAAATATTCTAGCAACAACAAGCAAGCAGTTTGCACCTGAATAGCCTCTTTTACCTCAATTCAAATGGTTTAAAAAAGATTTAAAAAGCCTTATGATATATTGGCAAAGTAGGCAGCTATTAATAGTTATAAAAACTTAAATAAATCCAGATCTAAATTTACTTATCCAAAGTTACTGCTGCATAAGACAACAGGAACAGAAAACCAGAACCTCTAATTCCAGCCAAGAGGCTACATACTATGGTCTTTGTACTATGGCACAGTCACTATCACCACATGGCAAATCTCCTTACTACACAGCACTACACCACTACGGCCCACTCACAGTTCAGCATTTACCATGACCACTGCAGTCACTTCAGGAGCTCTCAGGATCAGCCTCTCAATTGTGAAGTCTTTTTCAAATGTACAAAAAAATAAATAAATATGGCATATTCAAACTTTTGTCAGGATGTTTCTTTCAGTAGGTGCTACCACAAAACACACACATATTCTCATTTGCTACAAATAACAACCTTGTTAACAATATTTGCACACATAATGCATAACATTTTCACTTAAAAACTCTTCATTTTGAAAGAATGAACTTTGAAACAACAGTAACTGCCCACTAACCTTTGCCAGGTCCACCAAAGTGTTGGCTTGATCATTCAGTTTCCTTTGTTCCATTTTTACACTTCTTAATCTAAAAAGTGGAATTTTAAGTCAGATTTTTTTTTGTATGTGGTCATACTAGGATTTCTAAAGAGCATGCACAAAACTTACAAGAGCAAATAACTGCATGGACAATGCCTTGACTACTTTGTGTAGAGTCAGAATCGGTCATGTGCCTGCTACAATGAGAAGCATGCTTCTTCAACACCGCAAAAAAGGAAAGAGCAAGGAAATGTGATGTCCTCGAGAATACCATTTGCCATGGTCAAAGTTGAATTCAAAAAGGAAGGTAACAATTTATCCAGACTACATGAAAGAAAGCCAAAACATTCCTCAAAGCCTCAGTATCGTGACAAGTAGATATAGGAAGAAACATAGAACAACAGGTTTTTGTCATTATTATTATTGTAGTAATCAAGAATCTTCCCATGCCTACATGACTAGATACAGGTATTAGCCCTGTTCTGTCGGAAATGGATTGGGTTAGCAGTGTTGGAACCTGATGAACATACAGTGATAAGTGAGTTTCTCCTTACTTTAAACAGAACTTCCATCTGACCAGCAGCTAAATAACCAACATGCTTGCCAATACATTTGGTTTTCTTTGATAATTTGTGAATCTAAATACGATTACATTTTAAATTTACATCAGACATTCTTATTCAAAGCTCTATTTAAACTACAGCATTGAAAAACTTTGAAAGAAGCAGCAAGGGTATATATTTTTTCTTTGATGCGTACCTTATTATTAGTTATGCACATTCTTTACAAGATATATACATGACCTTTCTTATCTATTCCCTGACACAAAGCCCACGTTTTTCAGATTAACTGCTAGACGAGTGGTTTGTGGATTTGATTTTCACCAGAAAGGCAAGTGGTCCCATAAGTATGAGTAATTTTTTCAACATCTCATAATAGACCCATACTTGAACTTTCAATGACTTTTCTGGCTGTTCTAGAGGAGGAAATAGGGTTTTACAAGACCAAGGTATCAATTTATAAACAACGTGTGACAAGATACTACTTCAGTCTACCAGTATGTCAAGGGCCAACCACAGTAACAATTTGGCTATCTGTCAAATGGAAGTAAGTTTGGCAGCGTTTTGTGGCAGGTGGGTTGCTAATGCATTCTCTGCCCATATCTCAGTGACAATATTACTTAGAAGGCTAGTTTAAAGAAAGTCTTCTAGAAGGTATTTCAAAATCAGAAAGTTTCTTTCATATCTTTACTTTACAAGCATTTCCTTTCATATCTAGGCTAACTGCCATGAGAAAGTAAGTTGTGGAGAGTGAAATATCATTTTAAAATATATTTAAAATATAAATGGTATTAACTCTGTCAAGGTAGAAATGGATTGATCACATAAAACTGGCATTCCAGCAGCTTGTTACTGGAATGTCATATGTTCTTCTTCCGCTGCAAGCTTCTTTCAGAGCACGACATAAATGCAGTCTGTAGGAATGGTGTTTTCAGAGCCTACGAGCTGGAGTTTTTCTAAAGTAAAAAAAAATGAAGGAGTCTCCAAGGTAGAGAATTATATCGTTACAGTCTCAGAACAGAATAATTCTTCAAATGTAATGATTTCACTGGAGAAGTACAACCCCAGTGTTTTGGTGACCATTCTCTCATATAATTTTCGGAATATGTGTTTTCTGCTTTTCTTAAGATTCATTGACTCATCTGTTTGACAGTCAGTATTTTAATTTTAAAATTCCAGGAAGTCCATTGTTATTATAGCAGTACCAGCACCAGTTGACACCAACATGGTAACTCTTCATGGTAACCAACCCAACACCTACCACAGGGTGTAAAAATGTATAGGTATGGCAAGACTTTAGCTGCAGCAGCCGGATTTAAAGAAAACCAGCAGATTTTAATTGTTTAATTCATTACGGTAAACTTTTGATTTTATGAACTTCACTTATCACAGAAAAAGATCATGATTCTGGATCACGTTTCCATGGCAGCAATCAGACCACTGAAGTTCACAAATAAAAACTCTATTTTTTGCATGCAGACAGTGGTAAATTCTGCAAGTTTAGAAAGGAACAGCTTATACAACTTACTTCCGAGCTCTATTTTCATTTTGTTGAAAAAAAGACAAAACAAAAGAAAACAAAGTGTAAAATATACTAAAACAACCAAATGAGCACAGTGGGCTCGATTCAGCTGGTGGAAAGTCCTAGGGAGTTGCTACTTCTTTCAATCAGTAGCTGCCTGAGGAGGAGTCTAACTCACTTGCATTCATGATGAAGGAATCTGCAGTATCTTCAAGCCTTCCCATTAACTATCATCTGTAGATTTTTTTATTCATACAATACATACCATGCCTTTTAATGATTTCACCTTTATCTTATCTAGTTTGCATGAGAAGCAGAACACCAAGACCAAGTGAAGGCATTTTTGACCTGTGACCATGACTGTCATCATGATCTAGCCTGGTTTCTTTTATGAAATTGGCCCTGAAATGCGACTCCTTTTATTTTTGTCTCTAGTGAAATGGTTGGAAGGTGAAGGAGGAGGACCAAACAAAATTTAAGAATGCAGAAAGATGGAAAATTGTAAGTCACTTGAGAAAAGCTCAAATATGCAAAGGGATGAAAAATTATTTTGCATCCATCTACTCAGCTACAGGATGAAAGCAAACTGCCAGTGCAATGTTTTCATCCATGGTGCATTCTTCAGCATATTGAAAAAATCATCTTCTGTTTGTTGTCTTAAATACAGAAGTTTTGGGGCTCTAGTGCAAAGTGGTAAAGGATAGAGAGAAATGACTAATATAGCTGTGCAATGTAGCTGTCACAGCTAGGAAAAAATTACTGCTGACACCTTCTTCATCCTACCCAATTAATTCATTTTAAGGGAGGTGCAGAACACACTTTACATCCTGCAAAGTTCTTCTGAGCTTGAGCGATATATAAAGCTGGAGATCGAGCCTGCTGTGCTTTTTAGATTCTTTTCTGAACATATGTGCTCATACACACAGACACACAAACACACACACACAAAATAAATAGCAAAGTTAAAATGTTAAGGAACAACCTTTGCAATCAAGGATTCAAGTCCAGCAAGGATGCACATGGTATGCCATCCTTTCCCCAGAACCCCTGACACTCCCCTCCACCTCCCAGTCCTTTAAACTAAGCCAGATGACCAAACTGGTATTTAAAAATATGCTTTTTATATTCACATAAAAATGCCTCAACTTCTGTTGCCTTTTTATTCCTCAAAGTATTTCCACAATGACACAGTAACATTTAATCCTGCAAGTTTGCCAAATACAATACAGTAATCAAGGTTTACAGAATATTTCTTAGCTTAAGCTTAGCACTCACTGCTGTAAAACATGGCTATGAAAGAGAGAAAGAACAATTGTTAGTCTGAATTTACTAATAGGAAATGAGTTAACCTGGCCTTTCCTTCCTGTCTTTCCTGCAAGATGCTACATAGATGTTCTTTCATCATGGGTGCTTCCTTCACATCTCTTCACTGGCTGGCTCAGACACAGACCTACACTCAAAAGTTATCAAATCATCAGTTTGAAATTAAACTTATCTACTTCTTCCCTGTAACTAATGGGAACTATTCTCTGTAGGCATGGCTGTAGGAATGGCTGCCTCAGGCTGGATGGGGATAACAAATAGAACAGACAAACAGGTCCTGACCATTCCTCAAAAGAATTCTGGTTCCTGAGAACAGAACTCTGGGGTTTTTTCCTCCCATGTAATTCAAGGAATAGTAACCATTGTGCAGTTCTGCTTGTTTTGTTGTGCTGTACGACAAACACATACTTCAAATTTTAGATAAATACTTATAGTGTGGCAATACCATGGTACAGCTTAATCCTACTACTGATTTCAGGTCTCAGGCTTGTTTTCAGACCCTCAAGCAGAGGGAAAGAACTCATTTGAATAATTCCAGACGTGCTTAAAGGTCTCAACTATGGGCATACACTCCCATTTTCTCAAAGAGATGTCAGGGGTCATGGCTGACATACCAACATTTGATCTTATGCACTGAGGATATACAGTGGAGAGAGGCAACTAAATGGTGGTGGACCATGCAATGATACTTAATGAATATTCTTTTCATTTAATACTACACACATACTCTCTTTTATCACATCATTCTGATTTTAAAATATTAAAATATCTACTACAAAGAAAAAAAAATTAAGTTTTCTTCTGTCTATTGTACCTTGCATCTTACTACCTGGAAGCAAATGCATAAAAACAAAAGAATAGTCTCAGTGGCGAATAAGAAAAAAAGTCTTAGATAAGTCAAGAAGCATTGGAAACTTCTAAAAAACATTAACCAGTTTATATGGACATAAACTGCCTGCATACCTTTTTATTTTATTGTAAACAGATAATAGAGTAAAACCGTATCTTTTTCTCACTCTGAAAGAAAATCAACCTCAAGAACAATCTTCTGTGAAGGGAAGGGAATGGTGGGGGGAGAGGAGGGAGGGGCAGGATGGGACTAAGAGTGACTGAGGGAGAAGGAAACTAACAGAGAAAACACCTTGAGAGGAAAACAAAGCAAAATAGTACTTACTGATGAATAGCTTGCAAGAATTTGCGTTGATGTTTCCTTACTTTTGCATGGTCTATTTTTTTAACCAGCTTTGTGTTTTTATAAATTAACCATGTTTCCCTGAGTACATTGGCCGCTGCATTTTTCACCTGTTTAATAAAAGAAAAACACCAGGCTGACAAAAGTAGTATTATGTTATATTTTCACTTTTCTGGTATTAACTCTTCCTAAAGCTTTTAAAATGCTCTCTTAACTGTGGGAAGTGGGTACCTCAAGAAGCTGCAGCACTGAGGGGAGAAAGTAACAACTAAGGACTAAGGGGACTGCTGAGTAATTTCCTTTTTATATAGATGTGAAGTTGGGGTCAAATCTTTTTGCATCCAGGTAAATAATTTTCCGTCTTCAAAGGGTTGGAGCTGTTTGCTGTTTAAAGCAACATAAATTAAAGTGAGGAAATACTAATGCATTATCTGCATGTTAATTAAGTGTATTTAATAGTACCATAACATTTCTCTTTCTTGTTCTATTGCCAGAACATCTTAATTCTCTTAGCAATTCAACAGTCTTTTAAGCTTCCAGAGCTGTTTGAGCACTTTTTCCCTTTCCTTTTTTTTTTTTTTTTTTTTTTT
>VZRQ01004170.1:98656-134705 GCA_013397975.1 Machaerirhynchus nigripectus | reverse complement strand
GTTTTTGTTTTGGTGTGTTTAGTTTTTATACTTGTTTCTTTTTTAGAATTCTCCAGGAAGATGAAAAAAATATGTTGTCGATTAACGTGGGCAGAGTTCTATTTAAAAAGTGCTTTGACTTTTTTTTTTTTTAAACGAGGCTTTCCATAAAATGTTAAAGGTGAGAGTACCTACAGTTCTCTTTTTAGGCTGTCCAAAATTTTCAAGAATGCTTAAAAACATATAAATAATTTGAATGCAATGTTGATTAATGATGGAAAGGCTAGGTTACTTGCAAAGAAAAATTGTCCTAATTATTCATCTTTATTTTCTCTCCCTCCAGCTTTACATCATGCCAGTAACTGCAGCGTCAGAGCTAAGTCAGTGGCTAAGACATTGCAGGAATCTCATGCAATAGCTCGGCCCAGCAACAGGTCCCCCCCACCTTGTGCCTGTAAGTGTTGGAGAACCTTGTCCTGTCTTCAGTGAAAAGCACAGCCATGGTTTGGAGACCTTCTCACAACCCCTAAGTAGCCCTTGCATTTCCACAAGGTGTGGCTGTCTCCAGGCTATGAGGAAAGCTCCCTACCACCCGCCTAATTTGTGACCTGATGTGCATCTCGGATTTGTTTGCTTGGTTTGCTTTCCACATGCTGTGAGTTTCATGAGCTTGAAGCTATGAAAGCACCACTTGGATAAAGTATTAGACTAACACTGAGATTTATACGAAGATGAACAAAATAAACTGCAAAAGGCATAAATAAATAAAGACCAGACTCAAAATCTGACCAATCTCTGCAAGACATTTTGGGCTCAGCTGTCAGATAACACTAGAAAAGTAACTGTGTTAGGAAGGGACAAATTGTTTTCTGTGGTCTAGTATCAACAAGACCTTAACTGACTGCAGTAGGAGTGTTCATCAACAAGCTCAGAAAGACACTTTGTGTCAGACACCCTTTATACCTATGTAAGAACTGTCTTCTTAGTCTTTCCCCACCGTGACAGCTTAGAGATACAGGCTGTTAGCGGTGAGCAGCACAGAAATGAGAGAGCCAGCACGGACAGAGCAGTGTTTTGAGAAACACAGCATCTAGGGATAGGATAGGATAGGGTTCTCCGCATCAGAGGACCTGTGGCAGTGCAGCTCTGAAACGCTGCATGGAATTGTGCCAGGGCAGCCACCCTCCTCCTCGCCTGGAGCAGAACTACTGTTTCCATCTCAGGCACTGACATCCCTCTGCACCCAACAGGAAGAAGAAACTCTGCTGAGTTCCTGTTGTGATTATACAGACCTTTGTCTCCACATTGGCTCTTTTCAGTAATGAAGACTAAACAAGTTAAGTGGACTGTACAGCTACTGCTGACTTGTTCCCTCAACACTGACCTGTTTTCTTTCAGCAGAGGATTTCTATCGCCTTGCTTTCTGCATTTTCTTTCTTTAAAATATTTCTTTAAATACCAGTGATTTCTATTTAAAAAAATAATAATAAAAATAAATCTCTTCTAAAAATAATATACACAAACATCTTTCAGAGCCCTTTAGCACTGTCTGCTGCTAAAGAAACCATGTGCTGTGTACAAAAAGAAACTGGAAAGACTGCCTCACTCACAAACCTTGAATATGTTGTTTTCTTAAGAACATCTCTCATAGCTTGAAATTCTTGTTTTTATCTGTCATTTCGCCTATTTTAGCTACAAAAGTTGTACTTTCATATGCCACACAAAAGCTTTTGGTCTAGTACAATCATCTAGTTTCACAGCAGTTACCTGCTGTGAAACTAGACTATTAACTAATTAACACCAATTATCTTCCAGTTACAAGGACCCTCTATACAATATTCAAATCCTCAAAATTTTCTGACAACTTGCAGTTGCTCTCAATTTAGAGAAAAACTCAAGGCATTCAATCGCTAATCTTTCGAAGTCACACCCATGATAATGTTCAGCAGGGGTACCGAGCAGGAGACTACTTAAAAACAAATGCAGAAATAAATTAATACACAGAATTCCTTTTCAGTTGTGAATATAAAGCATGACTTACTCTTTTAGTTAGCTGGGTGTCCATCATGAAATTATGCACATGTTTTTCAGCTTTGGTAAGTTCTAACTTCCTTGCCACCACAGCTACCACCAGTGCAGTGCACCCAGCACCCTGAAAACAATAAAACAAACCCCCAAGATGTTACTACTGCATTTTGCAGAGTTTTTAGAGGAAGTTTCTCCTTTCCTGTAGAAGTATGGCAGGCAACAGGTGATTCATCCCAAGTAAATACAGTAAACATGCTACAGCTATTTAATTTCAGAGTAATATGAAAAGTCAGTATTTACAGGCTGGTAA
The DNA here is from genome assembly GCA_013397975.1 of Machaerirhynchus nigripectus. Classification (NCBI taxonomy): domain Eukaryota; kingdom Metazoa; phylum Chordata; class Aves; order Passeriformes; family Dicruridae; genus Machaerirhynchus; species Machaerirhynchus nigripectus. The sequence goes on along the minus strand of VZRQ01004170.1, from coordinate 132,388 downwards.
ACTGTCAAGGCACCAAAATAATTAGTGAGCAGCATCGTTTAAAAGTTCTGCTTTTTTTTTTTCTGCAGGGCTTGAAATTTGAACATACACCATTTCTAATGCATAAACAAAGGGGGTGTTAAAAACTTTTTAAACCCAGCATGCTGGTAACAGAGCACCCTTTTCTTAAAAATTTTCTCAAGGTTATAGCAACTGCTAAAGAGGAAATAAGATTAGATTAGTATTTAGAGCACACACACAAAAAAGAAAAGGTTCTTGTGATTTTCTGTAGGGCCTAAAAATAATAGCAAAATTAGTATTCACTCACTTTAGTATATTTTCTTGTTGTTTTGAGTCCTGATCTTTTCCTATATTATTTCTGCTTATCTTATTACCATATAAAATAGAACACACAAAGAGGACCATGTCTTCAAACTTCAGAGAAAATACCAGTTTTCTAATTTGTGCTGTGTATATGCACATGCATGTATATACACGGACACGCACATCCACAACAGGCTAATGCCAGAAGGTGCCTGGCACTTTGAAATGACAATGCCTTTATCAGCATCACAAATTTAAATGCTTTTTTATGGGGCAGGTGAAATGGAAAGGAAGCTAAAATGAGCCAGGTAATAAGAAGCAGTGTCAATTATACACATTTAGAGGTATCATTTACTTTACATTATTTATAAATTCTACTGCCTCAGTATTTTGTTTTTATAAACAAAGTTTTACAGGTTCTTTTTTAAAAAACTATAAATATCTCATTAAATATATGAGGCTGTGTTTAACTTGCAGGTTCATTCCAATCTAGTTCTTATTGCGCTTGTGTCAGTTACTCTAATAAAAAGCAATCTCTCATTGTCCATTGAAGCTTAATACATGTTCATTCACAGAGATTTCTCCTACTCATTCTGTATTTGTCCCATAAATTTATTCTCTCTCTATCCCCCACATCTGTAACTGCCTTACCAGCTCCAGAAAATCCAGAAGAAATCTCAGAATTTAGCTTTCAAAATACAAAATCCACTAACAAATGCATAGAGACTGCAAAATAAATTAATTCATTGGAAACCCTTTTTCACATAGTCCTTAAAAAACTGAACCTTGTCTCTCTGTGTACTTACGGAGGCACACAATGAATTTTGTGAAAGCCTTCAATTAATTGTTTATCCATTTCCCTGGTAGATTGTTCCAAGAAATCCATCTGATTCCTCTCAAGCACCTAATTTTCTGCAGTTAGTTCTCATCTTCCATCCTCAACAGTGCTCAGCATTCCTTCAAATGAGTTGCTCATAATTTTGCTGCATTTCCTGCTTCTCTCCTGTTCTCAATATTAAGCCTTTGCTGTTCTCTATCTCTCTGTTCTCCCGTCCTGTGGTGATGGAAGTTCATGGGAAATAATTTGAAGTTTTGCTCTCTCCTTTGAAAGAAAATGGTGCTAAAAGTTCCTTTGCTTCTCCAGACCCCATTAACAGTTACAAAGTAAGACAGCAGCCCACGCAGCCTAAGGCTTAGCACTTCAGGAGTCCACTGAACCTTCTGAGAAGAGAACTAGGCAGGAGATGCTCTAACAGGTCCTACCTCCCCAGAAAACAGACAGCATTCTTTAGGTTTTCTTCCTGTTGAGGGAAATGCTAATATGCAGAAGACTTCTCTGTAGGCAAATAAATTAATAAATTACCCCATATAATAGCAAGGAAATGAAGATAACAGCAGACATCTTTTGGTTCAGTATGTCAGGAAAACCAGGGCCAGATGTTGATTTAGTGACATAAATGGAGTTATCCTTGCTCACAGCAAGAAAGCTAGAATGGAAATGAGCTTATTAATACAGACCACACTGGCACAAAACACCCATTTAAGCCAATTTACTTGGGGAGAGAAATACTAGACTGCTCTTCCCCAGTCCCCCTCAAAAAGGCTAGAGGAATGGTGGCAGGCAAAAGAGTTTGGTTTGAGGCAAAATCATTCCAGCCTTTGTGATTAAGTCTCATGCTTTTTCAAAGTGGCACAGCAGTTGTAAGGGCCAAATGCTGTTAAAACCAGCAGTTTTATGTCTCACATAAAATATACGGCCTGCAGCATCACAATACGGTCACTGGCAAGCTGTGACAACCACCTCTATGGTGTATGTGCACTGCTATCTTCCTCATCTCCAGAACAGCTTATCGTGATGGCAAAGTGTTATGGATTCAGTTTAAACCTCTTGGTTTTGTTGTATATGATGGGATCTCAGGATATGAACATGAGCTCTTTTAGTATTTCTCTAGAAGTAGGAAGTATTATACTACCTGCATGTTTACATTTCACAGTACTTTGAAGGAAAAAAAAATCACTCATAACAGCTTAAACAATGACTAAAATTCCACTTAAACTACATGATGCTAATTAATATTTTATGTTACCATGATCTGCAGTATTACATGGCTCCCCTAAAGAGCTCAACATCCTTAAAAATACTTATAAAGAGAGAATAATTCAAAATTGCAGAAATTAAATAACGGCAATACAGTTACTATAAAAAATGTTAGCATTGTATGCGTGATACTTGCCATGGTTTTTGAATATGCTGATTCACAGAAAGATCAGTAGGTCAGTTTATATGCTGGTTTTTTTAATATCAATACTATGTAATGCAGCACCTATTTATTTTTAAAATTACTCAATCTACTAGTAATTATTTCAACTGCAGGAGGGGTTTTCTAGACAATAAAATTCTACAAAGTCTTATATTTGATTACTGCATTTTATAACTTTCAACATCATTGGTTTTATCCTGTTTTAAAGTAAATAATAAAGTAAATCATTGCTTCAAGCTCTTGTTCAGGAGAATTATATATAAGATGAAGAAAATGAAAAATGCAGGAATGTATATATTTTCAGGTATCAAAGCACCAATCAATTCTATTTGGAATTCACACTCCTTAGTCAGCTGCCTGACCACCTCCTGCATTACAGAGTTATTGCAGTTTATTTTGGCTTGGTAAGCAGCCTGACTTTAAGGGCACTTAGGACAGAAATTATTACAACACTTGCAGTGTAAGCAAATTGATTAAGCCAAAGTCAAAGTTTGACTACATTGTTCATTTGCTCCACTTAATGGAAACAGGTAATAACAGAGTTAACTATCCATTAATTTGATGGTGTTCAAGTACTCTATGATCAAGCTTTGTCAGCAACCACCAGTTTTAAAAGCTGATGCACCTGAATTTTTCTATTTTTCAGAGAGCATGTACAAGCTAAATGAAATTAACTACTAAAGCATAAGAAGCTCTTAAAAACACAGATTTAGGAACTGGCTTCCTCTAAAACAACAACATCAGGACTCTGCTGATGAGCCAAGCAATGCCCACTTCATGTTTGAAAGGACTGGAAGATGAAGCACATGAATTTCATCCTAAGTGCACAGTATTTCTTGCTTAATATGAAGTGCAGCATATTAGTCTACAGTAAAAGCAAGAAGTCTGAAAATAAACATATCCTCAGTCTTCCAGCTGAGCAAATCAACAAACTCTGGCCTCCACAGTGGCATGAGTGATGGTGTTGTAGAATTTGCATTTGTGAGCAGTACCACCTTTGGCATAAGGTTCACAACCACTTACAGAGGATAGAACTTGTCTTTATTGTCAATCTGTTTAGCTGTTCTCCCTGATGAAAACACTTTGATGTGACTGCAAACAACTTGAGAACATTCTTTGCATCTTTAACTCTAAATATGCTGCTCCTGTTAAGGACAAATAATGATGCCCAAAGTTCAAATGCTCATGCAGGCAAGCAACAGTCTGTGAAAGCCATTCTCCAGTACCCTCCTCGATGCCTAGAATCCAAAGCGAGTCTCCCTGACAGAAATCTAAGTAGAAGTCTATATTGGCATTTTACTCATATATACTTAGACACTTGTTAAACACTAGTAGGACAATAATTTTCTCAGTTACATAAGCCTAAATGATGACTGATACTCCTTAAAAAAATGAATGGAAGGATGGACTAAACTGAGGGGGAAAAAAATAATGTCATCAGGCACTAATGTCAAGCTCATGCTATTTGAAAAGGGAAAGAGAGAAACGTGAAATTAGTTGTATTTTAAGTTATACTTTAAGTTTAGCAACTGAACAAAATGCTTAAACATGACCCTCAGAAAAAAGCATGACTATTACTTGGTGTTATCTCTCACTTTACCCTCAGGCATCGTAACTTGCAACTTTCCCTGTCTTCTGCACAGTCTCTCCTCTTGGCAGTCAGTTCTGAATCACTGCAAGCCTCCTTTCAACTGCTTTAAGAAAGCCAACTATGTCTCAGACACATCAGACTGCTGCAATTGTTATTTTCTTTGCCTGTCATTCTAATGATATTATTCTGTTCTGTGTTGATGTAGTCCCTCCCTTCTCTATGGCATCGCATACAGAACATTTGCCCTCAGTTGCAATATTTTATGACTCCTCATGGATTTCAGCTCTAATAAGCTCTTTCAGACAAGATCCTTTGCATCACATATTTACTTAGTAAAAGCTCCCTAGAAACACATATAAATATAAAATATAGTTTTCTTTTAAAATCTTCCCCTTCTTTGTTTAGGATTTTACTTACTACAAAGCCTAGCAAAACCAGTGAAGGTACATCAGATTCTGGTAAGGCAAGATCACTTGTTCTGATTCTACATAATTTCTCCTTGCTCCCCATTCTGTTTGCTCTATGGGAATGGTAAACTTCAGTAATTTGGACTATGTATTTCTATTCTCTTTATACAGTACTGGTATCAATAGGATCAGGTATTAAGAGTCCTGAACTGCTACAGGAATATAAATAAGAATTAATAAAGGTTGTCGTTCTGTATTATCCAGTTATAGTGTGCACATCATACTAGACCTGACTTTGCCTTTTTCTTCCTTGTCAAAGTTATTCATCAGTATACTTACTACATACCAGCTGAGATGCCTTTTGCAGTCCAATCACAATCCTCTGTCCTCTTCACTCATGCAACCCACTCTGAACTTTCTGCTGATACCAGTAGAATCACCATACCAAAGCTGACTAACTAAAAGTTGCTACAGAGAATTTTACATTATGGTAAACCACAGCTGACACAGCCACGGCAGCTGGAGGGAAAAAGCTGGTGTTTCCCAAAGCACACAGTGAAAATGTGGCTACAGAGTCCGGATCAAGACCATGCCTTTACTACCACTCACAAGTGCTGAGACTCAGGGTTCACACTGCTGCAATACAGTGATTGCAAAACTGCAGGATTCAGACTTCAAGTAAGGACTAGCATGTACATCTAACATTCTCATCAAGGCCCAGTTTTACTGATAGCCAGAGAGGTGCATTCAACTCTTCAACCAGAGTTTATCTAAGACAAATAAAGCTTAGCAGTGGCTGCATTTTCAGTTAGTGTTGAAAGCAGCATTTGATCATTTGAGAAACCCTGTAGTCCTCTAAGTACATGCCTCTGGCATTGTCACTTGGTTCTTTTTTTTTTGGAGGGTTTCAAAATACCTTTACAAGACAACAGTGAATTGAGTCACTCCTGCAACCACCTGAAGGTCACATACGTGCCTGGACAGTGCCATTGGTGAGAAGGGAAGCAACACTGTATCAGTGTCTCAGCTGAAAGTCTCCTGGCATCTTTGGTTTACTGGGCTGGAAGTGAAGTGCAATCTTTAGTGGTGTAGGTGTCACAAAAATGTCCTGCTATACTTGCCTGTAGCTGAAAGAAGGCAGTTGCCACATTTCTTGCTCACTTCCCTTGGGATCCACTGAGGGAGAGAGAAGGTGCGCTTTGCAGACATATGGTTCTGGTGGGAAATTTAGCTCTGCACCAGAAAAGGCACAACATTCCTCCTGCTGCTCTGCATAAAATGAAAATCCTGTAAGAATTTAAACAGGTATTTTGTTCATTTGGCTCTCTCAAAGGTGGACATACAGGACCACCAGGGAAGGGGAAAAAAATTTTTTAAAAAATGTTGCTCGAAGTAAAAAAAACCTCTCCAAAACAAGACAGACAGAGGCTATGGAAATGGTGCTCTATAAATGTGGGTTTGCATTTGTCACTGTTTACTGGGAGAGATGTATAACTTTGCAAACTCTGCCATCTCAGCCAAAAGGGTGATCTAAAATACCTTTGCATTATTTATACTTTCATGTATTCACTATTTGCCTGGCTACCTGGCTACTATTGTCTTCATTGGAATTTTGTCTGCACCACATCTAGAAATTTATTGCAACATTTAAACTTCTGATCTATACAAGAGTAGATGAGCAGATTTGTTTACTTCTAATTAGTCCTTCAGGTTTTTAGCAATGTTGCAAAAAAAAAAAATTATGAAGACCATTAAATGTTATGTATAAATGTGAAATTGATTAAATACTATCACATATAATAATGGCTAGTCATAAGTGAGGGTGAAGTAAACTTCTTGAGTAATGAAAGCTGGGTACTAGGAGAGACATCTGGGACAGCACAGGACATAATGATTCATAACATGAAGACAATATCTCTTCTGCAGGGGAACCCATAAATGATTGTAGTGTTAACTCAGAGAAGCCCAGCAACTGAATGTGCCCTGGCTACTGGGCCTCTGGTAAACCTTCAGTGGTCATAACAGCTAAAACACCCCTGGACAGTTTATCCCAATAACCATAAAAAACTTTTTGCTGAGCAAGGGTTGAAGTCCAGTTTCATTTAATGAGCAGACTTAACAGCCTATAAGGCTGATGGGAAATACCACTTTAATAATTCAGGATGAAAGCTACCAGTGATGTTCATCACCTGTGTTGTAAATATAAAAGTTTCATGAGAATATGTGTAAAAGTATACAAAAACTGCTGTACTAAATCTGAGGTTATTGCTGTTAAAATTACATTTTTCTCAGAACAAAGAAATTTTGTTGCAACAGTCATCAGCTCTAGTATCTACATAAATATAGACAGCATGAGACAACTGTTGCTCATTCCAGCCAGGAACTAATTGCCTTTGAATTTGCTGAAAGGCATCCATAACTAGACCTAAGTAGAAAACAGTTCCTGTGTCCTCTGAAACTTCAAGAACTTCCCTGCTCTACTGGTACAAACGAAAGACCTTCTGAAGTAGCTTTTTTCCCTTAATTTTTCTGATTTTGAAAGATGGTGAAACCCTTCAAGAGATGTTGCTTACTCAAATGGAGTAGAGCCTCTGCCATTCTCTCACTATTCAGATTACTGCCCTCTCAACCACTACTTCAGGGATCATGTTTTGAAGCTTCTCAACTCGATTTTGATAATTTATGTTTCTTTACTTCAGTTAGAAATTTCATTTCAACAAGCCATAGTCATAAAATAATTCCAAACTATTTTTTTCCCTACAAAAGTTTCCATTTTTGCAATTTGTTGTGCTGGAACAACAATAGAAGAGCTGATGACTTTCTCAGCAGCCCAACTTTTAATAGCTTTATCCCCAAGAATTCAGGTATCATTAACTGTCTTCTCCATATAAAATTTTGGCTCAATACATTGTCTACTTAGGTTGTACTATGTTAGAAGGAACAAACACAATCTGTTCTAAATCCTGATGTCACTTATTTTTATTACTGAATTATAAGAACCAACTGAATTAAATTCTAGCACATATCTGAGACACGGACCCAAGATGCTATCAATTCATATGAAAAGTTTTCATATTTTCTGCACTCTCAGGGAAGTAAAAACTAAGCAGTGTTCTAGATTTTTGAAATATCCTCTTATCCACAGAACTATTCACCACAGTGCTCTAACTAGAATTGATCATACCTTTTCAGGTTTTAGAGTGTAAATCAAAATACACTTATGTTTTACAAACCATTACGTTTCTCCAACGCACTACACAATTAAACAATGTGAACAAAAGTCTTCATAAAATCACACAACGTTTTAGACATTATAATGCACAATAATTTACAACCTTTTGTACATTATCCATAAAGTTCTATAAAATAATGTTCATACTTGATTGCTCGAATCTGATGTTTACCTTATTTTTCTCTTTTTCAGGACCCATCCCAGAAGACATGCAGAAAATGTTAACTCTGCAGTTAGAATCTACTTGTTTTCCCCTTCTTTTTCTTACAGTCTAGCAACTATTAAATTTCAAAGATAATACAGGTCAGATTTTGCTACGAAGAAAAAGTAAGATATTTGTAAGACAGTAGCAGTACAAACTGCTATTCCAAATGTCATGTTCCTCTTTTAGATAGTTCTCTGTATTTGTTGGTAAGACCAGGCTGTCTACAATTACCACTTGCACAAACACGACAATTTAGCCTTAGATGAAGAGTCCCTTATTCTCACAGCAGAAACACCTCAACCTCATCACTTTTTGCATGATTCATAGGAAAGAAACTGTGATTGTTTAGAACTAAATGCAGACTTCCAAAGGACATTAAAACCTTCAGCATGAGAAGATTTAAAATGAGATCTTACTAATTTTTGATTCACAATTTGGAACTAATAAAAACTATTGTCCCTAAAGCCAGATTGTACTCAATGACTGCATTGCAACTACTCTAATAAGAATACTTCATCCTCATGAGCGGTCTTCAAATATTGTAGCTAAAGGATACCACTTAAAATTTTTTGCAAGAAAAACCACTGATCTTGTCCACACCCACTGTATAAATTTAAGAAACTTTTCTTACTTTTTTGGTTCTTTCACAGGACTAACAATCTCTTTGCAGTTCATTTCAACAACAGAAGCAACTAAATAGTAATTACCACATTAACAAACAAACACTTTGAAATAATAGCTATTTGATTTAAAGCAAAACTTCATGAAGCTATACCCAGTCAACTGCATCCTGTGACAGGACAATTGCATTTCACCCACTTCCTCTCTATCCTGTTCAGAGAACAGTGACACCAGCCATATTTTTACCCATCCATCACACTCTTGCAGACCTACATAATGTATACAGAGGGCAGAGGATACATTTACCATTGATTTATAGTCCACCTGGCCCACAGTCTACTACTGCTGCCTAGTGAGGTCTCATCAGAAAAACACTGATTGGTAATTAAGTTGAGGCATACAGTTCAGTTTCACTGCTTGTCTCTAAAACATCTCTGCATTGACCCATCTTTGTACCACTCTGTGTCAGTATTTTCACGAAAGTTGCACATATTTAAGTGCTTTGCAGGATCAAAATGTAAATTTTTCATATTTTTTCACTGTTTGCCTTCTTTGTTCACAGGGTTTTTTTGTTGTTCTTTTTTCCCCAATTTCTCTAATACATTAATCAGACTTCTTTGCTATCTTACTCTCAACAATTCTCAAGGCATTTTTCTTTCTGGTATAATCTGAATGTGCTTAAAGATTTTGCTATTTTTCCAGGATTTGTAGAACTTAAAAGAAGTCACCTGATACCAGTGACTCAGGACAGCAATAGTTACAATTTCAACAGCCAACACAGCTTGGTGCCACCAGCAGACGGCACGAAGTCCACTTCCCAGGCTAGACTACAAGGCAGGGTTCAGCCTGAGCACTCCCATTTCCATTCACAGAAACCAATTCCTGGGGAGGAAGTGAAAGGACAGACAGGGCACCTGGGCTCTTCCTTCATAGCGATCAAGACACCAAAGGAGGCTTCCATGGGCCACCAGTTCCACAAAGCGAGTCTTAAGTCTTCAGTGGTCTGTGTAACTACTCTTCTATTACAAGTATTTTTCTTTATTCCCCCTTCCATCCTTTTAAACATGGACCTTACCCAAAAGCAAATCCTCAGTGGTATTTGGTATTGATCACACTAATCCAGCAACGTATTTGCTGTTCCAGATGCTAGGGAATTACACTTTACCTCTTAAAATCAAATATACACTTTCATTTTATTACAACCATTCAACAATTATCCTTGTGTATCTTTTAATTAGACCATCAATTGCTCCTATTGAAATAAAAATCACTAGGTCTGTTCTCTTAGGATCTTATATTTTCCAGAACAAACATTAATCAGTTACTGTACAAGTTTCAGAAGAATAATGGGTTTTAAAGAATGATATTCAAGACCTGTGAGCTTTCTGGTGCTGCAGGTTAGGCTAGAAGAGAGTTCCTTATTATATTCACTGTGTCATATTTCATATTGCGCGGATCCTTTATAAAAACAAAACAAAATAAAAAGAAAACTGCCAAAAAACCCAGAGTAATATCAGCATCTGACTTTTCCCCATTGTTTCATTTTATTCCTCAAAGATGACATAAATGTAATTAATGGTGAGGCTTTCACTATTGTTTTACTGATCATAACACAGCAGCTACTTGGCTCATTTTTTTGTTAAGAATGCTTTCTTTCTCTGGAGATGTTTATCCCAAATTCATTACCATGACATCATGATTGGAGCCTTTGTTCTTCCAAAGCAGCTGCAGGATTTATAATCACTAAAAAACCCAATTAGAGACATGAAGGTATCATCCATACACTTTACAAGTCTACCAGTTGTGAAAAAGAGATGCCAATGTGTGAAAATGGCATGGCTAAGTCTATACTTGAGTTTTTCATGGAAGCAATGGAAGCGAATCATATCAGAGTTCTGTCCTCATTCTGCAATCCCTGCACTGCAAGGTGGCAATAAACACTGATTTCCATCCCTTTTCCTAGTGAATTTATGACCACATTTCATTCTCTCTGGCATCAATATCCAACACAGAAAGAGGAGCAAAGGCAAATACCCCAGAAGATGGCAGATTTGAACTCAGCCAACAGCCTTTAAAAAAGCCTTCTGAGCCATTCCTCTGCTTTTTGCCTGTACCTTCCAACTCCACTGCAAACTCTGTATTTAAGGAGATACGCATTTGCCACCTTTTGCAAAATTTACTGGAAGTCTTTATCAATAAAGGCCAAAGACCTGAAATCTATCAGGTGTTTTTAACATTTTTTTTTAAGCATTTGTAAAAAAATCCTTAAACTTTACCAAAAAAAGTCCATTTTACTCTCTGGGCATAAAATATACACTATTTATAAAAGAAGACTCTACCAACATATCTGCTCAAAAGGGGCAATGATTTGATACCATTTGCTTTCAGCCATAATCCCAATATAGCTGTTTTAACAGAAGTACATATTGGAGCTGCATTATTTATAATCAATGGCAAAAATTCAGAAGCTTGTATGTATCTTATTGTTATATACAGTACATATATGACAATCATTCAGCCTTTCTCATTCGCAGGGACATTTACACAGAATTTGATAGAAATAAGACTGGCAGAGTCCAGAACTTGTCTATATCTAATTTACTGTAGATATGTGTAAATTTCCCCAGCATTAAAATTTACTGCCTTACTCCCTGCCCAACTTTGACCAAATGGTGCAGGACAAAAGAATTAAAATCAGACAAGAAATACACTTAATAAATATATATTGAGTATGCATGACCTAAGAATTGCTGCATTGTATCAATGGTAGCAAAAGCTCTTACTGTGCAAATTGTACAACATAACTCCACTTAAAGCAATGGAATGCTATGAATAATAGGTTATTAGACTTGTAAGAAGTAGAGTAGAAAAGTATGCTCAAACAAAAGACTTTTAAGAATTTAGCCACCATCATGTCTCTTTGTGAATAACTTAATTTTAAGAAACTAAATCAGAACTGAAGATCCATGATTAGTAGTGGTCCAGTTACACATGCCCAAAGATGATCAAGATGGCATGATACCTCAACATTTAATGAAAGACTTTACTGAAATTTCTGAAGCTATGAATTATGTCAGGGTGGAATTTGTTTCTTTGTATTTCATGACACTGCTACTAAATTTTTGCCTAAATAAGAAGAAAACTCCATTTCATTACCAGGAATGAAGAACTGTGGGAATGGTCTGATTAAGTATACACTCTACAAGCCAGCAGATAAATATTTCTTTATGACTACCAAAAGTTTTGGGATTAATTGCAAATTAATTAACAGCAAATGTAATCTCATATTCAATTAACAAATTCACTCACCATGATTCCAGTAAGTAAACAGACTCCTTTTCCACAGTATGTATTTGGTACCATATCCCCATATCCAATGGATAGAAAAGTTATTGAAATCAACCACATTGCTCCAAGGAAGTTGCTAGTGACATCCTGTTGGTCATGGTATCTGAAAAGAAGAAGAAAGCAATTTCTTTATCACGAAAACATTTGTTAAACTATTGTGCTCTCAGAAAAAAATGGCATTAACTGGTCATACAACCATTTTTGTATACAATCTCATTTTAAAAGCAGCTGTAAGGAATTAAATATAACTCAAATACAATTACATCAGCAGTAAAGAATCAGAAGGTATAAAAATAGCGCCAGTAGTAGAGATACTCATGATGGTTTATAATTCAGTATTTCATTATTATCAGTAAAATAGCAGAAATCTCCTAGGTTTTAATACAGTCTCTTCACCAGGGGTACAAGTCCTGGTAATACACTGCAGTAGCATAAAAACCAGTCTGCTGGTGTCTGCTGTGGTCTGAGGCAAGTACAAGGGTCAGAAGAGGTTGTGTGCACAACCAGACAGCAGAGTACATCTTCATCTCCTAGTCCTAAATGCAAGTCTATGATCAGAAATCCAATCCTGAGCTAACACGTAAATGCTGGCTTAGACAAGCTATGGTTATCCCTCTCCTTCTACAAGTTCAAGGTGAATATAAAAGAATGCCATTCTATTTCTCACCATCAAAAGAGGTTTACCTTAAATATAGCAAAAACTCCCTTTAGTGTTAAGTCAGCTATTACATGAAATTTCATGATGTGCCATTTGTTGACTTAGATTCAATATTTCAGTGGAATATGTTCATTTTTCCCCTCAAATAACCCCCAAGTTCAGATTAATAATCTTGTCTTCACATGACATATATACCTAATAGAATGTGAAGATATAGTTTAGGCCTAAAATCCTGTTGTCACCATTTACTCTGCAGTGGGAAAATAAATGCCTAATAGCCTAAAGTAGGTGGAATTTTGCTTCCTGGACAGAGCAGCTCTGCCAGAGACTATCTGCAGCAGCCACTGCAGACTCAAGGTTGCAATCACCCCTGCAGCTGCTGTGAAGCCTCAGGTTAACTATATGCTGCTAGATTCCCCTAGGGTATTATTTTAGCCAGTCCCTAAATCCGTGTCTCACAGCGGGCCACAGAGGGCCATTTAGGAATTAGTTCACAAATCCGTAAACAACCTGCTTCCCACGACTGAAATAACTGCTTCTGTTTCCTTCCTTTCCGGACTTCAGTCTCCGTGACGGAGCAAGAATGCAGAGTAAGCACGCAGGCACTCTCAGGAAATTCCCTGTTCTCACTTGTAACATACCCACTATCAATGTCTGCAAAATCCTGTCTTCAAAGTCCCACCTATGCTCTGATGCTTACAACAACATAAAAGCTCTTTGACTGCCAGAGACCACAGCAATCACTCAAATCAAGTCTGCTCCACACTTCACCTGTATTTTCCTCTCTCCTGTCGTCAGTGTCGTCTCTCACATACTTTATACAAGCCTTTGAAGTTCTTTTGTTCTGCTTAGAACAAAACCTAGAACAATGTAGTAAAAACCCACATTTGCAGATCATAAGGACACAAACAATGATAACCACAGCAGCAAGAAGAGTAAAAAAAACCGAACAGCAGACTTGATTTAACCCATGACCAGAGAGTTTTGCATAGCAAAACACAATCTGTTTTTCTTTTCCTAGACTGCACTAAATATTATGGATTTTAGTCTCCACTTAACAATTGTAGCAAGTAACAGCTGTGAAATATATGGATGCAGAGAGACAAACACAGTCATCCTATCCAGGAGGCAAAAAGAAAGCCTGTGTACCTATCATGCTAATCCCTACAGAGTTATTAAGTAAGAGGTATGACCCATAGGGTCTGGATGAGCTTCACAGAATGGCACTAAAGCCACAATACATTCTAAGGTTAGCAACTCAGCTAAATACTAACAAATGCTCACATAAATATTTATAATACATTTCTTCAGTGACTCTCTTTGGATATTGAACCTGGCCATTTCCATGCTTCATATGACTAAAACCAGGACATTCAAAGGCAACTCACTAAGTTGTAGAAATAACTAACCCATAAGGAATGCCAAAACTTCTTTCTAAGCCTTGAACAACGTGGGGAAGAGATAATGGGAGTCTTTACCACTTATCCTCCTTTACCCATGTTAGAAAACATACAAGCCAACCTACAAACAGATTCTTTAAAGAAGGTGGCATAAAGTTAAATTTTAAACAGCACATCAGAAGTTTTTCAAGTTTCATTGGAGAAATGGAGACAATTAAGGTTCCTTAGATGAACTTTTCACTAAAGCCATCTGCATCAATATGTGTCAGCACAATTCAAGGACCTGGTTAAATGTTTCCATCTTGTTAGCTCAGGCCTGCTGGTTTTCCTGCTCTAACTATTTCACCCAGTTATGATTTTAAGGTTATACTTCAGCATTCAAATGTTGCATGCTTAATTTAAAAATCATCACTGGTACTTATGAATGAATTTACTGTGGCTAAAATCAAAGGCTATTTCGTGTCCTCCCTATTGCTTCAACTGCTCAAGCACAGTAAAGCATGCAAATAACCTAATTTACCTAATTTAATCTTTCAAAAAAACCTGAAAACTTTTTCTCTTGCAACTGTACATGGAAAGTTGAAGGGCTGACTTCTCAAGTTAGAAATCTCTAAGTAAAATTGAGACAATATAAAAGGGTATCAGACTCATGATTCCTATCATTTCTTTGCCAGATTTTTAGGGAGGTGGTTTAATCTTGTCTCTTATTTTTGCAACCTCATTTAAGACTTTTGAATCTCTGTGGTTAGCAGTTCTAGTACATGTCTACACTCTTTGGATTTTCATAAGATTACAGTTGTGTCAGCATAGATTTCCAAGTACTATACTAAGTCACTAGGCACCACTATCCCTTGGGATTCAAGCCTGGACCACCAAAGCCAGAGGAGTCTTCTGCTATGCTGTGTCCACCATCAGGCAGAAAATTATTACATCTGTATCAAAGCAGGAAAAGCAGTATCTTAAGAAAGTAGTATTGCATCATCTTATTTATACAGTCATGGAAATGGCTAAAAATTAACACTAGAGGCATTTAAATTGCTTTGTTTTGAGGAGGGGGAATGAAATCAATCTACTGCCTTTTGACTTGCTTTCAGAGTTATCCCAGCATTAAAGACTGAACTTCTCCATTTATGCAGGGAATAGCAAAATGGACACAGCAGAAGTTAAACTTTCCCATGTTTTTCTATAAGTGCAGCTCTAATGTGTGGCACCAGAAGCCCTGAAAAAAGCCATTCCTACCACTGTATGTTTCACTTCACTGCTGGGATTATCCCCAGTAGAGCCAATTGCAATGGACATTACAGAAAGGAGAAAAGCCAACCACACCAGCACTGGAGCAGAGCTGTCTCACTCACCGTCAGTCATCATAAGCCACTGTAAACATCTCCTCATCCCAGCTGGACCGTGAAAGACAGCTTGGATGTAACACATTCCAATATTCAACTGTAGTTTTCCTAAACTATCCATTCACTCTATATCTGAGACTTCTGAAATCTGACATGAAAACACTGAACTGCTAGGAAACCCAAAAGCTCAGAAAATAAAGAAGAAGAAACAAAGATTTCCTTTCAGTGGCAAGTTTCACACAAAACAGAATCTTGTCATTACCAACCAAATTCCAGAACAGAAGATTTGTCGTCATTGATTTTTATTTTGATAAAGGTTTTTATTTTTATATTTATTTTATAAATATGTTTCATTTTAAAATTAGTCACTACAAATATATTCATGTAAATATTTAAAGCCCAGTATTCTTAGTCAGTAAAAACTTGCATTAGAAAGACAGTGAGTCATTTGAAGATAAAAACTAGTATTTAACTGTATTAAAACTGCATCTATAAACAGTTTGATTTTCTTGATTACACCCAGCAGGATAAAGGGTCATTTAGAAAAGCTATGTATTCCTGCAGACAAAAATCACTGGCTGAAGTCACACAGGCATAAGAATTATTTATCACACTCCTTTTCTAATAAGGAATATGTCAGCAGGAAGGCAGTGCTGCAGCTGGAACACACTATTCACCAGGCAATCATCATCCTGTGAAACACCACCATCCAGTTCTCACCAATCAGCACATATAAGCCTTGACACCACTCTAATTTAAGCCAAAAATAGCTGAATGGTTATATTTGTGAAAAAATAGCATGGCTCAATTCCTTCTCAAGCCAAACTGAGTGGGAGTTTTACAACTAATCTCAGAAAAATATAAATATATTCCTCAGGCAAGAATACTGCAGTGGCTTTGTTTGTCAAAGATATATTTCAAATTCTTTATCAAACAGCCATCCCTTTCTTCTGCTTTCTCTATTGGTATCATGATTTTCAGTACTGCTTCCCTTCCCTGTTTGTATGTGATGAAGTTTCATTTAATTGGTAGAACATTTGCTTTATCGCTGCACATAATTATCATACATTCACATCTGGACATCTAAGACACATTCATCTTAAAAAGAGATTAATATGAAGTAATCAAGTATAACATTAAGCTTGACCACTGGTGCATTAATTCACACTTAGCAGCTTCAGTTCAGTTTCTCTTTCCTCCATGAACAACCTCTGATAACTTTGCTATCTTTGGTTTTGCCTTCTTGAACAAGTCAAGGAAAGAACTAAAAATGATTGAAAAGATGACCCTTTCTGTAGGGAAGAAAACGGCCTGCTTTTACCATAATGAAGAATCTCCTGGCAATGGCAATTCAGGCGGAGTTTTTTCCTGTCAAACCTTAAAATCTTTTAGACTATTAACAGCTGGAAAGAGGCTCATCCCATTAAATCAGAAACTCGTCAAGACTCTGTTGAGACACTGATTGATCTAACCAGCTATTAGAGCTCCCTGACAGTATCAGACCATTCTGTTACTAAATGCCATTTTAGTCTTAGATGGTTAATACCAGCAGCTTTTTATCTCTGACAGTAACAGACATGTCTTTGTATTCCTTCTCCCTTACTCCTGCTGAAAAGAAAGGAAAGAAGAAATCCATAATGGCACAGGGAACAGTGGGGCTGACTCCAAATATGACGAAGTCAATGGAAGAAATTTTGCCTGCCTTGATGGGCTTAGGATCAGAAAGGCAGCTTGGAAAAATGTATGCCACTCCTTATCTTTTTTGTAACACATGTGTTGATGTCCCCCAAATATTTATGAAGAGCAGCAAAAATGTTCTTGTCACAGTAACTGCTTAATGAAAGTACAAATACACCAAATGCCTGCATTTCAAACAGACTGGCTCACAACAGCAGAAGTTGTGAACCCAGTGAAAAGTAAGGGTAAGAGTCAGCTGACTGGATTGCTTCTACTATGGCCAAAAATGTTCATGATTTTTCTGCTAAGAGCATTTTCAGGCTATTTACAGAAAGCCAAGAAAACCAAGAAATGCAAAGTATTCTATGTAATTAGCATAAGTTATTATGTTAGCTAAAATGGACGGAAATTATAATCTAAAAGAAAACAAGAGGAAAGTGGAGAGAGAAATCAACACAAAACGAGAAGGGTGAGATAGTATGTTTTAAGAAATTTTATCATTATTTTTGAATATAAATTACAGTTTAAACATAAGGGTGAAGACATAAAACCACTAAAACCCGCAACTGCTGTCAGATACCCACCCATCAATGCTTGAGCAACAGATAACCTACCAGTAGAGAAATAAGGACTAATTGCCATTTTTAATAAGGGTGTCAAGCTTTTGTTTGTCCCCCACTGGTGGAGGTCTGGTGCTGTAGAGAGCTGATGCTGTGCTAAATCAGTATACCTGTCTGCAGCTGTAGGAGACGGGAAGATTTTCCATCTTTCCAAAAGAAGCCATTGAGCTACAAGCAAAAAAGTTGCTGAAGCTTCTTAAAAGTACCTGAGGAAATTGGGAAAGCTTTAAACTTGTGACAGACAGCCATCCACCAAACAGATCAGAAGTAAAGACAGGAGAGCTCGGTATCAATGTATCAAACAGTAATCCTGCAAATAAAGTGGTAACTACTACTTCAGAAGGTCTTGGACTACATGAAAACACCAACGTGTCTTACCAAAGTTTTCAGAGAGTTTAAGGAGAAATTTTTCTTGCCTCTATTAAGAAACACACCCACCTCTCCTCAAGCCCCAGTTTTGGTACTTATCCTCCAGTACAGGCGTATTCTTACTCCCACTGTGTTCTTTTCAGCAGTTTCAAGCTATTTTGTTCCTGCAGTGGCATAACTGAAGTTGTGACTTGTTGTGACTCAGCAGAATAATGAATATTCCTAAAGCTCTTGGAAGGCTGTACAAAAAGTCCTAAACAAACCCTTAACTCCTAGAGACCTGAATGAGCCTTGCCTACAGACCTGTTTTTTAAACATATAATCTGACTGTTTTGAAAAACAGCCAGGTTCACTGTGCCTAAACATGGCTCATTTTAATGAAATGTGCCCAACAGAACAGAAAGTACGGCAAGGAGAAATACCTTTGTGTCTCTCAGAGGTGAAAGCTGGGACTAACAGTAGCAGCTGTCACAAAGGTTCCATGACCGATGCTTCTAATTTCAAAAAACTTACATTTTTTTATTCTTTGTGCAAAACTTTGCTTTATCTTAAGTATTTGGATGAACACATTTTATTATGTTCAGACCATCTTTTTCAGGGAGATCTATCTTCCTCACATTTTAGAGCAGGCTTGGGAATTCAGCTTTTCTCAGCTCTGTTTCCTTACATTTGATAATACTCTGTCACCAATAAAAAAAGTTTGCACGTTTCAAAGGAATGCCTTTAGATTTTAAAAACTCAACTCTCTAGCCTTTTCCAATTCCTATATACACACCTAGACTCTGCAGAAAAACTAAGCGTGCTTCATATAGCTCAAGCATTAAGAGGCAAAATCAGGCTCTAATGGTTGGTATTAGGTACTGGATCAGGAGTAGCAATCAGCACCAAAACAGTATGTGCTGAGTAAGTATCCTTATTCATGGACTTTGGCACATGTATTACAATGTGCTCCACAATTTCATGATCATATGTCACATCTTGGTCTTCACAAAAAACAAACTAGTACCTTTTCCAATGCAAAGCACAACTGCTCACAGCATGAACCACCTTACTGGCATACCGTTTTTGGCCTCATGTTTTTGGAAATAAAATATCATGTTTTAATTTTTCCCAGCTCTTTTTTCCAGACTTTTTGGATGAAGTTAAGATTTTTGTTACAGCTGATGGTTATTCTGGTGGTCTTCACCTTCTGAGCTCTCAGCTCCCAGCTTCACCTCTCGATTAGCCTGCATGCCCAAAGCTCTGGCTAAAACCCAGTGAACTTGAAGACCTCTATAATGGCACGCATGTTTAAAAATAATTCTCTTAAATTAGACATACAAAAATTGCATAACACCAAAATTCTTCATTTTGCCAAAATCGGCATGTCCCAAAGAAGCAAAATAGCCTCTTAATTGCGTAAGTATCCGTACCTGAAGCAACATGGAAAAAATTCTGAGTGAACAAGCAATACATCAGGCTTTCCACAAAGCACAGGAAAAATGAGTAGTTGATACTCTTCTGTTACTTTAGCAGCTTAGTGAGGAGAGCACTGACTATGGGGAGTGAACTTGTTGTCAGGCTCTTCTCAAGCACAAAGCTGATTCACATCAGCATCTTCATGTCCCTGTCCTACCTGTTAGGATATGGGCTGTCAAAGTATCTCAGAATATGTTTTTCAAGCTATTTGAATTTGAAATTAAATTAAAAATTACTCTTTAATCCAGTGGAGAGACATACTGTCTGAAAGGCTTAGGACAGGAGCTGAAAAGAGGAATATGTCTTTGAACATAAGAAATAAAATAGACAAGAATAAAATCCTTGACAAATCACACTTTGAGTAAACATTAACTCTGCTTTGAAAGTAAAATTCAACAAGTAATCCAGAATGGACAGTGACTGCAAACACACTGACTATTAGAAATAAAATCTGAAATATCCAAGAGCTGCTCCTTCCGTAGTTCTGTGTATTATCTTTATCAGAAGTTATTTTGTAAAAGAAGCTACTATAAAATGCAGCTAATGGGATATTAAAATACATGAAAGTGAAAGAAGGAAACTGAAATTACATAAGCAAACCTGCGGGAAAACTCCTGTTTTTCAGTACTTTTAAATCTTATTTTTAAAATATGCATGTGTATTTCCTTTCTGAAGACATATTTTTTACACAGTCTAATCTTTAATGTTTGTCAATACAATAAGATGGAATTTTATTTTTAAAATTTGCTTTAATTTTTCAAGGTCTGCAACAGCACTGGCTAAAGCTGTGTTATGATAGAAATAATGAATCATTCAAAATCAAAGTTTCTTAATGAGCTCTACTGTGAATCATTCATTATATTCACTGGCAACTAATTCTAACTCTTCTAAAATTTTCCCTTATCTTGCACTTTGCATTTCCTCTGGAGATACCCCGTTACTATTTTATACCTAAGCCCCTATCAGAAGGAGGAAAGATATTTTTTCTTAAAAATTGAGTTTATCAGAATCAACTGATATCTAAAGATTGTGAAGTAGTTTGCTGAAGAAAAACTTTAGAAATAGAAGTTTTAGAAAGTAGAAGTAGAATTAATCATTGTAGACTTTAAATGAAACCTACCTTTTTTTTTCTGACTTAAAACAGCAGAACTAGGTAAAAGTTAGCCTTTTATGGGGGGAGAAAACAGGAGAAGGTGAAATTATATAGCAAAGATTATGCTGAATTCTTCAAGAAGAGTTTCTGACAAACTGAGCACTCTGAAGGTATTTTTCTCTTATGGAACTAATTTCATTTATCATCCCAAAATTTACTAGTTCTGTAGCTGATGTACTGCCTTCTATAGAAAGGAATAAAGTACAACCTTATGGTCATAAAGCCTGCTGCTTTGGGGTTTTTTGTCCAAACTTCATTAGGATATCAACACTTTTACCAACATATGGAAGTTCTCTAAAGTAATGGACGTTGGGAACAGATGACTAAATTAAACTAGACTGAACTAAACTAAAATAAAATGCCCATGCCAATTCCCTTTCCATTGGAAAAATAAAATACCGGATTCATCAAAATGTATGTTCTGGATAAACTGGAGAATAAAACTTGTTTAGATAGGACAACACCTTACAAGTACACATTTTTAAAAAACCTAGACAGAGTTTACTAAGTTTAGATCATAGCAGAAGGCTGCAGTCAGTGCAAGTTTCATTCAGTTCCTCAGAACTGGGGACCAGTTTAACACTCTGTATTGGAAACACTGCTGGAGCTGTAAGCTTAACTTAAATCAGCCAGATTGAACTTACTGTTGACTATATTTTCATTTCTTTTATTAAAAGGGAAGACTGTATTTACAGTTTAGCTTCTATAAGTCACACTGCCTGAAACTAAAGAGATTTTACAGAGTATTTCTAAAGCAAATTCCAAACCCAAAGTCTGTGTACTCTTGAGAGTCAGCTGAAAGTTTTACCAGATCTCACTAACAGTTCCTTAGTGAAGTGCTGGGGACTACATTTAATGTTATGAAATGTAAAGTATAAAAACATAACTATATATTGCTATATGGGAAATGAAACAAAGAAAGCACTTGTAACATAAATATTTTCCACTTACTTTTCATGTATGAAACTTCAGCATGAGACTGTCAATATTTAAGAAAAAAACCCAGGGTTCTCCCTTTTAAAATACCATTCTCTTCGTGAAACCAATCAGAAGGCTAGAAAAATACTTTGGAGTAAATTTTTGCGATTAATGTAGAGATGTTAATTTGCAGGGATTGAGAAAGGTTATCTACACAGAGGACATTGTTGTGGCTCTGTTACCGTACGTCTTACGGTACGAGTGAGTTTACATGGACCAGCTACGGGATGGACTTCTGCCACAAGGTTCTCAAGGCAAATGCAAGTGGAGAGAACACCATAAATTCATATAGGCTAGAAAAAGTGCAATACAGCTACATGTAGTACTTTACTCTGGCGATGGGAATAAAGGAACATCATCCTCATTTGCTTATACAGACCTCTGCAGTGTCACATTTGAAGACAGATGTGTTGCCCACCTAAATGTAACCAAAAAGAAAAGGCTTAGGAGACCTTAACCATAATATGTTAAATATGCTAGACGCAATTACGGTTTTCTTTGCTCTATTTTAGACATTGTCAAAATGACATTGTCCAAAATGCCTTGATATATTGTCACCAAATTTTGTAATACTGTGAGTGTGAGATTATATGAAGTCTGAACCTTGTAATTTTCTCTCCCCTTTTGTCATTAAAAAGAGTAAAATCAGACTTTTTGCCTGTGATAATTTTGCATTTTCAATTTGTTTGTCATTTGCTT
Organism: Machaerirhynchus nigripectus; assembly: GCA_013397975.1. Taxonomy (NCBI): domain Eukaryota; kingdom Metazoa; phylum Chordata; class Aves; order Passeriformes; family Dicruridae; genus Machaerirhynchus; species Machaerirhynchus nigripectus. The sequence goes on along the minus strand of VZRQ01004170.1, from coordinate 110,062 downwards.
TCAGGACAGAATAACTTTTGTAGGGATCATCCTCAATTTAATGACAAACATTTACCAAAAACAAAGGATCTTGTACTATTTTCTCTACAGACCATGAACATGACAGAATACTTTCTACTGATTTTTTTTTTTTTTTACCAAAACCATTTTGTTGCCCAATATCTTGGCCCTCATTCAAGATTTTCTGACTGCATTTTGACTGATTTCAATGAAACACTGAAAAAAGAACAGAATTCTGTGCTCTGAATTGATGACATTTTCAGAAAAAAAGATGAAATTTTCAGAAAAAAAAACCCTGTTACATATTTTCATTCTGTTTTTAATGGAGGGGAGTACTCTGGGTGGTGTGGTAACAGAACTTACCGTTTGCACTATCTACACTTAAAGCATGTGTCTTACAGTCTATATGTAGAACATGTTGGAAAAGTCCTTTAACATACCAGAAGTTATCTAATGCCTATTGTTAACACTACTGGCAAATTCTACGTGAACCATAGAGCAGATATGTGAGCTATGTGACTTTCATGCTTCAGTTCCTTGGTCAAGATTTAGACAGGCAAGCACAAAATCAGGGGTCATGCTTAACTAAGGATGTACACAATAGGAACATTTGGCTTTGGGACTGCTGTCTGTAACTATACTGGCTTGCTATGAAAACTAGATTTAATTTTAACTGTTACTAATTAGTTGTTTTTCAGAGTGTTGAATGCTTCATAAAGGCTCAATGTAATTAGCATTAAATTGCAACAACAAGCTGGAAGATGAAATGTTAAACAAACTTGAAATCTAATTTACAGTGCTCTCTTAGCCCTAGAAATGAGATGAGTTCACTGATGGGACAAACACAGAGAAAATGTAATATGCACAAGCAGGTCTGGTTCAAGCAAGAATGGTGCCCTTAGGGAGTTATTGAGCATCCTCCTTTCACTTGTTTGACTTGCAAGACTTTACAAACACAAGAGAAATTCAATCCAGTTGAAAAAAAAATCACAGACATTTTTAAGAACTCCAAATGTGACTAGAGACCTACAACATTTCTGGCATTTTAACTGCTTCAGCTGTCCTGCTTCATGAACAGTATCTGAAATTATAATTCAAAAGCATCACAAAAAGTAACAAAAAGAGACTCTTTATTTTCTGGTTTTTTTCCCCTCATTTTAAATGAGTAATGAAAACTTTCTTGCAGGTCAAAGACACTTTAGTCCACTAGCAAAAGTCCATGATATTAGAGAATAAACAAGTCTGAGATCTCAGCATGTTTGGTTTGGAAAAGAAAGAGTAAAACTAGACAGTGAACTGTAAATTTTTGTCTCATTTGAGTAGAGTATGGACCACTTTATACCTAAGCATTACCTCTGAAGATACAAAACTTAATTATAAAAATTCATAAACAAGCAAATGTTGTAGATAGATAGACACACAGAAAAATTTTCCTTTAAGAGTTCAACTACATTTGAGTGTAACCTTTTGGAGAACTCAGAAAACGATGTGACCAAAAGAAAAACAATCTTTCATGTTTGAAAGAAACCTCTTGATTTTCTCTAGATTGCATCCTTTGAGTTCCAGAAAGTCAGTCGTGACTGCCCTAAAGGGGTAGACAGGAACGAATTCCGACTATATGGATTAAAGATCCCTGGAATATACATGAGACCTATAGTCTTCATTTTCCATAATGTATAGCTTCAGTCAATTTGTCCTCCAGATTCTGGAGTCGTGACTGGAGAAGTATGTGTGGAGCTGTGGTACAGCCACAAAGACTTCAGCAGGGAGTGGTTTATGTATTCTGAATATCTTTCCCAAAAGAATGAGAAAGAAAAATGCAAGCATGCAGAATTAACAACATCTCCTCTGTTTTCATACCCCTCACCTCGTTTCTCAGAATGAGTATATCTAGATTGCATCTCTACCTGTGCAATAATCTGAAACAATATAAAGCATCAGCACTGCAATCACACTTTAGTAGAATCCTTTGCTCACTAAGTTCAAATAAATTTTGTTAATCAGAATAAGGACATCACACCAAACAATAGCAGTAAACATAATTCTCTGCATGACACGGACACAAAGAGCTGAAATGACTTTGGTCAAGGTCACAACAGAATGGTAGGTTGGATTCTCTGTATAGGAGCTCTCTAAGTAGCTCATGCTACTTTCAACACACAGAACACCTTCTATGTAATTAAATAATGCAATTTGCCACTAAAATAAAATTGCACTGTTTATTGCTTTTGTGACTTTACAAATTATTTATATTTATTTAGCATACTTTTGTCGGTATACTAAAACCTTCACTCCAGTGTTCTATACCATTAAAAATGCTACTGCCACTTACCTCAATAACAGAAGAGTGCTAGGGTTGATCCTACTAAAACCATGCTAACATTATTCTAGTCTAAATTTTTATTTTCCTTTGAAGAAAAATGAAATAAACACTGTAGTTCCTGGTACAAATTGTTGTGTCTCCTGCAGACACTAGATCAGGACACAGCATCTGCTTCTTGGCCCATTATCTGTGCTAGATCTCATTTTCTAAAAATCAAGAGAAATCATACTCCACAACATCAGAAATGCAATCACTGAAGGACACCGGTGTCCTGCTGAGGTACCCTGACTGCGTCAGCAGGTCTTCTGCCTCCCAGCACACAAGGAATGAGGAAGGCGACTGATGTGATCTGCTTACAAGGAGCAAATACCATCCTAAAAGCAGTATCATCAAGAATTATCATGCACATTTTTTGTTAAAGCCTTGTAGGCTTGGGAAAGGAAGAAAATTAATGCAGAAGGTATTACTGAGAGCTGACAAGTATCTTTGGTGTTCAGTTAACTAAATGTAACATATAATTTGCCTTGAACACCTTGGAAAGAATCTACTGAGAAAGACTGCAATTTAACATCAAAGTTTAAACAGTCAGGGTTACAATTTTAGAAGCTCATTAGTCTGAAGGTGTATCGTGATTTTCTGAAATGATGAATGATTAAAAACAGTTAAAAAGAAAAGACATTTGGGCATGAATACTTGATACAAAATCTCTGTTCAGTTTCAGGGAATCTTTATCTCTGATTTCAGACTGTGAGAAGCTTTGCCAATTACATCTACTGCATTCTTTTCAGCACAAAATAATATGAGGTCACCTTTAACTCAAGGAATTAGAACATCAAGTCTCTTCTTTCTGAAATGCAGTGAAAAGATACATTGTTTTTATTAGAAGGCTATTATTTAACGTAAATATTTTGCAGAGTTGTTTTCCACATGTACTACTGCCTGCCCAAAGATGCCTAGCCCAGCTCCTGAACTGACACTAAGGTCATCTATATATCTTCCGGACAATTCTCAGGTCAAGCCAGTTAAACTAGAGTGTCTACAAACTGGTAAAATCAGGCTATTCAATAACAACCGAAAACGCACTGACCGAAGGACATGGAACAAAGATTAATGTCATCCTTCTGTAGCTACTCAAAGCAAGCCTGAAGCTTGGTGGCTGCACTTCCAAACAGCACCTGCACCAGAGTAAACTCCACACTGTGCTACCCCACTGCAAGCCCAGCAGCTGGTGTGGCATGTGCTACAAACCCACAGCCGAGTCTCTCCCTCAGGTGTACTGAAGACAACTACTGAATTCAAAACAAAGCAATTGACCCTGCTGACACGACCAGCTATAGCCAAAATACCTTCCACACTCTGCTGTACTTTTTGCCAGAGCTGACCAAGGGAGCAGCTTCTCCCCTTTAGAACTCATGTCCTACATCCACCCTGTATGTACTAGAGAGGTGACAGCCAAAAAAGGAAAACATGCTCAGCCAAAATCCTCTTCTCCCCTGAATCAGTATTAAGTCGCAATGGGACTAAAATATTGTTTCTTCCTTCTACATAAAATTCTTAACTTTTTTACAGCAGCTGAGGAAACAATGTATTTCGACTCTTTTATGCTTTGTTTCATTAAAGAAATATCCAGACCATATGGAATAGCTGAAACACACACTGGCTCATGGTTCTTTCTGTAAACTTAGACAAGGTACTCCTGCTAAGTGTCTCTTGTATTTATTAAAAAGATAATAGATTTTATAGATAATAGATAATTAGGCACTGGTTTAAGTCTTACAAAAAAATGACACTTTCATATCACAGAACTGTTAACTCCTAAATAATTTAGCAAGAGTTATTCAATCAGCACCTGTTCCTGAACTCAGATTTTCACGGCAGAAGCTAACAACTTGAGACCACCAGGTTAAAGGTTGAACTATACAGGTTTTTGACAGCTGAGGCCCAAACTTTTACAGATTTTTAGTCACATTTGTGTTTAACTGTTTGGTCTACTGTGCAATGACGAGAAGCTCATTAGTTTGAAACTGTGCCCTGTATATCTTCCTAGTCTGCTGTTGGGTGTTTCCCATGAAAGATACACCCGAACCAAAAACACAAGGATGAAATAAAATCGATGTTCAGCTACTGTGCTCAAGCAGCAAGATGCAAGTGTTTCATCATATTCCAAAATGGATATGCATGAGTTAGCAATGCCTTGGGTAATAATCAACAATTTTTGCTTTAAATAAAAGGAAATATATTGCCTCTTCTTGAGAGGTATGGTCTAAAACTCAAGGATTTAAGGTCACTCCCACTGTGGAAAGGTAAAGTCCTAAAGAAAAAAAAAAAACAAAAAGCCAGAGGGCCAGTCAAGCTGGTTGTTCTCACTGCAGGCTGGGAGGATCATCCATCCATCCATATCTGGAGAAAACACATCCAGAGAAAATACCACAGCAGCACGGCAAGAGGTGGGAATGCAGCAGCACAAACGGCGCTGTGGAGAACAGACCCTCACGGCCTGTCTCACTCCTGCATGGCCAGCAAAGTCTCTTTTGCTGTCTTGCTGGGCTAGTGAGTGTCTTAATCTTTAGTCTAGTAGTCCACTAAATTCCAGCTCAGCTTTTGGGTGTATTACTTACTAGTCAGTAAAATTGCTTTGCAGTTTCAAGCTGCGTATACCTTGCTTGTAGAGTCTCTTTGCCCCTGTGGAAGATGCACGAATAACCTGCTGCAAAAGAGGGATCACAGCACTACAGGCAAGGAAATCGATGCACAGGTGTAGTAAGTGAAAGCCCTTAGATTGCAGAAATGCTTGTAGAAAAGCCAGGTTTTAGTATTCCACCCTTACAGAAAATCCTGATCTTTGAAAAAATAAGTTCATTTATTCAGTCTTACACACACCTTTAAAGCCCCAGGTTTTTAAAATCTTTCTGCCTCGTATTCCAAAGTTGCCTACAGCTCAAGATATTTTTAATGCAGCCAGTCAAAGGAGACAAAACAAATGCTATGAAACTACATTTGCATCTACTCAAGTTTATAAGTATCAAGATATTTTTAACATGACCAATGGCCTACTTTATAATGTCATCAAACAAAATAAGCACTGGTGAACAATGTATCATTGTACTCCTGTGCCTGGGACACAGCGTCTTGAAGTCTGTCATATCCACAATATGAATCCCATTCACTTTATATTAATTGAATACTTTATTTATACTTCCAGCTGGCCATGATTGTCATAGAAGGCTACCTTAACATTAATATTAATAAAAATCTTCTGTTCTGCAGAACAGAAGTTCAGTTACAGATTTGATAGTCCTTGTTTATGTACTACAATATGTTTTATTGTTTTAAAGACAGCATACACTGTTTTTTACTGCTATTTTTACACTTGCAGTAGTCTTTTGCAAGTCAAAGTTATTAGTAAATATTTAGTTAATTAGGAATAAATAAAACTTTAGAAACNAACCAACAACAACAACAAAAAAACGGCATTTCAAAACCTATTTTCAGGCCTGTATGAGATGCCTGGTTCTGAAACCTAAGTTTGTACAAAAGGCTCATTTTAAGCTAATGCAAGCCCACTGGCTCCCACAGATTCTGCACCAGGTTTCAAACCAGGTTGTAGCCCCATGACACTGACACCCTCTATTTCTGTGCATTCTTATCCCATTCTGCTACTCTGGAACATTCAGAGTACTTTTTACTTTCATTGCACCTCCCAGTAATTAGGGGCTGGTCTCTTTTGCTGTCAAGCTTGGCAACAGAAGATACACTTAAGCCCTGTGTCACAAGCACAGTATACAAAGTACAGTACAGAGACTTATGCTCAGTGCCAGGCTGTTCCAGCTCAGCCTGGGGTGCGACTTCAGCGCCGTGCCGAGCACGGTGCCTGCACACACCTGGCAGGAGCACAACTTCACTGACCCTACCAGACAGGAGACTTGGAGTTCCCACCACCAAACTGATTCCAACACATATTCCCCTCTGCAAGTGAGTCCACAGGGGCTCTGCAAGTGGGACCTCAGGCTTCTCCGCTTGAGGCAGGGAGTACACAGGGAAAACACGTCAGCTAGCAGGGTGCAATTCCTGCCTGGGCAGTGTTCTCAGCACAAGCTGTCAGCACAGCCAGCATCCATCAAAACTGAACAGTTCGGCTTGAACTGCTCTATCAACACTTGAAGGCATCATCCTCATCTGAACACCACTAGTCTGCAGAAGCGTTTAGCTCCCTTTTCTCCTCACTAGAAATTACTACATTTACTAGTACTGTGGTATCACATACATAAGTGTTATTTTTGGACAGCACTGTGCTAAGCAGTGTGCAAACACAGTTCAAAGGCAACCCCTGACCCAGAAGCTTGCAACCTAAATAATCCAAGATACTTGTCCAATTCACATTGCACTGATGCCTTCAATTCTCAATTACCATACTTCAATTCAGTGAACCACTCTTGTGGAAAGCCACAGGAATTTTGCCAGTGGATTTCATTTATCACTGAACAAGGCTTGAAAAGAACTACTGGATATGAGTCTGGTCTAGAGGAAAAAACAAGTGCAAGTAGACTCATGTTCTACTTTATCAATCAGAAATGTTCTAGATTGATCAGCCTAAACTCTGAACTAGTACAGTATCACTGTTTTGGGTAACACAAGTGTAAATGATGACACAAACCAATACTTACTGCTTCTAAGAGATGCTGCAAATCACTATTTCAAGAAAAGGTGTAGTAAAAACTATCACTGATTTTAAACTTTTCAAGAAAAAAAGCCTACCCCATTAAGAAAAAATCTGTTTATAGAGACAACAAATTAAAAGGGGGGAATCACAGAAAAGGAAAATAACATACAAAATATTGAAAAAGAACCTCCTCATGTTCCATAAAACCACTAATTCCGTTAACTGTGCAATTCCACAGCACTGTCTATATCCTCTTATTGACCTTATAAATTTGAATTTTCAGGACTGAATTTTAAATTTCCAATGGAAGCCATTCTTCAGTATCTAAGGCTAGAGTTCAGTCAGCATATTGGCTGTTTATTAGCAGTGAAGTAACAACTATTGTCTATACTTCTCACTTTGCCCAAGAAGCAAAAGAAAACCAGTAGAAAAGCTTAAATTCACGCTTCAGGGTGCATTTTTCAAAGACATTAAACTACTGGAGCAACAAATTCTATTTTGAAGTGACAAGACATTGATTTTTGCTTCAGTATGACCCTATTTTATAACGATTGCTTTTGGTGTACCATGGTAAATAGTTTTTACTCATTTTTAAGCATTCCGAATAGTTTAAAATGATGGTCAAAATGGAGAGTAAAAAATCAATTATCACATTTAAAAATACGAGGATCAGAAGATGTAACTTTGGATCCAGTAATGAAATAATGATAAGAAAATTCCATAAATTGCTCTCTTATCTGAAAGAATTTGGAGTACGTACAACCATTCTTACTGACCAGAACAAAGACTGTTCTCTTAATTATGTTTTATAGATTCAAGATTAATGAAAAAGAAAAATCTTTTTGTCCTTGAAAGCAGGTAAGTACTCCTCTGTAAGTATTTTTGTTCTCTTCAGACTTTTCTGTTTAGAGAAATAGTTTTCACTTTGCTCACCATTCTTGAACTACACAAGAGCTTTTCATTCTATTCTACAATTGTTATACATATAAGTCCTTTGTAAATAAAAGGGAATTTAATGTAAAAAAAGGTTTTTTGCTCTAGTTAAATTAATCTGGAAGACAGATTTTTTTTTCTCTTTCATTAAGCAAGTAGATTTTTTTTCTTTTTTTGCTTGTTTTTTAAATTTTTGTCTTTTGTACTCCCTTTCTCAAAGGTAGATCTGCTATTTTTGGACTAGAGAAATACTGATCTACTTTGGCTTGATATATTTTTGTGAAGGAATGACTATTTGCACTGACACTTCACCAGTTATTGCTACTTTCCACATCTATAAGGATAATTCTAATAACCTAAACAAACTGAAGAGTATATTCTTACTTATATTTCCAAAGTTGTTTTGCTGAGAATACACAAACAGCATTATCAAAGGGCAGGAAAAAATGAATTTAAAAGAACAGCAAACTTTACATGCATTAGAATAGGTGCATCTGCTTCCTTCCTTAAATGTACATAACTCTTTTGTTTTCAAGCAGCAAAAGAACACAATTCAGCTATTAATCCTTCTGGATACACCTAGAAAAGGAGTATTTTATTTAGATCAATTGCCCTTTTTTGGATCAGGGTTACGCATGTCAGACATTCCCCAATGTACTTGTGTGAACAGAGTCCCTTGTTGCCTTCACTGTATGATAAAAGAATGGATCTGATGGCCTATTTATAACTTTGCAACAAAAATGCAATCAGTTACATGTGGTTTTTGTTATGAATTGCTTTGAGATGTAAATATTATAAACAGTAACCTAACGTTTATAGTTAAACTCAGTGTGCAAAACCAGGAATTAAGACTAGTAGGCAGAGAACCATTCATTCACAGCACAGGTGCATGTCAGGATGGTGACAGGTCATCATTGCTTATTGTTGTTTTGAATATTTAACTTTTAACATTTGCCACCACTGGAGAAACCTGACTGCCAGTAGCACATTCTACTTTCAGTGAGCCGTGGGCCAAGGGAAGGTAAAGAACCATGATAAACAGCCAGCACTGTCCATACACAAACACTATTTGATCTGTTGACAGTCATGAGACCGAAAAAAATAAAAATGATATTGCTTCTGACCTTCTGAGCCTAAAAATAGGCTTAAAATTAAATATCCAGGCATGGCTTGGTGGTGGTGGTTTTTGTTTGCTTGTTTTTGGGGTTTTTTGGTCACTTTTTTTTTAAACTAAGAACAAGAACCTTCACACTGGCACTACAGAGAATGCTAAAAGCAATTTCCATTGGAAGGTGGCCTCATGAATATGTATGCAAGGTACAACGTCAGATAAGGTCCTCAAGACAACCAAAGAACTGGAATACATACTGAGAGGAAATTAGATAGCTAAGAAACATTTTTTCCTTCATGAATTACAACTGAAAGAGTCAGTGTATCCACTGGCTTGTATCAAATGAATCCATAACATTTGCCACCCAGTTGTCCCGTGTGAGCTGCTTACTGGAAACTTTGTAGTGGTATCCTATTTCCAAGAAATAAGACACAAATTTATTTGTAGAAAACAAGAATGAGCAGAAAGCAGAAAAGGATTTCACCTTCACACAGATGGGATTGTGTGTGTGTGTGTGTGTGTGTGAGTGCATTTTTTGTTTGAGTTTGCTTTTGTTAAAACAAGGAGAGAATACAGAGCAGAAACCGACAAGAGGAAGAAATGCTGACTAAAACTGTTCAAACTGAACTGACTTCATTGCAAAAAGGAAAAGAGAGGAACAAATAGAACCAAAAATGGTGCCAAAAATGTGCTCTCTGCAGAAGAAGAAAATCCAGTTCTGTTCTCAGTTCTTCTCTACAAGAAATGCCAGGCACGTGATAGGATCTGTTCTGGACAAACAACGGTATAATGTGGGCATTTGTGGTTCGTACTGCTTGGTACACGGGCACATTATACCCATGTGTGTATTCAGAAAACAGTATTATTTTGCCCTTTGCATTAAAAAAACCCAAACAGATAATAAGGGTGGCTACCTTCCACACAACCTAGAAAAGCAGCCAACTTCACACAGAACAGGCATTAGTTGTACAGAAGAGTGAAGCAAACTTGTCAGATTCTTCAACAACTTAATGCTACACATACAGACTTTCTTTTTTGTAAGAAACCAAACTTTTCTATTTTACCTGATATAAACAACTGGCATCCATGCACAAATCTATTTTCAGTAACAACATATGTGTAGGAAACTGCAGAAATTAATTTGCTTGTAGGGCTCATAATTCAAATAGGAAAGTAACATATTCCTAAGTATTCTAGATCACGTGCCTCAGAGACGTTATAAACACAAACATCTTTTGAGTTAGACCAAATAAAAAATTTAGATTTTCATTACGAAGCCTACATATGACAAACAGCAATATACTGCTACTGGCAATGAGAAGGCAGATGTTGAAACCTATGCAATGCAGTCTTCCCCTCAAAACAGTTACTATGCATACAGCAACACTTCGTGCTTTCCCTACCTTTACCTTCCAAATTCCCTCATCTAGATTACTCTGCAGGCCTAGCTACCCATTTATACTCAGCTGGCTGTCCACCACCACTATCTGTACCACGTTCTGCCCTCATACATGACCTTAAACTGCAATCCTGGAAAATACCTTGCTCACCAACCCAAAGTGTCACTTGCTATAATTAGCATTCTGGGAGCTAACTATACAGACATTAAGGCACTGAGAAAGACACGTCCTGTCTTAGTTCAGCATATATCAAGTGATCAGTCAGATGACCATTAAAGCAGTGAAGTTTTTATTCAGTCAGCTTGCCTGGCTCAGCCCATGACCTGTCTCCACAGGTTATCTTCAGAGAGATGGATAATGAGGCTCTTTCATGTCACCTTCCTCACTGTGAAATGTGGGGCTCCCAAATCTCCCTTCCTATTCCCAGGACTGCCTGCAGTCCTAACTTTGAGCAGAAGAACAATCTGAATATCAGCCTGTCATTCAGCAGCAACAGCTTTTGCTGAGCACACACAACTCCACAGTAAAGGACACTGCCCACTGTCACTTTCCTCTTCACTGAGAACATGGAACACAATGAGAATCTTTCCTCCCCATTCCAAAATCTTAATATTTGAGTCTATTATATCTTATCACCATCATCTTGTTTCAATTTGGATGATCAGCTAAATGATATAATACACCAAAGAAATACTGCTAATGCAAACCCTTATGTAATGCTACCATATAACAGAAATTAGAGCATGGTGCCAGAGTGATGCGGCAAAATAGTTAACAGCATTAAATTTTATTAATATAAATCACCCCTTAACAAACCAAAGCTACCAGGCTGCTGCCTAATTCCTAATTTCTGTTCAATGTATCAGAATTCATTATGTTTTTACATATAGTGTTAAACAGAATAGCAAACACTCCTAATGATAGGATTTATTTTCGGTATCATATAATAGTCTACTTAAAAAAAAAAAAAAAAAAAAAA
>VZRQ01004170.1:76181-98648 GCA_013397975.1 Machaerirhynchus nigripectus | reverse complement strand
AGGATTTTTTTCTGATATATTAAAATAATTTTCTTAAAAAAAAAAAAAAAAAGAAAAAAAAAAAGAAAAAAAAAGATTCCCTTGAGTTAAAACTAAGAAAAAATGAAGAGCACTTGGGAAAAAGTGTACTTTATTTGTGCAATCTAAATTTTTAACTATTAAGCAGTTCAAAGCCATAAAGACCTTGGGAGACATCTTCAGAGAACTATGATTTCTCCACAGAACAGAAATGATTCAGTGGCCATATTTGTCCTTGCTCGTGATAAGTGGCTATTGTATGTTTCCAACTATGCAAAAAAGGGATGTTTAACTTCAGATGGCAGAATGTTAGGAGCATTCCAGTGTGTGGGGTTTTGAGGTTTTCTTCTGAGAACTTTTTCTTACCATGCACTTCTGTATCATTAAAATCATTAAATCATTAAAATCATTAAAATCACTTCTATATCACAAAATCATTATTTCATGATCACCATCATCATCATCAACCAGTTACATGTAGTTACATGATAGCAATGGATGCTGAAGTTATTCAAGCCAAGAACAAGTGACAGTTTGGGAAATGCCTGAGTAGACACTCAAAGAATTCCTGAGCAGCAATTCTACTGAAAGAAACTGGTGGGAAGAGAAATGAAGAACATGAGATAAAGAGGACACACTTTGCAGAAGTCATTTACATCTGAAATAAGAACATGCTTATGAACATACAGCTACTACAGATTGAGTCAAAATCTAGGGTACTCCTCCACTACCACTCTGGGGAATATTCTGAGACTGTAATATATCATTCTTAACATAGCATTTTCAGAATATTATTAAACTATTAGTCTAGCTGCAAAATGAGGAAACAATATTGATACAAAGCAATTTTAACAATAAAACTAGAAGAACATTATTTCTACAGTCATAAGATACGATATTTTTCCTTGTAACAAGGTGAAAAGTAATACAGGGAGTAACTTAAAAAAGCATAACAGTGTTTGATTTAAGTGCTGACTTGAATCATCTAGCTGTCACAAGTAACTCCCCTAAACTGATTCTAAAATGGACAGACATGGAAAGGAATAGGAAAAACAAAATGGTCAACACACAGCAGCAGAAATGCCTTAAATATGTTGATAATTTTCCAATTTAAGGGAGAAATCAATTCCAGGATCTACAAGCTGTCCAAGGCATTAAATCTTTTATAGAGAATCACTCTAATTGTCTTCTTAGAGTTAACCTGTCTCATATTCCTAAGCAATCCTATCCAACCAGAAGCTAATTTCTTTTTTTGTTGAACCTATGTTTGAGAAATTCAGTTTCAAGTTGTCAGCACTGATAGCCATTTATTCTGCACCTACACTGAATCTGTGGTAAAGGGAGGTTGGGAAACTAGCTGAAATTGAAAGTCTAACTCTCAAATGCACTTCTGATTTCCAGAGAATGGATGGAAGGAGAGAAGGAAAGAGAAGGAAAGAGAAGGAAAGAGAAGGAAAGAGAAGGAAAGAGAAGGAAAGAGAAGGAAAGAGAAGGAAAGAGAAGGAAAGAGAAGGAAAGAGAAGGAAAGAGAAGGAAAGAGAAGGAAAGAGAAGGAAAGAGAAGGAAAGAGAAGGAAAGAGAAGGAAAGAGAAGGAAAGAGAAGGAAAGAGAAGGAAAGAGAAGGAAAGAGAAGGAAAGAGAAGGAAAGAGAAGGAAAGAGAAGGAAAGAGAAGGAAAGAGAAGGAAAGAGAAGGAAAGAGAAGGAAAGAGAAGGAAAGAGAAGGAAAGAGAAGGAAAGAGNTAGTGCTGCAGTAAACAGTGGGGCACAGATCTCTTTGCAGAAGTCCTTCAGATTAAAAGGAAAATCATTCCTGAAAATCCCTGTCACAGAATACAACCCAACTAACACTCAAATTATCAAGGACTAGGGAGCTCCATTCTAATAAATATTCAGGTCCCTTGAATTCAAAATTTAAAAGACAAAGCAGGAGTGAAAAATAGAAAGGCAAACAGAAAGAACTGAACAAAAAAAACCAACCTTACCTTTCACAAGCTCGGACAGTCCATGCAGCAATTATCCATAATGAGATACTAAAAACCAACAGTACAGTTCCTGGACATATTGTCATTAGAGTCTTCATAACAAAACGTGTATTGAAGTTTATCTTATTTAATGCTCCAATGCTTCTAGATGAGGCATCAGTGAAAAGTTTGCTATGCAAAAGCATAACTCTGGCAATAAGATATAGTCTTAAGAACATTGGTATAGATAAAATAATATCCACATCAGCTGTTGTTGTGGATGGAGCGTAAGAAAAGGCGAGCCGGGCTGTCCATGTGAATGTGTAATTCCCAGGTATGGGATGTATAGCACACACCAGTATTTCCAAGCAGATAAAGAAAATACGCTCATAAGTCATGGCTATTCTCCAGTCATCTGCTCCATTGTCCACCATGAACAACTGAAATAATAAAATATAAGGTTAACTTTAGTACATCATTAACAAAACTGTTATAATTCCGTTTTAAATTACTATAGTTTTCTATGCTGCCAAAGACCAGTAAAAAAAGAAAAAAAAATGCCATCTTAGAAAATGACATTACATTACTATGAAAGGAAACATAACTCTTTAGGAAGAAAAGAATTTTAAATACATTATTTTTAAAACTGCACATAAAATTGAATTTTCATCCATTATTTTCTAAGAATTCCACATGCTTGCTTTTTAATTGTAATCTTTGATTAAAGAAAAGTCTGACCCATTAAGCCTTGTCTGTTCAAAATCAATTGTAAGTTCATAAAATTAAGAAGTATTTAAGTGTTTTCTGAATAGATATCTAAATTAAAAATATAAAATATTTCCTAAGATTCCTGTTAAGCTTCAGCCAAGGTGATATTATAACTTCTGTAGAAGTACCAGGCTTTCTTCAAGGCACCAATACTGATCAATGTAATATGCAGAACTACATGAGAAACTGCACAAAGACTCAACAAGATATCTCATGGTGAAAATATGAGAAGTAATAGCCAGCAAATACCAGAGTAGCCCAGGCACCCAGGTCATGTTTACTAGTAGCTAAAAATTAAATGCACATGTTGGCTATTGCACAATCAAAGCCTTCAGCTTGCCACCCAGGAACAAAGGTACTGAAACATTTCACACTGTTCAGCAAATTACATGACTGATGATTTAATAAACAAATAGTTAATCACGCAGTACTAGTCACTAGTTGAGAGCAGAGATATGCAAGACCTTGCAAATAGACTTTTTTTAGGGAGGAACATAATCCGTATGTACAAAGAAGATACAATTTCAGTGACAGAAGACCTTCCAATCACTTCAACTACAGTTAGAATCTAAACAAGGCTGTTCAGTAAACAGGTAAGAGGGAAAAACATTACTTCTGCAGAATTTTCAAAATTAGATTGTTCAAAAATAATGTGTGAGAAGGCAAAGTACACAATGTGTTCCCTAATGTAACAAAGGTATTTTCAGCATACTAAACACTCTATACAGACCAAAAAACCACTCATTTGCACTGCTTTTCCCCCCCCTTCCTTCTTTCAAGAGTTTAAAAATACAAGCTTGATTTCCCTGTATGTGCTTTTTAGCGATCAAAAAACCACTCTACATCCTCCTCACAATACCTTGTTTGTCTTTCAGAAAGTGGCACTCTCTAAACTGTTTAGAGAAGTGATAACCTCAAATTAACTTCATTGTAGTTGAACTGATACTAAAAGAAATAAAGTTAACCATAATAAGGAACACAACAAACCACAATAAATTTCTGTCTTTGTGGATCTGGTTTTTATCCCTTTTGTTCTTTCTCTCCATCTTATTACACTGGGCGTCAGTGACAAGGTTTTGGCTCTGGGGGTGGCTGCAGGGATGGTGTCAGCGAGAAGCAGTCAGGGTTGCCCTGCAATGTACCCGCTGCAGGACACAGCTGAGCTCACCAGTGAAGCAGGTGGTGCTTCTATGAAAGCACAGTTAAGAAAGGGCAAAACGTGGCCCAGGCAGTGAGGAGTGAAAGAAAAAAATCTGAGAGAAAAAAAAAAGTGAGAAGCAACACTGGAAATTCTAGGGTCAGAGAAGAAGAGGAAGGAGGTGCTCCAGCCACAGGAACAGAGAGGAACCCATGGAGAGGAAGGACTGCGATAAAGGAGGCAACTCCCTGAAGCCCGTGGAGATGACCACTCCAGAGCAAGCTGGATATTTCCTAAAGAAACTCTCACCTGCTGTAAGCTCATACCGCAGCAGATTCTCCTTAGAATAGCTAATGCCCATGGAAGTCCCATGCTGGAGCAGATGTATCCNTGGAGCAGATGTATCCTGAGGGGCTGCAGACCATGGAGAGGACCCACTCAGCAGCACAGAAAAAGTGTGAGGAGAGAGTGGCAGGGAGGAACCGTTGTGGACACACTGCCATTCCCCATGCCCCCTGCACCACTCGTGGAGGAGAACATAGAAGAGTTGGGAATGAAGATGTTGAGCCTCAGGACAGGGGGGTGGGGCAGCATATTTCTTGCCATCCTATTCTGCTTCTAAATTTCAATAAATTAAATCGATTTTCCCTGAATTGTGCCTGTTTTCCCAGTAACTGGTAAGGGATCTCCCCATCTTTATTTCAGCTCACAAACGTTTTCATCTTATTTTCTCTCCTGCTGCTGAAGAAGGAGAGCAAAAGCTTGGCTGGGTGGGGGTCTGACAGCTGGACAAGGTCAAACCACCGCATTTACATATAGTTCTTATCTCCACTGCAATAGTATGGAAGACGAAGTCATACACTGTTGAATTAAGCTAATGAAACACTCAGTGAATTCAATGTATGCACCATGAGCACATACAGTTCCTATTACCTGTGGCCACTGCAAACTACAAATACTAGATAAGTGAATTGATACTGGAAGGCCAATTTATATCTGTCTGTCTTACCAAAACAGTGCAGGTTTGCACTTAGCAAATGCACTATTTGGTATCAAAGGCCAAACTTTCAAAGTACTGGAAAACTCCAGTGCATTTGATTCTTGTGATTAGCCTGCAAATGCTGTCAGTCAGATCACAGAAGTGTTACATCAGTTATGAAGAAATTTAGGTATTTATAACACCCAGAATACAGATTAATAGTAACCAGCGTGACTGAAAGAAATATAGACAATATCAGATCTCTCAAATGCCGTGTGGGTTTAAAAAGAAATGAATAAATTTACAAAAGATTTAAATATTTCAATTGCAAGATACATCTCAGAGTCATGTTAAAGTGGCAGTGCTACAAAGTTTCAAAATCTGCTGAAAAAAGCAATGGTCTTTTCTCCTCCCTTTTTACATATACTCTTCATAGATTTCAAAAAGAATTTGATATGCAGAAAGGCAATTCAAGAAAAATTATACCTTCAGAACTGATTCAATTTAAAAGATGAGAATAGAAGAATGTTGAGTTAAACACAGGCATTAAAATTTGATCTTACCATTTTCATAGCAGATAATGTTATTTTATGACTGAGTTTTCTTAAAAACATTGAGACGTCACTATGGAATACATACTTGATAACATAGTCACCTGTCAGCAGAAGAAATCCTAACATGCTATGTGGAGAGAAATTTCTCTGCAGTTCTCAGTGGAATGGGTTATGCTTAGAGACACAGAAGTTCCTTATCAACCTCCCTTGACTTCAGCTGTGACAATTTCTTCTAAGAAAACTAGCATTTTAAACTGATAATATCTTAAGCTGTCATATAATGAGATTTAGGAGGTAAAAACATGAAAGGCAGAAAACAGCAGAAATCACAAATGACCACACATCCAGTGAAACCATTTCTATTTCATAACAATATTAACATTTCAAAATCACATTTATGAGGATGACTTCATTGCAATTCTTTGTCCACGTTCAAACTGTGATGGACATCAAACACTCCAGAACACGAACAGGCCTCGACCACATGCTGTGAATAACAATTAAAAATAGTAAAAAAAATTAATAAAAAATGACACGGAAATTAGTGCAGGATTTCGTGTACATTTTATATACTTGTAATTATGCAATCTACTAAATGAAAGCTTCATTTCTAATTTGGAAGATACAGAGGTATTTTTGCATGCCTGTGTGCTTGACTACGTACATTTCCACTTCAGAAAGTGAGGAACATGAATGGAGGAGAGAAAGGACAGCTGAACGGCACAATTCAAAGGGTATGTATGAACACTCTTAGCTGATTTCAGTCAATCTGGCTATAATAACCATGCACTAATTTGAAGATAATACTCCTCAACTGAATGGAGAATGATGCAAGCAACCAAAAGAGAATGTAATAAAAGAGTGATCAAACCTTCCTGTAGATTTGAGTCCTGCACTTCACAGAGAAGAACAAACTTCAGTCAAGGTCACAGATGTTATTCCTATTCATCATTTTCAAATTATTTGTAATCATTGCGTGTTATAATCTAATGCAAGTACTTCATCAGTGTACTGCAAGGTTCTTCAAATACAGAACTCTCATATACCTTCGCTATGTCTCCACTTCATGTGAAAAATTCTGAAGTTATTTTCCCCGGGAATTATGTAATGTATTTCTAGCATGATGTATGTGAATGTAAGACATAGAATCAGTCTTGATCAGTCTCTGTCTTGCACTCAGTTTTAAAGGCATAAAAAGGCACAGAAATCATGTCTGGGCATACAACGGTAATAGGGAATACACAGCATAAAGTCACCCCAAGACAATATTTCAAAAAAATTTGGTATTTGTAATGCCACACATCAAAACCATAAAAATAAATATGACGGATATTTATATAGATAGGTGTGTGTACATTTATGTAACACTTGTGTGTTACACAGTTTGACATTCATGTAACACCAGATGAAAAAAACAGAAAGGCATTCTAAATAGACAGGTTGCACACAGTGACACACTGGATCAGAGACTCCCTGAAGGAGAGAAACAAAAGGAGAGAAGTTAATTTTCTAAATGTTGGTGAGTGCAAAGAACAAGGAAACTAGTCATGTTTTAAAGATGCCTTTACAGGCAAAAGAACAAATCTGAGAACTGTATCACTACCCTGCTGTAATACTGTGGGGACGCATTAATACAGGAGTAAAAAGTAAGCAATAAACAGCGATAAAGTGGCATCAGCTGTAGTGCTAGAAGCATTCTTTGGAGAAAAGAAATCAACTTTACTTCTAAGCAAATTGCTGCAATTGTTTAAATTAAGAATCCAAATTAAAAATGATTGAATACCAGAGTCACTTAAATCTTATAAAAGAACTGATAGGACTATGCTTTAAAGTAGCAAAATACAGCCTCTGGGATTGATGACTTACCAGAACTTTTGACCTGATGTTTTTCTATAGTGTGTAGAATGCAAAATATCATTTACACAACCAAAAAAAAGGAAAACATTATGGTAAACGAAGAAGATACTGTTTTTGTCTCACTACTCCTAAGAGCCAAGTTACTGTCCCACAGCACCTCCTTAAAACCAATTTCAAGTCATGATGGGAGATTGCTATCTTAAGCCTTTAGCACAGGTGCCTCTAAGTAGGAGATGGAAATTACTTCCTTACATCATCGGAAGGCATGTAATCAAATGGTCTGTCAGTTACCCAAAGGCCTTGTTGACCTTGGAGAGCCTACAGGAGTTCCTGGAAGCTGCTGTACTCCTCACCCTAAGTACAATGCCCCAGATCAGAGATGGTAGTGGGTTTAATACACACATAAAGTCATGAGGCATCAAACTCCTTCTGCACATACAAAGCACAGAAGGCAAATAATACAGTTTTTTTGACAAAATTACATGAGGGATTGGCTATCCTATATTTCCCAGAATGTTTCCCACATCCAGAATTAAAAGCAAACTTCCTAGTAGGTCACTAGGAATTGATCCACAAGATCTTGTGGGTATAGCTATCTACCAAACGAGACACACTTAGTTCATTCAGATGAGGAAGCCAGACTGCTCTATTACGTACACATGTACACAGGCATACACACACATATTCCCCTCCCAACTATAAACATCCCAATTTGAACTTTAAGAAGACTTTAAAAGTCCATTTAGTTTCAGCACAAAAAATTTAGTTTCAGCACAAAAATTACTATTTGCATAGTACATTTAAATTTGTAAATTTAACTTTTTAATTAAAAATTTGTGCAAAATTAGTTTTCTTATAATGATTAATATTTTGCTATAAATAAATCATGTATGTAAAGCAAACTTCATGTTAATGTGTCCTGGTAGCTGACAGGCCAAAATACTTCTCTCAAATACTGCATTTAAATATTACCATCTCAGGAAGGGATGTGTAAAAGAGGATCAGAGCATTTATAGTCTTTGTGAATTATATTTTCAGAAGTGCAGTACCAAAAACTTTGCATTAAATACATCTGAACAGTACATCCTGGTTACTCTGACAGGTAATGTACTTGGAAATGTAACCGCAGCCATTTCAAAATACAGATGTGTGTTAAACAATGCTCTTACCAGGTTTTTCTGTGTCTTTTTAAAATATCTATCCCTCAGATCATTATTAAAAAAATAAAGATTTTTTAGAAAAAAATGGAATTTAAAATCAAATTAATAACATAGGGTTAAATTCTGCATGAGCACACAAAGTTAAATTCCACCTACCCGTATTTCCCTTCTGGTTTAATCCACATGCTGACAGTATTCTTTTTAGCGTTCTCTCTCTAAAGATATTCAGAAACATTCCTCAATATTCTTAAATGGTACTGGACAGATTTTCAGCTGTACTCTTCATTCCAAACTATGAAATAGCTTAACACCCCCTCCTCCCCCCCAACAGCCTACAATGCCAAAAGACCATTATAACACTAGCAATGCTGGGATGTACATTATTTCTTTCCATTTAGGTCTCTCCATACACATGTATGTGCTCCAGGCACCCAAAGAAGGCGAGACACTCCTGAATTTCTACACAGGTGATAGTATAAGGAATCAAAATCCAAGGACTATGAAGGAAAAAAAAATAGAAAAGACACTCCAAGATGTCAGGATTTCTTTCCCAATGCTACAGAGAAGAAGAGCCCCCTGAGAAAAGCATAATTATGGATTGAACTAAGAAGTCATCAAAAGCTTATAAATATATCTAAAAAATCCAAGTAATTAGATAATGAGCTTGCTATTACTAATAGATTGTAAACAAAATCAATATAAAGCCAATTTATTTTCACTTTCATTATTAAAAAGATATTTCACAAGACAATTTCCTAGTATAATTCTGTTTGGAGTCTTGCTTGAACAATCACAGCTGAGCTTCCTCAGATCTATAATCAACAGAGAGATATTTAGTTACACGAATTTTTATGAACCTTTATACAAATCAGAGCTCCATAAATAAAAGTCCACCACTCAGGGTGACTATATTTGAGATATTCAGCAGAATAACCACTACGTGACTCAACTGAATTGACCAAAACAGGAGTTTCCACTAGTCAAAGTCTATGAAAGGTATTTCTTCATTTTAACAATATTCTTAATATAACAGCTATTTCATTATACCAAAGTTTCAGATCCTACCCTCTCTGCTGCTTCAAACAATCAGAATAAGCTCCTTAAGTTACCACATGTAGAAGGCTTCCACCCAGCATCAGAAGCTTCCAAAAACTCTTGTGCCTGGCTTTGAGAATCAATAATGTCCTCCAGGCAGATACAGAAGCAGCAAGATTTAACAAAGCCCTGAACATCACTTAAGTGCAAGAAAGATAACCCCAAGCACCAGCACAGGGATGACCTACACAGAGGGAGAGCACCTCTGTGGAGGTGGGCCTGGGAGTCTTGGTGGATGACAAGTTGACCATGACCTGGCAGTGCCCCTGTGGCCAGGAGGGCCAGTGGGATCCTGAGCTGCACTGGGAAGAGTGTGGCCAGCAGGTCAATAGTGGGATGATCCTGCCCCTCTGCTCGGCCCTAGGGAGGCCACGTCTGGAGCGCTGTGTCCAGTTCTGGGCTCCTCAGTACAAGAGAGACAAGCAGCTACTGGAGAAGGTCCAGAGGAGGCCACAAAATATTGAGGGGTCTGCAGCATCTCTAAGGACTGAGGAAGGTTATTTGGATGTAGCCAGCCCTTAAGAAACCTACCAGCATGTAACCTAACCCAGCCACACAACACCTTGTTCTGAGTTCAGCTTCCACCAGCTGCCAACCTGCACTGCCCTGTGCTTGTGCTGGCCTGCCCTGAAGCACTCTCCCTGCCAAAAGAGTGCACCAGAACATCAACTTGTGCCAGCTTTATTACATCTAAAAGGGAAAGCTGCAAAGTAAATGGATTGCTTAGGTCTACTTTCACAAATATTAAAAAATTATCACACTGAATAAACAACCATGCTAATAAAATAATCTCTAAAAGCAACAAAAAATCTCTTCAAATATTTCTTCTGGTCTTCTAGGTCTGCTTCAACTACTACACTGAACTTGGTAGTACAGGGATTGAAACATTGATATCAAAATAAGGGATGATTTTAGCTTTGCACTGGAGCAGCAGTTCCAAAACTTTATATATGAAGAACACAGCACATCTTCCTACAAAATAACTGTGCTACTTTGCAGAACTAAGTTCTAAGAAACATAGCAGTCTGTGCTACGTTTTTCTCCCTTTCAAGTACCTCAGAAATAAAGTAATTCTAATTCTACATTCTTCTTGCAGATGCAAAAGTCGCTGGGAACAAATCTACATTTCAATATACTTATTAATTTTAAATAATTATTTCACAATTCTTCATTTAGGATTCGTTTTTCTTCATTCAGTACTAAAAATAATTTTTTCTATGGATCACTGCACAAAGAAAACACCATCTCCCAAAACGACTGCCATCTGCCTCTGTGAGAGAAGCCTCACTCTCTTCAGGGATGATCAGCTTCATTACTACTCGGAAAACTGGAACCAATGAAAAAAAAGGATGCATTTTCTGAAGAAACTGGCAATATTTTTGCAGGGGAGACAGAAGTTAAAGGAAGAAACACTGAATCTGAGGCTAAATAAGATGAGCTAAATTATTCATTCTGCCAAGGGTGTAAAACAGTGACTCTAAACTTAGGAACTTCTTTTTAGGAAATTATGGGTACCAGCACACGATATACACAAGAATCTGTCTTCTCAGTTCCTCCTCTAGTATTTACTTATTACACAAATACTTCAGGTATGTGAGAAAGTTAGAATGTTCTGGGTTTTTTTAAACTGATTACATTTTTATTTAAATGACAATGGGTGAGTACACATCAGCACCAAAGGAAACATAAAGTCCCTCTAAGTGTTTTTATTTTCTTGGAAACACAGTCTAACCCAGAATTTCCTTCCGGTGTATTTTAAAAACAACTCCAAATATACAAATATAAAATCGAAGTATTGTCCTAAAGCATGACTACTAAAATAAGGGAAAGAATATTTTGCAGAAGGAAAAGCAGAACAGAGTTAGAAGTACCTGTGTATTTAAAAATCCTAATAAACATAGTCATGCACTAACTCCAAGTGTTTAGAGGCATTTGGTCTTATTCAAATGTCTCTGTAATTCATCCTGGCAAGTAAAATTTTGAGGGGGCAGCAACAGAGAAGGTATGTACTTAATACCTTTCACTCATGAAGGTCTAAAGTGGGCTTCTGGCTAAACCATACAGCTGATAAAGTCTTCAAACTGCTTCAAAGATCAACTTAAAATATCTCTAAGTTGCACAGTTTTCAGCATCAGGTTAAGTAAACATAGGCATGAGTTTTTTTACAGGTACTTGTATTACTTAATAGCTAAAATACCATTGTACCTGATCACTATTAATTCTGAGTGCACCTGCTTTCTCTGGAAAAAAAAATCATCTTAGCCTATGTGTTAGTACACAAAATTCTTTTTGCTGCCCAATAACTATTTTGAATATTCAAAATAATTATTTTGAAGTTACAACTTCATCGAATCTGTCTGAACTACAGCAGCTCTCAAGTAAAAGATGCTCTGTCCTCAAAGAAACTGGGTTTTTTAAATAGCTCTGGAAACCAAATACATTAAACATGTTTGGATTGATTGCAGTCAACCCCCTGATGGTCAACAATTTAAACATAAAATTGCTCTTAAAAATGTTTCAGAAAGCTTTATTTTCACAACCATTATGCTCAAGGGGACATACCATAGCAGCAAAAATTCTGATGTCCAGCAGTTAACATAGGATGTTAGAAGCCACAACATACATAAAAAAGACACAGGTGAAATGCAAGAATTATTAATTTTGGATGAGCTGACATCTCTGATCATAGGCTGCATATAAAAAAAACCCTGTCCCCTCTTTTCCTTCCAAGTGCCAAGTGGCAGGGAAAAGAATGGCCTGCCAGCTGACAGCCACACTGTTAAGCTTCTCATCCGACTCCACTGCATCCCATTCTGTTGCTGAGAGGTAGAAAAATGTCTATTCATATATGGCTGCACTTAAAGAGAAATAAACATTTTTCTCGCTGACAACCAAATCTGAAAATCAGACTGGCCATGGGTAGTCTTACATCAATACTTGTTTTAAACATTTCGCTATTAAACTGTCTTAAAACTCTACTGAAACTGAACTGGCAATACATCAGGTCTAGCACTCATCTATCCTATCACATAAAGTTTCAATCATTCTAAACTATCATACTGCAAAAATTACAACAAAATGCAAATTTTTGGCTTTTACCATGAAGCCTAATCCTGAATCAAGGCAAAAGAATGAGGTGGTCTTAGTGTGAAGCCACTTTACCCATGACACCATTCAGATAAGGATCGTGTTCTGTAGCAGCTGCCTTAGGGTACCTTTTCAGTTATACTTGAATTTGGATGGATCAGAATTTCTGCTATATTAGCCCACTTCTTATGTAGAGCCCAAGAAAAATTCATGGGTAGTATACTACAAAGGAATTTACTAAAAAGGAACCCACTACAATCTGCCTATAGTAGCTGCATGGTCAAAACTGAATTTTATTGCCACTGCAGAGAAATGGCCAAGGGGAAGCGGGTTACGAGAACCTTAGCTTATTCATAAATGAGTTTCTGTTTAAGAGCTTTCAAATCTTCCTGAAAAAATATTTTAATGATAAAAAAGGTGTTCAGGATCAAATCGTTAACACATAGTAAGTATGCTCTAAACTGAAATGCTCTAAAGATCCCACTAATTTAGATATTCACAAACACAAATCCTCTTCTGAAGTCAAAACCCTGCTCAATTGCACATGACTGGTGTAAAAGCGGTAACTAATACTGTATCAGAAATGCAGTGAGAAAAATCTTCATGCAAAAATCATTTAACTCAAATGTTACCAGCAAATGCTTAGGATCATTATTTCTAGTAATTTTTGTTATTTGTTTAGGTAGGAGATAATTTATTTTGTGCTGTCAAGCCACACCTGGACATCCAGTCTTTCTCCAGGTTCCCAGACTGAATTCAGATTTCTTACGTACGTGGATTTTATGGATGCTATGGCGCAGACTGAACCAAAGTTACTATGCCATTTTTATTTTTAATTAAAGACATGCCTTATTCTCTGCCTGCAACAGATCATATTCTTAAAAGTGTGACAACCGTCACAAAACAAGAGAAACAAGAAATGCCATTCACGGACTAGAATGAATCTTTGTTTGGTTAAGTGACTGAAGATGAAGCATTGCTTCGTAGTGCATTACTCTAGTGAAAGACCCTGCCATAAGAGGTCAGTTACAGGGCAGGTGCAAATGACTGTGTATACCTGCAGTAATGCTTCTGAACTTGCATAGCTATGAAAGATGGAATCAACTATTTTAATAGGAATTAAATGCTTCATAAAGAACAGTGTCTCATTAGAACATATTGTGGAGCACTGCATTTATTTTACGTTGCAGTTTTTGGGACACCTGCTAAAGTAGGCATGTAACTCCTGAAAATACAGGCATAGATGGATGGTAATTACAGTGTCTTATTTACATGACAAATCACTGATCTGAGCATAAGACCACAAGATAGGCAAGCGTGAGCTTCAAGTCCTGCTGCAAAGCCACCCCTAGATTACTTCCACAGCCCTTGAACTCATAGTCTAGAAGTTTCCTTTTGTAAAAGCATCCTTTAAGTGACAGAAAAAATACTAGGCCTTGTCCAGTGCCTTTTACAATGAAATACTTTTACAATATAAATACTTGTTATAAAAGCTTTTCCTTATTTTCAGGCTATATCTTACACCTACTCATCAAACCACAGAATTATGTACAACTGTTTATGGAAGACACAGAGTTACACTCTGAAACACTACAAGGAACATTATTTTTTGCAGAATACAGATAAGAAAGCTCAGGAAGCTCTTTATCCACAGGTGAAAATAAAAACTATGGATATGAGCCCACATACACTTACTTCTTGATTATTTTTTATTTCAAATATACTCTTTTACAAGCAGGGGTTTTGCAAGATGAATTAGAGTTACACCTATACAGCTTAACTGTCTATTTTTGACCCTCGTGGCTCCTGCAGCCTTCAGTAACTTTGTGATTGTATTCAATTAGAATTCCAGAAAGAGTTCTGTTGGTCAGTCATATAACACAGAACCAACTCTCCCCCATACATCAAGATAACTGTATACTATTAGTATGCATAAAAGTTTAGAAGCTGCCACTTGACAAAATTTTTTAATTTGTTTCTGTAGAGAAAAAAAAACCAAACCCAGATCACATTACTCTTGAAAAGATTAAGAGCAAGACTTTAAAATATAAAGTTATTTGAGGCTTACCCTTTTGCTTACTTTATATGGAACACACAGGAGTGTTTCCATCTGTCATGAAAAGGTTTAGAATTTCCTTAAAAGGAATTTAATTCCAAAAGATAGGTCTGTTTCCAACAAAATGAAAGAGATAAGGAAGCACCTTAGAAGATGCAAACATTGCTCTTCAGAACTCATTCCTCTCACTCCTTCATGGAATATATAACATTCACACCTTTTTATAAAATGCCGGTATAAAACTGTGCTTATTAAGGACTGTTTTCACACAGATGAAGTGCACAATTGCAGGGACTGTTCAAGAAGGAAGAAGTGAATTAATAAGTAGCTTACAAACGTGTGATACTCTGCAACTATGAAAATATTTATGCATGATATTAGCTGAATATTTTTGTTTGCAAAAGCCTGGCTTCAGACACACCAGTTTAAACTAAAAAATATTTGTTTCACTACTGCCTTTACAAAAGAATTATTTCTAAGCTGTGAAGTACTTTCTCATGACAGTCTCTTCTGATCTTTTGACAGACACATGAAGAAATTTCTGAATGTGGCTTTCATTAAAATAATGGTACAAGGTCAATTTACACAACTGAATAAAGAATACATTGTGATATTTCTCTATGAAGAATACTCACACTAAGAGATCTCTATTTGTGAGTATCTAAATTAATTGGATCTTTAGAGCATTTAAATTTAGAGCACTCATTATGTGTTAAGGATTTGATCCTCAAATACTTCGTTGTGTATTTCTCATATCACATTTATTGAGGAAAATTTTTTCCATTCGAGTTTTTCAATGTAATGGATGTCATTAAACTTAAAAAAGCATGAAAATAATTGAATTCTATTTGTGTATGTGTGTTATCATGATATGAAACTCTTCTCTTTTCAGTAGAAGAGAGCTGTGAAAACTTCCCCACAAAGTTCCTGAATACTTTATAGTTTATTCTCAGTTCATTAAAGAAATCTTGTACAGTGACTGATATTTCCAGCTTACCTGAAAGCTAATTACAAGACCAATTACAGCCTCTTCTCTTAATGGTAATTTACATCTTAAAAGGAGCTTCATAGGCTCAGAGCAATATTTTATCCTTTAGTAAGGGAAGGTGACAACCTTCATCATCAAGGGTGAAAACAGCTGATTGAAAGAGAACATTTTAATTCTCCAAAGTCCTAAACAGCAGCCATTCTTGTTCTGATCTTCGCTCAAAACAGATGTCAAATACGTCTCAAATCAAACTCAAAACCCAAGATACTACATTTAGTAGATCACCTACAAACCAGAACCAAAACCAAAACCAAAAAAGCACTAATGTACACTTGTCAGCTCTGGCACACTTTCACTTAAAGTCAGGCAAAAAAGAGCTTCAGTCAAGTACCTGATAGAATTTCCTAATTTGAAGGTCCCACAGTTGAAAGATCTGACATGTACAATAGTTTCACATTAAGATGGGCATGCAGAATGCCTCTAATACTGCAGACAACAGTATCTGTTCATTTCAGCTAAGATACACAATTTATACAAATCTGATCTCTGGTTACAAATGTTCTCCATGCTCTCTCTCCTCCAACAGGGGCAACAACATACCTTCTCAAACCTCATAATGCACTGCTGTGTCTTGATAAACTTGCAACAGCCTCATTAAAAAACGCTCAGAACAACACCAGACATAAATAGATAACCCTAGGTATGGCCGGAACAATCACTCAGTGTACTGACCACCAGGTACCACCTGCTCCTATGACCTAATGAAGCCTGTTGGAAACAGAGGCATATTATATGTTTAACTGTATTGCCCGTTCCAAGGCTGACCTCCATTAAAGGATTTTCAAGCCTGCCTTCCATGCCATACACATTGCAGTGCCGTGTTTCGGAGACAATGGGCACCCGCAGTGTTTCCTACATCAACAGGATCTGCACATATAAATTATCAAAAATGTACCAAACAGAACTGAAACAAAGTATTTTCACAAAAATACTCTGAAGTGTTAACTTGACAGATATGGTGCTAATTTGTCAAATGGAGCGTCCTTTGATTCCTATGTGATTTTCTGCTGTTCATTAGAGATGTGAAATGTGTATTAAACTTAACTGGTAGAGGGGAATTTTTGAGTCTGCACATGCAATTACTGTATCCTTGATCAACTGTCACACAATCAGTTTTGTTGTTGCCTGACTCAAAATCTGTTAGAATAATTAGGAAAAAAAACACTAATTCTCAAGAGACTTCAGATTAGGCTAAGTGACACTCTAAGTTTATTTCTTGATTTGGACCAGGTTTTCATCAGAATTGCTCTCTGGGCTCTTAGTCTAACTCATTCATTTGTTCAGCAGAAGATTTGCAGTCTGTGTGAGCAATCCCTGATGCGTCAATACACCTAAACAAAGACAAGTTGGACTCCACACAAAGCCAAAAGATTGCCAGCAAGACAGTGAAATGCACATGTACCACTCCAGTGAAGGCAAAATGATAACAGGGATAGAAACAAATAAATAACAGATAAATAAAAAATAATTAAGTTAGTCTGTAGAATAAGCATTACTTCTCATGACAAGAAACTGTAAGGGAGCTTAACTGTTCACAAGTGCAAATTTTTTATCACAAAACTTTCCACTGATGCCAGTAAGATAATGAAACTCCCATGAACTGTGTTTATTACCATCATGTATTATGGGATGCATCTGCACAATAAACAGGTATTAGGTATTATTTACTACCTATTTAATAGGTATTATTTACTACCATTCTTTTCTGTTACCTGATACTGCTTGTTCCATTTTTTCAAGTTTTCAGGCACAGGGAAAAGAAGATTCTTGATTCTTCAGCAAGACATGTGGGCTCTCAGCTGTGGTAACTTCACAGAAAGCTAATGAAGACTGAAAATGTTTCACTCCAAATCTATCAGTAGCATGTTATTTTCCCACCACTTCAGAACCATCTAGGGATTGACAGTGCTTTTTCCCTGTAGCCCTGAAGAGGTTCTGCTGTGAAAGCAATAGCTTAACCTTAACCTTGGAGTTTGCATGCCTTTCCATGGGTGTTCTATCAAAGCATGAACTAGCAATACATTTTAAAAGTGATTAGAAACCTCAGCTGATACAGCCACATATACACACAAAAGATTTTCTATTTGCTTTAACAAATATCAACAACTTTCACGTTTCTGCATGAGTGACAGCATCTGTATCAGGGAGAAGTTATTATTATTCGACAGGCAGTATGTTTATTTACAGAAGGGATACACTAAGCAGACCAGCACTAAAGAAGTGTTCCAGTGGATATATTCTTCCACTGACCACCATCTTTCAAGAAATACCAGGCTATGGTGGAATGCCAACAAAAGCTGGGCATTAAAGACCTCTGACTGGCAGTCTCACAGAATTTTGATTTTAATCCTTTTGCTCTTTGTAATACAAGAAAGTGCCAGTAGAAGTTCAGGATAGTTAGAAAGCATGTCTATCCCCAACAGTATTCGAGATAGGCAGAGAGGTCCATTTTTTAATAGAAGTAGAAAAAGTGCAGGTTTACCATATCAACCGCCACACAGAACTTTCTTAAATTCCATTTTATTTATGGATCAAATTCCACTAGAGAAATGTGGAATGGAACAGTAAGTTCTAAGGAATACAATTTTAATTATGTTACATGCTGCCTCTGCTTTAATTATGTAAAATAGTATTAAATAGCAAACTGTTTATGCATGAAGTAGACAATTTAATATATCAAAAAATATCATGATAATTGGATAATGCTGTCTTTTTAGCTCTTCCCTCCTTCACTTTTTCAAACTCTCAACTGGAGTAACAGTCAGAGAAATACCTGTTCTAGGCTGGGATAATGATGAATTACATTTTTCCTATTGATCTTTCAAACACAAAGCACTTGTTCCGAAGAACTGAATCAACAACCCCACAGGCCTGGAGAGAGAGCAATGCATATTTCATTAACTCTCAAGTGTAAGGTTTTTAATAGCATTATAGGCATGACAAAAATGGAACAAAAAGTGAAGACACATTTTAGGTTTGTCACTGTCCTCAACTCCAACTCTGTTACTGTTGTCCATTAGGATTCTTTTTTCTAGAAAGAGGAAGGATGTGAAGCAAACTTGCTCACAATTTTTATCCTCTTTTATTGAAATGATAATGTAAGCTATGAATTAATATTTGAACCCAACTGTTTTCAACTGACTTTCAATGTATTCTTAACACTAACTCACATTTATTCAAATTCCTTGCAGATCACATTTTCATTCCTAGAGTTATATGGAATAACTAATATAGTGCCTTCACTGAAAACCTATTTGTTGAAAATATTAAAACATTTCCAGTATCTCACAAGACTACTCAGCACCCCTACAGTTAGCCTTGTCTAAATACTGGAGTTACCACCCTTCTGGGGACTTTGGTCCGCCAGATGCAGAGCTCTGTGCAAGTTCTTGGGAAGCCCCGGACAAAGCCGTGCAGGTACCCGGTTTCGACGGCGAGGCTGACACCGCGCCCGGCGGGATGCGGCGCCCGGCGGGATGATGTGCCCGGCGGGATGTGCCCGGCGGGATGCGGCGCCCGGCGGGATGATGTGCCCGGCGGGATGTGCCGCCCGGGCCGGGCGCTCCGCGCGGAGCTGTCTGCGGTGCTGAACAGGCGGCCGCAACACCGCCCCAGCCTCACCCGGGGTGCTCCAGCTCCCCACCGCACATCCACCACCGTCTGACCCCGGGGAAAGACGAAAACAAAACTCAGTTGTCTTACGCTGCTGTATCACTTCTCTGCTTGGGAAGAATCTTGGCAAACTCTTATAAACTTCCCTTCCAACTCCCTTAAGAAAAGTAGCAAGTCTAGGGCAGGAGAACCCTAGAGACTGGTTTAACTGGCTGACTGTTTTCAAAATAAAACATACAAGCAATGTCATTTCAGTAGGAAAACTAAAGCCACCTGCTATGCTGCTAGGCACTGTCCCATGGACATCCTTGCAGCATGGCTGTTTGATCTTCCTACTAATAAACCAAGGTCAAAGACTACTGAAAAGAACAAAAAAGCTGATTTCCACTTGCCAGCATTTTAGGTCACCGGCAGTTTCTCTGTATTCATCCTACAATCAGTAATAATTACTAAACTGTCAGGTCCTTATTTCCCAGCATTTTTTTGCCTCATGCTTTGTAGAAAAGTCTACTTACGCTTCAGTTGATTTTCTCCCACCAGAGTATGAAAGACACCACAGCCACAAGCTGAATTCAGCCACCTTTTTCTGTTCTACGGAACAAATTCTCCCCTCTCAATTGATTCCTGCTTATTTACACTATAACATATATTTAAGTATGTTTCAGATAATAGTCAGAAAGGAATGTTTCAATGGGAACAGGACTGACATACAGCTGGTGCAAAAAGTCTTCCAGGACACAATCAGTTTTCTGTGGGCTCTGTTCAACAGACCTTATTCATTCTTTTGCACAGACCAGAATATTTGCTTGAATTAAAGACAGATGAGCCTTCAGAAAACAGTCTGCTTTAAAGGTTATTTAAAAAACATGACATTATCAGGGTTACACAGTATTTTCTTTTGCCTGGAGAACACTATGCACATCACGAAGCCAAGGGATTTTAAAGGTCCTTCTTTTTTTCAGGTGTCTAGTGCAACATAAATTTTACGATCATAGAACTGACATAGCCTTTGCCCTGCACTCTCATCATATTAGTTTTTAAAAGCAAGTGTGTGCAGAAAAACATACTATGCTTAAATTCAAAAGTGAGTAGATATCTAATAGCTATGGAGGGTACTATGCCATTTCCTTCTAACAAACTCCTTGAAATAGAGAACTTGTTTTCATTTTTGATGTGAATGAAAGAACCTTGAAGCTGCATCTCCTCCAGGCATTGTCATGACTACTGCAGTTTCTGGTGTCTCTCATTCTAAAACACGGTGTAAAAAGCAATGTAACATTGCTTTTTACAGGCAGGTATACTTATGTTCTGTACTGTCAGGCAGCCCTGAAAACTACATTAACCATGATTAAGTCATATGATAGCATAACTCCTTCCATGTAGTTGCAAATGGAAGTTCTTTAAAACAGTTAAAAAAACAACCAAAATGGAATGACAATTACTTAATTTTTTTTCTCATCTATAAGGGATCTGATTTCTAAGACAATGAAAATCTCTAACTCTTCATCTGAAAAAACCCAACAAACAACTGAATCTTGGAGTAACTATTTAGTATAAGCTGGGGGACCTGCACAGACCTCCAATTATTTCATGATCTTCCATGAAATTTTCCATTTAAAGCTTCTGGAAAACGAAGAGAATATTTTAAACATTTAGAGAGGGCTTGTTTTCAGCTTTGCTCTTCATGCCTGAAGCAACATTTGTGGGAAGATACACCAGAGAAGGCTCCCACGCTGCAGGAGTGCTACTTATTTATTTTTATACTGATAAAGAAACCTGTTCATCAGTACTGCCATAGTTTATAAATTTGCTCTCTCTCCAGAATACTTGTTTACTCAATACAGTATCATCAAGCAGCTTTCAATATCTTTGACATTAATGCAGAGAAACTGGGTTCTGAGCCAGGAAAAGAAGTTTTGCATGTGCAAAGACTGTACAACAGGATTTAATTTGGCAAGAAGTCTTCAGCAACATAATACTTCTCTAACACCACCCTAAGTAGGAGACTATGTACCATTTCATGTTGAAACTACAGCATTCATTTGCACAGAAGCAGGGTACTATACAGTTCTTAATTTTTTTTTTTTTTTATTTAACTGACTGGTACCAGTGGAAAAGTCTTCAGTGCCCTTGAAATCTAACATTTCAATCTTCAGCTCAAGGAGTCTCTAATCTGCAAAAGCAAAAGCACTATATCTATGAGTAAGGTATTTTTCCCTTCAAAACTTCAGTTGAGGTGAAATGCCACATTTTAATTCCTTAGTCAAAAGAATTACAACTGAAATTAGGACTAAGTAACTTGGACAGAACCTGTGACAGTATCTGTGATATTTATTCTATAGCTTTGACTATTATGTTCATCATACCTTTAGCCCTATCCTTCCTGACATTTTTCTCTGGTCACATTCCTAGATGCAGTGCAGCATTAAATAAAACAAGTCAAGCATGAATCTTCCCCCTTCTCCTAAACACTCTTCTAGAGTATACTCCTATCTGAGACAGTGCGGTGAAGATTACATACCTTGCACAGTGAAGACCATTAACCTTGCCGTCAAGAGAAAACGCATAGCATGAAATTTAGTCATTGGGAAATAAAAGACTATTGCTGTACATCTGCCACAGGAGAGGACAGGCACACCACCTATGGATGTTATAACCTCAGGGCTAAGCAATCCTATAGCATATCTGCAGGCGACAGTCCCTAGCAGGCAGAATTACCTAGCAGGCAGAGCTTCCTGGATCTTCTCTGCCTGATGCATGGTGCCTGTCTCCAGGGCTCAGGTCCATTCACCAACTTCGGCAGGCTTGCAGAGACCACGTTTGCTTTCTGAAGCAGCAGGACGTGCCCAGTACTTACCACCACTACTCCTCTGGACAAACGGCCTCGCACCCCCACCTAAGCCAGCAATGCTCCCTGACCCATTGAAGGAAACGTTACCTGGATTTCTCTTGCATGGTACACGATGATGAGCCCGAGCAGGATAATCGTGGAGAGGCTAATAAGGCATTTCAGAGCGAGGGAATACAGAGATTCCTGCAAGAAAAAGACAGCACCGTTCCTCAGAGACCCGGGCGCGGGGGCCGCTCCGCCCCACCGCCACCGCGGCCCGAGGAGGCGGCCGGCGGCACCGCG
>VZRQ01004170.1:42461-68117 GCA_013397975.1 Machaerirhynchus nigripectus | reverse complement strand
GAAAATTTTACTAATATTGAAAATTTATCAGTGTTCATGCTGGTCTAAATAAAACTAGTTTTTTTCTGTCTCACAGAAGCCTATCCTCTGGAGAAGAAAGCCCCTTATAGTAGGAATCTATTTTCCCCTTTGTGATCACTCTGCAGAATGATCAAGGCACATAGATAAGACATCTTCCTGTACTGTCTCAGGAAACAGCAGTGCAAGTGACAGTGTTGAGACCAACAATTCATCAAAGTCTTACACACGACTTGGCATTGAAAATTCTTTTCAAGAATGGATTCCAGTATTCAGCAAGCCATGTTCTCTGAAGGGCGAAGAGGCAACATCTACCTGCACCTCCATGTACCTTGTTTCTAGGCATTTGATCCCCACTTGTTAGGGGATGTGGAATCCAACCCAGTGTGTGGAGCTTCAGCTAGTCAGAATATGAGCAGAGGACAGGGACATGACCACAAACCCAAGACTTAACCAATGGTTCTATTCACAGCTCTCTCCAGATGAGGTAGGAGCATAACATTTTCCTTTAAATACCATCAGCCATTGTGTTCACCTCTTAAATGTAAGCTATATGTATCTGGGTGTTCTTTGCTTAAACACAGTAGGGAAGAAAAAGTGATTTTCTTTTCTGCCAGGCTGGATGAACTCCATCTCAGAGAGCGGGTCCTAAAAATCAAGCTGTATTGTAGCTGAGGGAAGAAACAAACATTCTCCCCCCCTTACAATTTTCTAGTCATGAAATTTGAGATGATTCATTGGGTCACTCAGCAGGAAAGTACACAAGACACATGCGTCTAGACAAAAACACTTTCATCAGAATAGGAACAGGAACAGCCCCTAGGAGGTGCACAGAGGCCCTTTAACAGGCACCTCTCCAAGAACAGTGTGCATATACTCACCAAACCCCAGCAACTTCTAGTGCTGTCCCCTTTGGAGGAGCCACAGGAGCCAGCTGGCTATTTCCAGACTGTCTCGTGACTAGGCTTCTATGTCTGCTTCAGTGCAGTAACAACATTTGAATGCTCAGGGAAGCACACAATATTTTGACCCCCAGATCCTAAAGCTACTTTCAGAATTGCCCTGAAATTTTGAGGCTTGTATAGTATTTGCTAGAAATTTCTGACAATCTCTGAGAGTATTTTCTGGCATTTGAGGATTGCTTATAACTTAAAACATGCCAACCGGTAGTCACTGTTAGTCTTGCATGTTAAATTCAGCATTTCGTCTCTCCTGTTAGATATGACGGAACAGGAGGATTCACTACAAGCTAATGCCATCATATTCCTTTGTCATTCAGCTAATACACATATGTCAGTTTGGATGAGTTTTTTCCCTGCTGCCCTTCCCATGCACATGCTACATAACTGACAGGACAATCGTTCCAAGAGGCGAAGCTGCTATATGGCTGCTAGTTTAAAATGATATTAAGTCTCTGTATGTACTCTTCACTTAGTCTGAAGAGCCACTTCAAGCTTTGGCAATTTCTTTCTCAACTTCACTGGGCTTTTTATGAATTGTGCTTTATGAGCATGTTTTGCATAACAGAAAAAGGAAAAAATACTTTATATTTGACTCAAATATCCACAATTTTATTTACAATGTGAAATGTGGCATTCATGAAACAAAACCCCACATTATAAAAAGTTTGGCTATGTTTATTCACAAAAATAAATCAATAAAGCCCGTCTCTGCTTTCTCAAACAATCAGCTGTTAATCAGTGCTTTAATTTCAGGCCCTTTTCATGTTCCCTTCTGTGCCTGAGGGGATTAGAACAGAAGATTTTGCATATCTCCTTATGAGGCTGTTAAATTTAATGTTGAACAAGAAAAATCACAGAATGCATTCTTGCCTTTGAGGTCTGGCAGCTAAGACTTGCAGGTGAACACTGTCCTTTCTGCTCCTGCACTGATGGATAGCAGAATCTGTCCAATGCAGAAAAATACCAAAAAGGTGGCACAAGAATGTCTCTACTCAAACCACTTTATGTTGTCCTGTGGGGCTGGATCTCCCAAACAAATGGAGAAGGAGATTGAAAGTTTGCAAGGTACTGGGTGGCTTAGTCTAGCAGGATTACTGAATAAGGAAGAAAATAATGTCACCTACTATGAAATGATGTGTTCATCTATTTTCCTATTATTTGCAACCACAAAACCTCTTTCAGTTTCTGGTTTCATCAGGGATAAAAAAAGAATTCCTAAACCTATTTTCATGTGAACCTAAATTACCTAATTACTCTAATTACCTAATTACCTAATTATTTTATTAGAAAATAAACTATTCAATTTTACTCCTTCTAGTCTTGTTCAACTGTTTTGACTGTAATGCTTTCATTTCTACAGGCAAGTATTTGCACAGATCAAATGTATATGCCGGCTAATGTTTGCTCATGTATTTCTACAAAAGTATCTCTTTGCATATGTAAACATATATTTTGTAGACATAGTCCAAAGGCTTACCTTTGAAAACTGTCCTATAAAACAGTGGCAGATTCTAGGCAGGGATGATGAATCTACAGCAAATGAAATACAGGAGGCATAATAAAAAGACATACCATTATAGGTGTAATTTTCTAATGAAATGTAGTGATTTACACTTGCAGAAGGGTGGCTGCTTTATGGTAGGCACAAGCTCTGCCAATGTGTCTGTATCTAGGTGGGTACTTATGTAATAACAAGGCTGCAAGCAGGCTGGGAAGTTGGGTGTACAGCACTGGAAGTGATTGCACAGTCCCGCACTGGAGGGAAGAGTGTAATTTCTGTTTATTATGATGCAAAGTGTGAACTTGCATGAAAATGCCCCCTAGTATGCTCATAAACAATTTCTTTGTAAGCAGGTAAAAGCCATTCAAGTGGATCAGTATTGCTTACTGGTCTCTGATCTGTAGTATGAAAGTGGCTCATGGCAGCAGAGCTAGAAATGAAAACAAGACAGCAGTCACTGTAAAGGAATACTGGAACTATAGAGAGGAACGGTGTGAGGTGGCAAAAATGGTAATGAGGGATAAAAAAAGCTGCAATTCCGACATAGATGTGACAGA
The DNA here is from genome assembly GCA_013397975.1 of Machaerirhynchus nigripectus. Classification (NCBI taxonomy): domain Eukaryota; kingdom Metazoa; phylum Chordata; class Aves; order Passeriformes; family Dicruridae; genus Machaerirhynchus; species Machaerirhynchus nigripectus. The sequence goes on along the minus strand of VZRQ01004170.1, from coordinate 65,079 downwards.
AGATGTTTAAAAAAATATCTGAGACACAGGGCTTGAAAAGTTAAAAGAAAGAGAGGTGATGTTTTGGCCAGAAATACAACATGTATACAAAAAAAATGTCTCAATATGAGTGTCACCATCACTGAATTTCTTAAAATGGAAGAATGTCAGTAATTAAATGCCAGTGATAAATTCTGGAAAAAGGTTTTATCTGTATAGAATACAAATACCATTTTAGCCTACTGCTGAGCAGTGAAAACTGGCTTACAGGTGTAAAGTACTTGCTCTTTTAAGAACAGTCCTACTAGTGGAAAGATCTTGTCATTTTTGCAAGCTTGATCTAGGTCCTCAGTAGACGCTGGAGATGGCTGACATGTCATTCGTCTCAGCTACAGAAAGCAGACAAGGTCTGTGAGCACCAGAACTGGCCCTCTTTGTCATCTGTGAGGAGAAGGCAGTGCCCAGACCCCAAGTTTAGGAGAGTATCCTGTCCCTGATGGGAGCTTATCAATGATTTGGTATATTGATAGTGCTCAGGACTTGGCAGTAGATAAAGGGACAATCCATTGCCCTTGCTAGGGCATGTGTTCACCCTGACTTCAAATGTTGTGGGTGACAGAAGCCTGGTGACTGGTGTGGCTGGATCAGTCCATGTGGAGCAAGGAAGCAGCTCTGCTGCTGGTAGGAACCCCTTTCTAGTTCATCTCCAGTACACAGCAGGCTGACAGGGTGTGCAGACCTGTCTGGCATCAGCTGTGCCCTGTAGTAGTTTTGGCAGTGATGGCTAGGAGGTAATAGGTTGGATCCCTCTTCCAAGGTCTCATATTAGAAACGCTAGTTATAAATCTAAATTGGTACCCCATTTACCTTCTAATCTTTCTGAGTTTAGAGATCAGACTTACCAAGATAGTAATTTGTAAAGGTTCACATTTTAGAAAAAAAAAAAAAGGATCCCGTTATAAATTTTGAATAATCCTCTTTCTAATATTTAATTTACTTGCTGCTAACTTTTCCGGTAAGAGAAAGAAGACACAGGTCTTATTCCTTTTGTTCTTATTGTGTTTTATTTTTAGGCCCTTTTATTTAAAAAAACCCTATTCTTGTAACATTGTGTTTTACAAGAGAAGGTGAGGTCACTCAAAAAAGTTAAGAAGTGAGAAGTTCATGAAGCTTTTTCTTTCATAAGTGTTTTCTATGCCTGGCTAATGGAAATTATCAATTTCTTAGCCACCTTGAGAACTGAAACACCCTTCTTGAAAAGGAATGTCTAGTACAGCATTTCAGAGCAGAAGACTACTGCAGTGTCTTCAAAGATATTAAGCTATTCTTGTTATTCTTATCCTATTACTTTTATATGCATCTTTATCTGTGACAGCATACTGAAGCTGTTCACTGAGTTACCTGCAGTGATGTGCAATATTCCTACCCAAGGTGATTTTGTAAAAGAACATTAAAAATTCTTCATTTATTGCCACATTAAAGCAATAGTTTCCTAAGGTTCCTTTTTAATGTAATTTATTGAAACCAAGCTTATCTCCAAATTCCAAGCAAAGAACACAGAATTAGTAATGATGAGCATACTCTTAACATCCTATATCCTGTTAAGGCGTGAGCAAAGATTAACCCAATTCACTTTTCAGGAAGCTTATGGGTGTTCAAGTTTTTCTAAAAGAACTTGGCATAGAGCACTGCAGTAAAGGGGACAGATTTGATTCTGTTACACCTTTGAAGAATATGACTCAGGTACTCTGCAAGTTATGTCAAACTCTTGGAGGTGGTGTGACAGATCTTTTGGAACTTCTTGACTGATATATTTTGCCAAACTGATAATCATATCAGGTGCTTAGGAATTCTAAAACCTGTGCCAATTACTATTGTGCTAACAGATTTGGTACTCTTTCTTATTTATAGTACAGGACTTTATTTTTCAATACAAGGCAGAAGAAAAGTATTTCAGGCCTAAAGAAAATAGTATCACAGTGCCAGTTCAAGTTCAGGAGATTCCCCTGGGTGTAAAGACTTTTTCTAAAATAATTTCAGTAACATACATTAAAAGTAGATTACTGGAGTTATGCCAGTTTTGGAAGAAAGAAGATATATGAAAACAGGCATTGAATAATGAAATCAGATGCCCTGGGAAACTGATAAGTACTTCCTCAGTAACATTATTACGGTGGACACAAATAAGACATGCTAGATGAGAAAAACTTTGAAGGAGGGATTTGAAGAACTGTGCACAATATTACTGAGTTTGTCTTGCTGCACTGCTGTTGTATTTCTGTGTAAAGAAATTGCATAAATATATTTATTGTGTGAACATGTTCATGAATGAAACAGGCAAGGAGATTTAAAGCATAAGACTGTGTCTAATTCTTACAGAAAGCAAATCCTTTGTTTAGGTTTGTATAGTTGCCTGACACAATATAGCTTTCTAGGAACCTCCAGGAATAGAATTACCTGATAACAATTTTGTATAATTCTAGAAGTTTCTTAAGCTAAAGTCATTCTGTTGAATCTATTTCACTGAAGAGAATCCTGCTCATTTTGACTAACTGAAAGAATATGAAGGAATGAGATCGCTGATGAATTTTAAGATGAAAAACAACAATAGGCAGTTTTGCACTCTAAATAAGCAGTTATTAATAATGCATAAACATGTATTAACTGTTTGCACTTTTTCCCCACAGCTCCTGCACCTAAGAATAATATTTTTTGCAACACCATTTCCAGTCAATCATGGATGTAAAGCTCCACATTTTACAATAATATAAGTAAAATTATTCCTGTTTGGCAAGGAGAATATCAGCATTTTTTATAACTTGGTAAAAAATTCTCTTGCATCATCTTAATTTTCTCTGAATCTCTGCATACCTGCAATATCTCAAGAGTGATGTTTTTAAGGGGTGATTTTTGGCCACTAAATTTCCCGTCTCCAGTTAGTTTTTTTCCAGTGAGCCAATGGAGCACTAATATATGACCAAACTGGGATAAAGATGTAATAATAATCCAGATACTTGAAAAATTATGAAGGATCCAGTGAAGCAAACAGGACAACTGGCAAAAGAAGGAACTATCAGAAGATAATCCAAATTAGGGTTAGTTTGCAATCTTATGTTTGTAACTGTATTTTCTTAATTTTGGAATTTAATTTGAAAAGGTGCTCACTTAAGGTAGACGAGTATTATGTATCCTAGAATACCTTTCTTATTTCAGGCTTTGCCTCTTCTGAATTGCTGCTCAGTATCTTGCATACTGTAAGTTTCTGCTTCCAGAAAATTTCCCAGTAGATGGATTTCTTAATAATGGTTTACACTGTTTCTCACCTGAGTATATCTTTACAATAATTTCGTAAAATTATGAACTTTATTATACTAGGACATAAATGATACGTACTTAAAATTGTTAACCAGTAAAGCTCTTCACTACTGAATACCCACCTTGCTCCAGAGAGCATCACTTGACCTCTGTGATCTGAATTAGCAATTCAAAAGCTGTGCACTAGTCATCAGTTGCTGTAAATGCAGTATTTTCTGATCTAGCCAGCAAGCAACTGCCATGTGAGGGATGATGACACTTCAAGGAAGTAAGAAACTACTGTACAGTACCCAAGGTAGATCCCTGGGGCACAGAATTCCATTTCCTGGGGCACAGAATTCATCACTGCTCCCTGCAAAAATAGAGAGGAGATTAAAAAAGGACAAACTGGAGGTAGGAGTGCCCGGGCAATGTTTCACCTGCTCAGCACATGCCCAAGTTGCAGAACAAATAGGGTCAAAATCTTCTTCTGCTTGATGAGTTTCAATGTGCATATCCTAGCTCTATCCTTTAGCCACTAAGCTAAAGGATTTTCTGAAATAAAATTCTTAATAGAATGAACTTTAAACACTCATTAGTACAGGGATTGGAATCCAGGTTTGCAAGTCCCAAATGACTTCCTCAGCCATTAGTCTGAAGAGCTTTGCAGTGGCTATTTAATTATTCTTTTTAACAGTAAAAGTAATTGAAAAAAACCTTACCCTATATTTTGGCAATTAGAGATCCTGCTCAGAGGGATTTAAAATTTTATCACACAGAAGAGACCCATAGCGTGGTCCCTCACATGCGAAGGGACACTTACATCTCTTAAGATTATTAAATAAGTGAATTTGTGGAAACAGGTAGCAATACCTCTGTTTTGAAAAGAGCAGTGAGGAAAGAAGATAAATTATATGGCAAGTTGCAAAAATGTCCAGTGGACTTGGCCATGGTGGTGAGACAGAGGTAGAAAAAATGCTGCAAAATCAGTTCTAGGCAGACACAGACATGAGCTGGGTGCTTAGCTGATCATTACGTGTACGATTTTAGTCCTGGGCATTCCCAAAAACAAATTACTTGAGAATTTTGCTCATAGAAGGAAAAGCATCTATATAATCAACTAACAGATGTGATGAAGACCTCAAAACCTCGAGTCCTGTTCTTACATCTTTTACCAATTATCCTATAAAGAAGAAAAAGAGGGACAGTTTGAATACCTATCCTGTATTGGATTTGCAGTAAAAGAGGATATGGTAAAAACAAACAAAGAAGGGAAATATCAGCCAGTATTTATAAATGCATTTCAAGATGAGGTAGCTGAATTGCTAACTGCAGAATATAGAACCTTTTGCTAAAGACTGTCAGCACCAGACAGCTGGAGAATGGCTAATACAGTGTGAAGGTTCCTGGGAAGATAAGTGACACTACAGACCAGTAAACCTGATGTTAGGACTTCAAAAATAACTAAGAACTATATTTAAAGATAGTAGTAATACATACTTGGATTGATAGGAGTCTGGGAAAGAATCGAATCTTTTTTTCTGCCCCTTCAGCAGATGTCCAATCTAAAAATTCAATGGATTTCCTAGATGAAGTCAACACAATGACATTAACAAAGGAGAACCATTTAATACACCTGGATTTTCAAAATCTGTAGAAGACCCTGAAATAAAGTGTCTTTTCAGTAAATAATCATTACCATTTTTTCCCAGTCATAAAATTTTTCTTAAATATAAAAATACACTTTGATGTGGCAAGAGCACAAGACTAAAATTTACTAAATCATTTAGTGAAGCAAAGTAGCAAGTCATTTCATCAAAGCATTTCAAACCCATTGATTTCAACAGTTGGGTTTTTTTCTTCCTCTGTATGTACACTTTCAGATTTTATCTGTAAGTACTAAGAGGATGCATAGCACCCCTGACAATCTTACTACTGTTCCATCAAGGCCCTACTGTAAATAAATAAAACAAAGGAAAAAGCTGAATATGGAAAAGATTTGCAGTAAAATACAGTGTATTTTAATTTTGCCTGTTTTGAGGGTGTGAGTCATGTGGCAGGAATACCCCTGCTAAGGTGGCTGGTTCACTAGTCAGTGGACAAAGAGAGAGACTCCTCCAGCAAACCATCCATGTAACTAAATACTGAAAAGCTTTTTTTGCTTGGATTTTAAAGGAAGATTTGTCACATGACTGAATTAGCTGGACAAAACAGCATTTTGATTTTAAAGTGAAACATATATAGGTTTTTATCAAAAGTGATAGTTTCATCAAGGGTGATACACATAAAAGTTTCTCCTTCTCTTTAGTACAGTGTATTTCTACTTCCTTTTCCTGCAACCCTGTGTGCCAATAATAGTAGGTTGAGTTTTATACCTAACTATATGCAATTGCAGCCTGATACAATTTAAAAAAACCCAAGGAATAGGGTCCTTGAATCACTTTTTAACTGACAGCTGGTCAATAATTTTCATGCAACATTTTTCTTCACCTTTCCGAAAGGAATCTTACGCTTAACATTTGTTTGTCATGGGGAGGAAAAAAAATTCAAATTTTAGGATTTAATTACTATTCCATGGCACTCTATCACTCTTCTTCATTGAACTGAATTTAGGAAGCAGTTTTAGCTGACAATATTGATTTCAGTTATATGAAGGGGAAAGATACTAGAAGGATTATTGAAAGAGAAAGAACAGTGTTGAGAAATGCTGATCTTACAAAAAGAGAAGCACCTCTGTAGAGAAGATATTCAGTTAATGAAAGAAGTCAAATCCTCTTTGTGTAATAATTTCTCCTTTGAATCCTCTGTCTTTCTTTCAACAAGAGTAGCATTAGCAATCTACATAAAAATAATTGTGCTTATCTCATAGCCTTAAAAATGTAAGAAAAGTAAAGGAGAACTGTAGAAACTGAACTTCAACATTTGCAGCTGGACTATATATAGCCAGTCTATAAATATGTAGGACATTGTTTTGTACTCGCTTTGTTTTATTGTACTTGCTCGCATGGCTAAGCCAAAGAGGAAAAAAAAACCATCTATTTTGATTTAGTTAGAGCTTTTGCAGCATGCAGTACTGTGAAAAAGGTGTCTTTCTACTTCAAAATTGCTTCCCACAATATTTGTACTTTGCAGATGAGTTACAAAGGATTTTATTTAACTTCAGGGAAAGTGATTGAAAAATACTGAGCCAACAAAGAACTGAATAATAATTCTGGCTCTCATCTTCATAAATTAAATTGGGATCTGGATAACACAGTATGGTGGGGGTGTGTATCCCATCATATGTATATGCATACCTTATGTTTATTTGCTTAATTCATCAGTATGCTTTCTCGTAAGTGCTTTGCTAAAGAACCTAATTTTTCTATATCTCCTGAAGGAATGAATTAATTTTTCTTCAGAAATGAGTTTGAAATTTGGCTTTATTAATTCTTGACAGATACACTTGACACTTTAAACAGAATCTTGGTCTTCAGAAGTTACTGAAAATCCAGTCTTAAGGATCACACCTTGAAAATATGTGAAATCACCAAAAGCAGTGGTTCTAAAGTTAATGCAGGCCCTTGAAAGCCTTGGAGTTTTACCTGCTCTATGTAACTGCTGCTGATGCAAGGAGAAATACCAATCCCTCCATAAAATCCCTATCAGAATTGTGTTTAAGCCTACTTTTTAGTTCTCTGTTTTCTGAAGTATGTAAGACAAATTCCTCACCTGAAAATCAAATACTCAGTAGAATCAAATGCCTATAAGGGTGAGTTAAAAGGACATTAATTTCAACAGATGCTGAATCAAACCTCCATGTAGAGTAGTATCAGCTGCTCTACTCTCTCTGTCACATTTAGCATGTGACATCATGAAGCCACTCTGGTACCACAGTTCTGAGCATTGCAAAAAACATTGCTTTGAGGTAGGGGCATTAGCCTTAAGCACTTAGGCTTCCTGTGCAGATACTATTACCAGAACCACAAGAGCTAGCTAATAGGTAAACACAAGTGTAAAAAATATACAATGTATGTGTCCTGTTCCGCAGGTTGCCAAGCAGGGGCAAACATCTCTCTCCAGTTCAGAACCTGAGACCTCTCCTGAACACATCAGTATAGAAGACAGCCAGCAACAGAAACAGCATCTTCCCTCCTGCATCATAGTCTTGGAATTAGAAATTCATCTCCTACCTTTTGGAAAGCCTCCCAGGAAAATATTTTAATGTTTGTATCTCTCTCCTGCCAAAGCATTGAATGAAGTCTTCGAGAAAGAAGAAGGTAAGGAGCATGACTATACAGCCTATTCAGTATTCAGTGGGGATTCCTACTGTCCAAGACTCTGATATTTGTCCTATAGCAGCCCAGAGCACCACCTCTGTTTCCTCTTCCAGCTGTGCTTGGAAGACAGCAATGCCCGTGGTTATTACATTTCATGAAAACTGCAGTCCTCTAGATTTTGCACAGTGTGTGCTGTACGAAGGCCTACCAGACCACTGCCTCAGAGAGGCTGATGTCGTAACACCTGATTTCTCTGTCAAAGTGAGATTATGTGTTAACTGTACAGTGAAGATGTGACAGTGTTTTCTGGTGCAGGAACCCTTTAAGAAGCTGAAGTAATTGTGGTTTAGGTCCTGTAGGTTAGAATTGAACAGACCCCAGAAGGCCTCCCAGATGAAAGTGAATGTTTGTGAATACTTATCATATTTTCATTATGGCTTTCAGGTGGACAAGGAGAAGAGGGGATATGAAAATATCCCTCATCTTGTGTGCCTACGTATCCTGTGTACCAACACAGCAGCAAAGCACAGCTGCAATCTTGAGCTCCCCTGTGTTACCATTATTTGGCATGCCTACGTTGTTCTAGTGATTCAGAGTCTGCCTACATTTCCCTTGTGACTGGTCCCTAATAAGAAAGAAAACACAAAATATCCATGGTTCATTTGAAGTCTCTTGTCTGTAATTCATTAACAAAAGCTTTGGGGTTTTTAAAAATGTGTTTATTGGGCTCAGGTGAGATGGCTAACAGCAAAAATGATTCTGTATTTTTTCATGTAATATTCCCTGCGTGTGAATTTTAATTATTTATATGTATTTGACTATATTCAGCCTTTTTTTTTTTTTTTCTCACTAGTGTTTTGTATCTGTTAATGTGATAGAAATTGAATAAGTGAAACTGTTGAGAGCACATTACTTTGACCGAGGAAGAAAAAATTTTTTGTCCAGTCAGTTCAGGAATGTCCCATAGTCTTGTTTCTTGTGCTTATGGTCTCAAGATGAGTGGCAGGAAAAAAAAGCTCCAGGATGTCTAACTCCATTAGTGCTAAAATGCCCAGAGTCTCACCACTCTCCAAGGCTTCTGTCTCAGTCAAGCATTGTCTTCCAGTCATGATAATTAAGCCACGATTTATAAAGAAAACAAAAGTCACTGGACCCACAATCAGTTGAGAATTTGTGGAGGGAAGGGGAGTGTTGGCATTGGGTTTTTTTTCTTTTAATAGACAATTACAGCAAATGCCTTTAAAATTTTTGGTAAACAAATAATACCAGCTTAGATACATATATTAGAAATTATTGAAATTGACTATACGTATACACAATATTATCAGCTCTAGAAATTACTTTTTTCGTTTTGGTAAAATAATTGAACCTTATTATCAACCCCAAATTGATAAAGTATATTCCTGCTTTCTTTTCTGTAGAGGTTTGGTGTCTCCTGATGTTTAGTTACAGGTGTGCCACTACTACAGGCGTATATGAATAACTATAAATATGTGAAAGCCAAAGAGAAGGTTTGCTTAATGAAACTTTATGAACAGAGAGAAGTATGTAAAAAGTTGGAGCATGATCTGAATATTTTATTTGTGTGGTGCTTTGGAAGAAACAAGTTGCAGTACTGGTTTTAATAGAGCTGCATAACAAAGGCTAGAAATGCAGACACAGTGCATGGATTGTTACTGCAGAGACTTGCACATCGTTAAAGTAATTCAGCTAGAGGAGTTTGGTAGGCTTTGGGACAGACACTGATGAGGTGAAATTATGCTTCTTTATCCTGTGATATCTCAGAAGTCCTCTTTGTGAAAGTCTCTCAGGGAAACTCTCACCTCAGCACACAGCCAGGAGACAAGATGTGTGCTGGGTGTGCCCTAACCACGGACCCTCACCTGGTATTTCACACAGAAATACCACTTTCTTCTCAGCCATGTTGCCCTTCCATTCACAAAAATTGAAGTGTTTTTACATCGTCTGCAAGGATGTTGTAATTTCCATTTTTCCTTTAGCTGCGTTAGCACAGCCAGACATTTTTCTGTGAGCCAGTCCTATCTCACCTTCCTGTAAGATTATTGTTTACAGTCCGTAAGCTGCTGGTGCACTGTTTCTGTCTCAAGACGTGGGTGGCTTGTCCCTAGCGCAACATACAGCCTTCACACAGGAGAAAGCAGAGCTTGGCTACACCAGTGTGTGAACAGTCCACTCCCTCTTCTTCATCTACAGTAAGATCACTAGAACAACAAAGTTGTTGGAGGTCAGGAGGACACTTTTCAGCCTGAAAAGATCCTGCGGGTTCTTTCATCACTATTAGTGCATATTTTTCTATGTTAGCAAGGACATTGTGGTACAAATCCTGCCTGCCATGCCTATGTGATTAATCACATTATGAGCTAAACCTTGCGATGGGCTGAACACTTGAAAGTATGATTTATTACATCTTGCTAAAATCAGTGTTTGTATTATTCATTGATTTAAATGATAGAGTTCAGTACCTTTCATGAATAAAGCTGGATTTGACCCTGGATATTTGCTCCTGAAAATAAAATCAAATGTAAGCAGATTAAACTAAGTATCATCCAAGCCCAAGAGAGATCAATAAAGGTATGAATTGTAATTGTGTTCTACCATTCTCCTAAACCATTGTGATGTAAGAAAAATGAAACATTTTTGCTCCTCAGTTAATTCTTCTAAAGTGAAAAGTAAACTAAAACAGTTTGGAATTCATTTGATAACATAGTGAATAGAATAAATATTTCTATAAACAGTTAATCAGAGGGCTCAGCCACCATCATTCCAACATAATCAGACTGTTTCTGATCAGAAGCAAAAAGTCAGAACTTCCTCACGTAGCAAGCTCCCTTCTGCAAGCAGATAGACTCATACAAAGCTTTCATAACATCCCTAAGGTGCCAGGGGCATCTTTTATAATTAAAGACTTCATTTTTTTAGCTATAGCATTCTGTTTTCTCAGATATCTGTTGCTTCTGCATTTATATTACATGGGTCTCAGATTTCATTATTTATTACTGTGCAATCATTAGCCTTCTATTTAGGCATACAAAGCATTACATGCAAGTACACGTGAAGAAAGCTAAGAGTATCTTCATATTACCTGTGGATAAATAAATGAGCTAAGTATTTACTCTGGAATGGAACTATAAGCATAACCAACAGCCCTATTATGTGACTGCATGGTAGCCATCCTAGGATGAGGATTCCAAATCATTATACGTGCACTGCCCTTTAATTATATTTTGAGAAATTTTTCAAGTATGTGCACTTTAAAAAGTGTAGTAGGTAATACGTCTGTTTCTTTTTCTTACCAAAAAGAAAAAATAGAAACCCAAAAACCAAAGAAGCCCCCCAAAACACAGCTATTATACATCAAAGTCAAGCTTCTCATAGTGCATCATACTGGAGACCCTCATACAGACAGGACAACCCACTGCATGCTTGTCACTGTAAGATCCTGGAGGAATAGTCACATGTCCCACCATATGACTACGGAAGTGAATAGGAGTTTGCATTTAATATTGATCCAGACTGAATATTTATGTCTACAAACACACACCCGCACACACCCCTTACTCTCCCTTTTTATCCTTTTTAACAAGATAATTGCAGCTGGCACTAGGCTTGAGAGGGATTAACACCTGAAGCTCGTTCTGAGCTTCTCCTGAGACTTGCGTTATTTTCTAGAATGGATCTGATGTAGTCCTGGATTGATTTTGAATTCACAAAACAGTAAGCTAGAATCTACTGTGATGTAGTTAGTCTCAAACATTTATGCATCTTCTATGAAGTCACCTATTTTAATACAAGTTAAATGATAGAAAAAGGTTCTCATTTCACACAAGATTCCTAAAGATGGTTACTCAGTTTTAAGAATTTTGCAGTAGCTGACAAATGTTTTAGAAACCAAGTGAAGTCCAGGGACATTTTGTCTATAGTTACAGGTGTAGTTTTGTGCAGATAGAGCTGTCTTTCCGGAGGTGATAACTCACAGGAGATCCTAGCTTTCATGATGACTTGAGCTCAGTGAACAATGGGTGTGTTCAGGGCATTCTCTAATACTCTTCTTAGGGATGCAGTATATTAATTAAACTGAGCAAAAGACTGGGAAAAAAGTCTGTGTCTCTAGCTCAAGTCTGGAACACAGTGGAAATACTTCAGTGAGCAAGAGTTTCAGTTAGCTGGATGTAAGCATTTCATATTATATTATGATTTGATTAAGACCATAAGTGGGAATAGATTCAGGCCTGGATATAACCCTGAATATTTTTACTGGGACAAGGTGTTATGCTGCTCTCACAAATTACATTCCTTGTGGTCACAGGTCAAACTAGAAACATAGCAGCCTTCATCCGTCAATAGTATCAAGAAAAGCACCTCTCACTTTTGGGGTAAATTGTCTTATATCTTCCCAGAGGTCACACAAGCCTGTGTGCCTCCTGAGTAAATTGCTGTCTGCACAAGAGTGGTGAAAAGCCTAATACCTTTACTGAAAAATGAATAATAAGATCATGTTATCCCTTACAACATAAAATAAATGTTTTCTTTTAGTTACAAAAAAAATTTAAAACATTTCTATATTCGGGAAGAGCAAGCAAAAGAAGAAAAAAGAGGAGAAAAGGGCAGAAATATGCAACTTTTTATAAAAAATCAGTATAAGGTTATCCACAATGAGTACAGTACTTGTGTTAATAATCACGAAGACTCAAATGCTCACATCCGTAGCCCAAATATTTTCAGTACATATGTTCGCATGTACAGAAGAAGGGATGAGAGCTTACAAACTGTTTTAAAAATCAAATCTCCACCTATTTTAGTATTACAGGGAGCCTTTATCTTAAGACCAGTCATTGAGGTAGTTAGACAAATTTAACAGATCATTTGGACAATAAAGAAATATTGGAAACAACAGAAAAAAGCATCTTCTTAAGATAGTGCCAGAATACCCACTAAGTCAAAACAAAATGGCTTACTATGTCATTTGTTAGTTACAGCAGGAAATAACACATTCTACAATTCAAATTTACCGAGACATAGGAATTGCCTTTTTGCCACCATAAGAAAGAGACAAATTATGTTTCTTACCAGAAGAAGAAACCAAGGGTGACAAGTACAAGGTTTAGAGGATACTCAGCTTTCAGAAGTGGCATAGCCTGAACTACAGTTTCTTCCTTTGCCTGTCTTCTGTGCAGTCCAGTCTTTCTGTCTAAGCCTCCTGGGAGTATTAAGATAACCATCTTGTAGTTTCTATATGCACTTGTTTAATGTGTTTGTGCAGCGGAAGACATGGAAACAAGGTGTCAAACTTCACTACCTGTACTATGCAAGAGCTAGATTAAAACAAAAAATGCATCGTTATATAACTACTACTTGATGAAAAAATGAATTTTAGTAAAGAGAAAAGTTTAGGTTCTAAACTGTGTGCATTAAGTAGTATTAAGCTCTTACACTGCCGGGATAGTGACGACAACAAGGCTAGGTGGCTAAACACAATTTTTGGAGCTAGAAACAATTCTGACATAAACAAAAAGTAATCAGATTCAATTAAAATGGAAAACAAAACCTTTTTATCCCCTCTATACTCCTTACTCTGACAGTCACAAAGAAAAGCAGTTACTACATCTCTTTTCAATGCATCTTGAAGCATTTCTCTTTAAAGTGTGGTTCACAATTCTCCCTTTCCACCCACAGTTCCTTCTGAAATGGTGGTGCAGAGTTATGTCACAACACTGCTCTGAAAAGAGACAGGTGGACACAAGCTTGAGCCTGATGCTAGGATGCCAAAGGCTCCTGCAACTCCTTGGACTCTGCCTTAAACAGTATTGGTTTCGAAACTTCAGAGTCAAAGTGCTTGAGACTTGGTGGCTTTGCAAGTAGGAAATGACAGCAGAGCAGAGAGGAGTCCAGTGCAAACTGACAAGGTGTTTATATTGATGAAGCATAAAATATACAATAACCAAGAAGATATGTAAGCAGAGACTCCACTAAGATTTTACTGTGGGCTCAATCCTTAAATAAAGATGAGATGTATACCTGAATAATGTCTCTCCATTTCCCAAAATACATTTTTCCCTAACAACCCAGTATATCTCTATGTTCCAGCTCCTTCTTGGAGCACATATAATTAAGTTTTATGTGATAAGTCTCTGGAGGCTGTATTCATCAGGCTTATATAAAGGTTGCTGAGTGCCAAAGAACAATCTAGCCAGCAATGTCTTTCTATCACAGAAAATTGGGATGAAATAGACCTCAAGATATCATATACTCAATTCTCTTAGGCAATTCCCTTCTGGCATTCCTGACGCCACTTTCTCTAACCTAAAAGCTACAAGTAGAGGGAAAATACACTGCCCTCTAAGACAGTCTCCTCAAGGGCAAAAAAAGGTTTTTGAAAGCTTTGTAGGTAGGCAAAAGAGAGTAGATGCAATATCTCTTACTTAGGGAGGGTTCTGTCTTTCTCTCATGACCTTTCCATAAATGTACTGCAGAAATATGGTTCAGGTGGGAGCTACCATCAACCAAATATAGAATTTATTAAAAAATCATAGTCAGAGTAGTCCTTAATGCTTCACCATCGAACTGTAAAAATTTATCAAATGGCTTTTTACATTAATGATTCTGAGCCCTTGAGTAGACTGTGCACTTAATATGTTTGTGTGTGTGTGAAGTGGAAAAGATTGCACCCACTTTGGCAGAAAGAAATCACATAAAATTATCTTGACAAGTCAAGGAAATAATCTGTGCACAATGCTGCGTTTCTGTGGGAATAATGAACAGCACAAGTTCAACTGGAAGAATATCTGTGGAGCTTTGCAGGAAAGGAGCTGGGGATAGAATGACTCATAGATCAAAGAGGCTTTAATAACTCATACTTTTCCAATATGGCATCATCTGAGTTATTAGCAGGACTATCAGCAGTCAAACTGACTAAAGACCCACAGGAGTAAAAGCCTTACTGACTGGAATACTCTGCTCTAAGCACCACAGTTTGGAAACTATTGTATTAGGGGAAAGCTTTCAGAGGAAAGGAAAAACAACTGGTAACAAGAAGTTCAGGGTGTTGGGGGAATCAGGAATGATGGGGATATTTATTTACCTGGGGCACTACATTTCAATGAGAAAATTAATAAATATTTCCCTGTGTCTCCTGGATATAAGTCAAGAGCAATAATCCTGAATTGCATGTAGGTAAGATGTCTATGATGGTGTGGCTAATTAACAGAGAGAACGTATTATGCAAGAAAGAATACAGAATCTTCTAGAAAAAAGTCTTTGCCAGGAAAATTTCTGGACAAGTTCCTGAGGTTGGGAATGAACTAGATAAAATAAGAGGTCCCTTCTATCTCTATTCTTTATTGTTGGGTCTAGGACAACTGAGTATTCATCTCCTGTGCTGAACTAGTCTTAGAAAAACTCATGACATATTCTTGGCCCGATGTATATAGTGGCTCATCAGCTTAGGTCACTAATTTTCTGCAGTGGACCTAATCTACACAATGCATGTCATTCTTACCACAGTCAGTACTGCAGTCTCTCACTTGCCTCTCCAGCACAGCACAGACTTCATAGAAAAACCTATGTTTCCTGACCTATCTAGTGTTTTTCCCCCGACACGTTACTGGAGGGAAGACTCCTTTTCCAAACTCATAGTTGTTTCACTTTTAATAAAGATTTATTAAAGTAAAAAAAAAGCCAGTAAGCCAGTACTGTTCCTGCCTTGGTCTTTTTTATCATCTGCTCTATGGGGGTGACATAATTGAAAGTTCCATTTAATGTCACATGTGACACAATTTTAAAATCCGTTTACAGGTGCACAAGGACAGATAGTTCTCCATAGTCAATGTTTCAGGACTGTGGTGTTTTACAGTGGCATATGATGCAAAGTGAACAACATTGTGTTTGCATGCCTACTGGAGCACAACATGCAGCGCAGCACAATGCACCATGTGTCACCTTTTGTCTGCTGATGGCAATGACCCCTTGAGCCAAATTCACTGGTGTCTCAGAACAATAGATTTCTTTCTCTTTGATGTTTCTAATTTAGAGTAACAAATGGTTTTTATTTATTTCAGCTGTAGTTCTGGTAATAGGCTTGGACTGATACTCACAGAAAACAAAGCTGTGTTCACCCTTTCTTCTCTATTCCCGCAGAAAAGCTTTAAGTTAAAAGTACTTTAAATATAGCTTAGGTAATCTCTCCAATTACAACCTCCTAAAATTCTCCTTTCTGACTTCTATCATCACAAAATTATCTCCATCAACCTTTTTTTTCCCCTTCTCCGTTGGAAACTGCATAACATGGTTGGAAACAATAACAATAACATGATCCATAGTATGGCGGAGGAAATGACAGTGCTCACTTGTGGCAGAGTTCTGTCAAATTTCAGGCTTGTCATTCTCTCTGACTTTCATAGCAATACTCACTAATGGAAGTTTCTCCAGTTACTGCTGAATCTAAAACCTCACGTCTTCAGAAAAGCATTAAAAAATAAAAGGAAACTGAACTGAGATATCTGAAATCAGCCTTCAGCATGGAGACGCCAGGCAAGTCTGAAATAATGAATATCAGAGGATAGATTGCATAAAAAACTTAGTGGACCATGATCTTGTATGCACCTCAAATTGCCTTAATTACTAAAAATGAATGAAATTTAACAGACCACTAAATCAAGACAGTTGTCCCTTAATATCTCCAGGTCACCAGACACTGCAACTGCCCAAAGAGGACAACCTCACTGCAGCAATCTTGCTACGTATCTTCTTCACCCAGGACTGTGGTGAATCTTGTATGTGAAAAGCATACAAATCTATGAATTAGCAAAAATGTAGAAATTATTTACCATTTCTACATAAAAATGTAAACATGATTTACCTACCATGTGGCAGGTCAAAACCAGTTTCATTTTGTCCTTGTGAGGCTCTACTATGTTTTCACTCCAGGTTTTCATGCTCCAGAGGAATACCCGTCTCCAGGACTCCTCTAAGACTGTTACCAGATGAAGAATTGTTTGCACACCTTGTGGGTTAACACAATGCTCATTCTTCAAAAACCACCAGCCCATGGAACCCCACAAAGCTTATTCTGTAGGATCAGGTTAAACATTAACTGAGAAGAAGAATGGGAGACCAACCAGCCCACCAGACCAGTTATGCCAACTTTTGTACTAACTTTGAAAGTAGCAGCTCATCAGGCTGTCAGGTATGGCTTTGTGGTCACCAACCACCAGGCACCACCAAAGAGACCCTCAGGACAGAAGAACATGTGCACAAAGGGGAGTGAACGTATGTTAATGATTTTGAGGAAATTGTTATCATATGTATGTTCATTCCAGGAAAACCAATGAAAATTTATGTGACATACAGTATATAAATGAGAGCCTTTTCTGTACTCAGCATGAACAGAACTTCAGAGCAAATATCCCCTTTTGCATCTGGCTGAATAAAGAAGGCCTGCTGCTTAATGTTACATTGATGTTAAAGAGTTTTACTTCACCAGTTTTTGGGAACAAGAACACTGCATTCTTCTGAGGCAAAACCCACAGGTGAATCAAGTGAGAAGCAGAGAGAAAAGTACTTCTCTTTGAGGCCCTCCTGGGTTGCATTTCTAGAAGATGTCAGTTTGTTCTTGCAACACTGCAGAATTTTCTCTGTAGAAGGTCTCCTGACCATAACCACATAAGGGGAAAAGAAACAGACATGAGCTATGCACTCTCTCTCTCAGGTAGGTTGTTCTGTACAAGCATGGAAGAAAACATTAAAGTTTCTTGAAGTACACCAGACATATTTGGCCTGTAAATACCGTTTGCTAGGGTATTGCCTAGGTAAGAACTGTTTTGAAAGTTTATAATGCAGATTAACACTCTGGGCCACCATTTATTCAGTAATTCAAAACCAAATCCTGAACGTATACCATTGTTCCAGACCCATTGTTACTCTCTTGCAAGCTGCATAATCTATGAATACCTTGGCACGCAAAAGTGTGTGCTAATTAATAGATGCTTATCACAACGTGATACGCATCATCAAATTTGTTCATTGTCTTTGATCCAACAGTCACTGGCAGTATTACAATGCAGAGTAACTATTCTATCATATTACTATCCTCCTATGCATGTTAAAAATTTGCATAGCTGCAAAGCATGAATTTTTTTCACAGTTGGGGTTTCTGTACACTGATGCTTCATTTGAGCAGTTTAAAGCAAGAATGGAAATCTTTCTGACAAAATTTTCTTCATTAATTTTCTACACCCTTGAGAGACTTTTTTAGCTGCCTTGGAAATAATTCCTCTTTGTAATGAGCAGGAGGCAATGCTTCTTTTGGATCATAATTGGTCTCTTCTTTCTTTTTTTTTTTTNTATGTGTTTTTTTTTTTTTTTTTTTTTTTTTTTTTATTTTTTACCAAAGCCACCTTCCAGTTCCTGAAGGGAGTCTACAAGAAAGATGGAGAGAGACTTCTTAAAAGAGCATGTAGTGACAGGAAAAAGAGGAATGGTTTCAAACTCAGAGTAATTTCGGTTAGATACTAGGAAGAAATTCTTTACTATGAGTGCAGTGAGGCACTGGAACAGGTAGCCCAGAGAAGCTGCAGATGGCCCATGTCTGCTCAAGGCTGGGTTGGTTGGAGCTTTGAGCAAGTGTCTAATGAAAGGTCTCCATGTCCACAACAGAAGGGTTGGAACTAAATGTTCTTTTGAGGTCTCCTGCAACCCAAACCATTCTATGATTCTGTCATTTCAGTAAATAGAATATTTTGATTAATTGTTTGCCTGCATCAGTCTGCAATGAAACTAGAAATTAAAATGCCAATATATCTTCATATCTTATGAAAGGAATGCCATATAAAAACAAACAGCTTTTGCAGTTTTTCTGTATGAGAGCTAAGTGCTTGATCTTTTCCTACTGTTGTGGAAAAAACACCTCCATCCACAAGCCCTCTCGACACCAAAAATTAGAGTCAATGCCCAAGAAAACTGTGTGATCATTTTTCACATCATAAAGAGTATCTGTTATGCTCTTGCCTTAAATCTATTTGGTAGATATATTATCTTAGATATATTCGTTTAAGAAGACTAAGGCAGACAGAGCTCCCTGGAGGTGGGAAAAGAGACGGCTTTGTTTTTCTACCTGGACCTTAACCTCGTGTGTCATCTCAGGGGGAAGGTGAGCAACAGCAACAGCAGCATTTGGCTGACAAGACAGAGGTGGACTGCAAGTCTTATACATACCCTTTTTACTTCTGTTCTGCCCTAATTTGTTGGTTTGTGTTTTCTTTATTCCAAAAGAATGACATTTCTTGTATTTTCAATGAAAAGCAGGATTTTTGGGTTATAAAAATCTTTTGGTCTTCCAACAGGAATTCACAGTAAGGTGAATATCTGAGCAGATCCAAGTCAGAGTTTGCACCAGGTTAGCCTTCCATCCAATTGTCTATAAAGCAATATCTCTTCCGTATTGGCAACATCATATGACACTTCCCCACCACTTTGCAATTTGGTATAAAACATGAACCTCAAGCAATGTCATGGTCACATGTAATCTGAGCATGGTGTACTGCAGGTGCTCTAAAGAGAGCCAGTGCAAATTGAAGACAATAACAGCAATAAAAAAAGATGCATGTAGAAAACAAATGAGAGAAGAAATAAAGTCAAGGGACAGGTATTTATTTCTAGGAGCTATGGAAAAAAGATTTATTTAGGGAATCTCTATTTTGTTTTTTCCCTTTGACAGTTTTTAAAAGAGGAAAATTTTTGTATTGCATCAAATCCAAATAGCAATGTCTGAATCTTATGAGCAAGAATCTATCTATACATAATGTGTATTTTTGTTCCAAATCCGGACTGCCTCTGCAACTGCATCTAATTCAAAGCAGTTTAAAGAATGGAGAACAAAACATCAGGGAAAAGTTTAGTTATTAGGAAGAATTTCTTTACTGTGAAGGTGATGAGGCACTGGAACAGGTTGCTCAGAGAATCTGTGGATGCCCCGTCCCTGAACATGTTCAAGGCCAGGCTAGATGGGGCTTTTAGCAATCTGGTCTAGTGAAAGGTGTCCCTGCCCTTGGCAGGTGGGTTGGAATCAGATGATCTTTAAGGTACCTTCCAATGCAAACCTTTCTATGATATCATGATGAGTCTGCCATCAGCAGGAATATGAAGAAATCATCCTATCTTACTGACATTTCCAAATTAATTTCTGTTCCAAATCAGATCACAAAATGCTGATGTTTCCCTCAAAGAGGAAAGTTTCCTCTAAAATTTCAGTGGGAAAATACTGGAAAAATGCAAATTTTTAAAGATTGCTAGCACTGTCCAAATCCAAGCAAAATAAATTTAATTTTTAGTTTGTATGTTTGCTTTTATTGCATTCAGAGAGAAAATGAAACTTGTAGACCTTAGAACCATTTACCAATTTATGAAAAAGAATATCTGAATAACAAGTTGAAAAAATCTTTCAGCCTTTTCTCATGTTTCTGTCAAAGATAGATGATAAACAGAGACAGAAACTTACGGAGTCAGTTTCTGCAATGGTTAAAATCTTATTGCCTGAAGTGAGAGTTCGGTTCCTAATCCATAACCACTGGGAATCATGTTCAGCTCCTTGTCAGAGTGACCTTGACAACTTGGTAATGTGGATATGATTCTCATTGTCCTGAGAGTAATAATGAACACTGGAAAGATCCTCTCCATCCCTTTGTTTTAAGTTCTGGCAAAGAGACGGTAGCAAATGATGAAAGGAAAATAGCTTTTTAATCCACCACATTTCTAGAGTGAACATCTAAGTGAGACTTGATAAGTTTTTAACTGTTTTAATTTGACCACCTTAATCATGAAAACACAACAACTTAGAGGAACTTTTAGCACCATATTAGTGAAGCATTGCAGACTAATCCTTTTGCTTTTCCTCTTTTCCCACAGACTGCTGTGAAGCCATGCAGACCCACACAGGGTTCTGCGTTCCTTTTATCTTTGGTAACTAATCCAAAACTTAGCACGAATGCTGAAAGATGTTGCACGAACAACAAATGAGATTTACTGGACCAAACTTTGCAGCATACAAACTCCTTTCTTTGAACATGAAACGGTGGGTTTGAGATAGCCAGAGGTCTGGAACTGAAGATTAATTGAAAAAATAGCAGCAGCCCATGCCAGCCTGAAGCTAATAAACCACACAGCCACCCTCTGTGGTTGTTGCACTCCTGGTCCTGAAGAGAAAGAGGATGTTTCAAACTTTCTAGGGACACATGGCTATGAGGTGCACAGCTTGTATCCCATTACTTATTTTATTCTAAGATAGTACCAGTAGCCCCATGCTACTTTACATTACAAAAAGGAAGAACCAGGGAGCCAAACCTACCTCCCCGATGCTGCTCTCCAACAGTGTTACAGAGAATGGGAACAAGGAGATTTTATCCTCTTTACTTGTAGTGTTTAGATGATATGGCAGAAGAGTGTACAAACATCCAATTCCTATTGTGCCCCAAGGAGCACCCTGTAGAGTGCCAAAGGTTTATGGAGAATACACAGCATACAAGGAAACCAAATCTTTAATCCTAATTTGACACCAGTGTTAAGATTTATTTATTTATAGTTACTGCTAAGTATCCAACTTAACTGAATTGGCCATGAATAAAAATCCTAGCAGGACAGGAGGAAAAATGGGGAAAATGGAATAGGTACACATAGCACATTAGTATCTGTCCGTACATGGACCCTGCAAATAAAGTGCTTCCCAATGTCCTTCTAGAGCTGTGACCACCTGCTGAAACACTTTTGGGCATGTGTTGCAGCTGGATGTCCAGCTGGTAGTGGAGGAACTTGACTGCAGTCACATTGTGACATCTCAACTCTAAACTATGGTTAATTTAACTTAAATGATGGCCATTGAATGCCAAGTTTATTTAACAACTGCATCCTTGGAAATGGAGAAGTGCTATTGTTTCACTGTATAAAGGTCATGAAAAAATGCAGGTGATTATTAATAGTGAGAGAAATAAGTTCTGATTTTAAAAGCTAGAGGTACAAACTGGACCAGCCACACAAGTGAAAAAGTAAAAGGAAATCCTCAAGTTTAGTTGGCATTTTATTAACAGTCAGATCATTGGAAATAAATGCACATACGAAAAAAAAATCTCAGGAATGTCTGTATGAAGCTATTGCAGCAATACTGATGACAAAATCAACTAGCTAATCCAAACAAAAAATTTCAAATTATACTATCCTGAGGAAAGAACCTTGCCCCTTCTTTTTAAAACACCAAGAAGGAGAAAACTGTCAAATGTTAGAGGGAAACTGCATGGCTCTTGAGCGACTTTAAATATATATGCATTCTCTTGTAGCAGGTGAACATGCTTTATTTTTGGCATTTCAATTTTTTGTTATGGTTTTCATTCCCAGAGGATCCTAAAAGGTAACGTTCTTTACCTGTGAGAGTTAAGTGATTTTAAAAAAACCCTTCTAATAATGATTAGACAAATAAAAATAATGGTAATATATGTATTCAGTAACTAGCAAAAGTCTGCTGAAATTTCTTTCATTTTTTTCCTGTAAATACGTAAGAATCCAAGATGATTCTGACATCTGGCAACAAATAACATATAAGTTTAGTCTATGCAAAAAACCCTGGTGGGTTTCCTGTTTGTTCATTTTGTACTGGTTGTTCTTGTTACCTAGAGTTTTGTTTTCAGGATAGTAAGGCTGTGGTTCAGCCCGAAGACTGCCACACTTTGCCAGACAGCATGTCAGCAACCAGAGATGAACACAAAGATGTCTGAAGGCACCATGTAGAAATAAGCCTTTTTCCAAGAAAATTGCAAGACGAATGTCTGGATTTTTGTTTATCTTTTAGAAGTCACCAAGTTTAAGTAGCCAAACAGATGAGAGGAAAAGAGACAAAATTTACAAGTAAATCCCTTGAAACCACACAGTGGGAGCTGCAAGACATTCTAAGAGAGCACAGGGAGTTATGACTTGACAGAGAGGAAAAAAAAAAACCAGTTAAGATAAATGCTCACACATTGTGCACATTGCTAGCTAAGAAGCCCTCCTATTGCTCATCCTCTCCTCTCCTCTCCTCTCCTCTCCTC